>OZ002744.1:26295935-26703183 GCA_963924295.1 Dioctria rufipes | reverse complement strand
AAATGAGCACTCGTTGGACGCGGAATAATAAGAGAAATATAACTGTAAAATATTTCTGGCCGAGACTTGATAGTTTCGAAAATATGACACAAAAACCCTTCGTGTGTGGCTTGATATCAGGTGGACGTTCTTATGCAGTTTTTTTGCTCTATTTTAAAAACCAGACATTTATATAGCAAAATTCCTTTTTACATCGTTTTGTATTCCTTCCCCCGTTAAAATAAGCCCTCAATCGTCAAGATCGGTGACAATATATTTTTTGAATGAAAAAAGTGCCAAGGCTATATATAGTCCATGCTTTTTTTGCGAAATTTCGATTAAAATTTTTTGTCACCGATTTTGACAAATGAGCACTCGTTGGACGCGGAATAATAAGAGGAATATAACTGTAAAATATTTCTGGCCGAGACTTGATAGTTTCGAAAATATGACACAAAAACCCTTCGTGTGTGGCTTGATATCAGGTGGACGTTCTTATGCAGTTTTTTTGCTCTATTTTAAAAACCAGACATTTATTTAGCAAAATTCCTTTTTACATCGTTTTGTATTCCTTCCCCCGTTAAAATAAGCCCTCAATCGTCAAGATCGGTGACAATATATTTTTTGAATGAAAAAAGTGCCAAGGCTCCATGCTTTTTTTGCGAAATTTCGATTAAAATTTTTTGTCACCGATTTTGACAAATGAGCACTCGTTGGACGCGGAATAATAAGAGGAATATAACTGTAAAATATTTCTGGCCGAGACTTGATAGTTTCGAAAATATGACACAAAAACCCTTCGTGTGTGGCTTGATTTCAGGTGGACGTTCTTATGCAGTTTTTTTGCTCTATTTTAAAAACCAGACATTCATTTAGCAAAATTCCTTTTTACATCGTTTTGTATTCCTTCCCCCGTTAAAATAAGCCCTCAATCGTCAAGATCGGTGACAATATATTTTTTGAATGAAAAAAGTGCCAAGGCTATAGTCCATGCTTTTTTTGCGAAATTTCGATTAACATTTTTTGTAACCGATTTTGACAAATAAGCACTCGTTGGACGCGGAATAATAAGAGGAATATAACTGTAAAATATTTCTGGCCGAGACTTGATAGTTTCGAAAATATGACACAAAAACCCTTCGTGTGTGGCTTGATATCAGGTGGCCCTTCCTATGCAGTTTTTTTGCTCTATTTTAAAAACCAGACATTTATATAGCAAAATTCCTTTTTACATCGTTTTGTATTCCTTCCCCCGTTAAAATAAGCCCTCAATCGTCAAGATCGGTGACAATATATTTTTTGAATGAAAAAAGTGCCAAGGTTATAGTCCATGCTTTTTTTGCGAAATTTCGATTAAAATTTTTTGTCAACGATTTTGACAAATAAGCACTCGTTGGACGCGGAATAATAAGAGGAATATAACTGTAAAATATTTCTGGCCGAGACTTGATAGTTTCGAAAATATGACACAAAAACCCTTCGTGTGTGGCTTGATATCAGGTGGACGTTCTTATGCAGTTTTTTTGCTCTATTTTAAAAACCAGACATTTATTTAGCAAAATTCCTTTTTACATCGTTTTGTATTCCTTCCCCCGTTAAAATAAGCCCTCAATCGTCAAGATCGGTGACAATATATTTTTTGAATCAAAAAAGTGCCAAGGCTATAGTCCATGCTTTTTTTGCGAAATTTCGATTAAAATTTTTTGTCACCGATTTTGACAAATGAGCACTCGTTGGACGCGGAATAATAAGAGGAATATAACTGTAAAATATTTCTGGCCGAGACTTGATAGTTTCGAAAATATGACACAAAAACCCTTCGTGTGTGGCTTGATATCAGGTGGACGTTCTTATGCAGTTTTTTTGCTCTATTTTAAAAACCAGACATTTATTTAGCAAAATTCCTTTTTACATCGTTTTGTATTCCTTCCCCCGTTAAAATAAGCCCTCAATCGTCAAGATCGGTGACAATATATTTTTTGAATGAAAAAAGTGCCAAGGCTCCATGCTTTTTTTGCGAAATTTCGATTAAAATTTTTTGTCACCGATTTTGACAAATGAGCACTCGTTGGACGCGGAATAATAAGAGGAATATAACTGTAAAATATTTCTGGCCGAGACTTGATAGTTTCGAAAATATGACACAAAAACCCTTCGTGTGTGGCTTGATTTCAGGTGGACGTTCTTATGCAGTTTTTTTGCTCTATTTTAAAAACCAGACATTCATTTAGCAAAATTCCTTTTTACATCGTTTTGTATTCCTTCCCCCGTTAAAATAAGCCCTCAATCGTCAAGATCGGTGACAATATATTTTTTGAATGAAAAAAGTGCCAAGGCTATAGTCCATGCTTTTTTTGCGAAATTTCGATTAACATTTTTTGTAACCGATTTTGACAAATAAGCACTCGTTGGACGCGGAATAATAAGAGGAATATAACTGTAAAATATTTCTGGCCGAGACTTGATAGTTTCGAAAATATGACACAAAAACCCTTCGTGTGTGGCTTGATATCAGGTGGCCCTTCCTATGCAGTTTTTTTGCTCTATTTTAAAAACCAGACATTTATATAGCAAAATTCCTTTTTACATCGTTTTGTATTCCTTCCCCCGTTAAAATAAGCCCTCAATCGTCAAGATCGGTGACAATATATTTTTTGAATGAAAAAAGTGCCAAGGTTATAGTCCATGCTTTTTTTGCGAAATTTCGATTAAAATTTTTTGTCAACGATTTTGACAAATAAGCACTCGTTGGACGCGGAATAATAAGAGGAATATAACTGTAAAATATTTCTGGCCGAGACTTGATAGTTTCGAAAATATGACACAAAAACCCTTCGTGTGTGACTTGATATCAGGTGGACGTTCTTATGCAGTTTTTTTGCTCTATTTTAAAAACCAGACATTTATTTAGCAAAATTCCTTTTTACATCGTTTTGTATTCCTTCCCCCGTTAAAATAAGCCCTCAATCGTCAAGATCGGTGACAATATATTTTTTGAATGAAAAAAGTGCCAAGGCTGTAGTCCATGCTTTTTTTGCGAAATTTCGATTAAAATTTTTTGTCACCGATTTTGACAAATGAGCACTCGTTGGACGCGGAATAATAAGAGGAATATAACTGTAAAATATTTCTGGCCGAGACTTGATAGTTTCGAAAATATGACACAAAAACCCTTCGTGTGTGGCTTGATTTCAGGTGGCCCTTCCTATGCAGTTTTTTTGCTCTATTTTAAAAACCAGACATTTATATAGCAAAATTCCTTTTTACATCGTCTTGTATTCCTTCCCCCGTTAAAATAAGCCCTCAATCGTCATGATCGGTGACAATATATTTTTTGAATGAAAAAAGTGCCAAGGCTATAGTCCATGCTTTTTTTGCGAAATTTCGATTAAAATTTTTGTCACCGATTTTGACAAATGAGCACTCGTTGGACGCGGAATAATAAGAGGAATATAACTGTAAAATATTTCTGGCCGAGACTTGATAGTTTCGAAAATATGACACAAAAACCCTTCGTGTGTGGCTTGATTTCAGGTGGCCCTTCCTATGCAGTTTTTTTGCTCTATTTTAAAAACCAGACATTTATTTAGCAAAATTCCTTTTTACATCGTTTTTGTACCTTCCCCCCGTTAAAATAAGCCCTCAATCGTCAAGATCGGTGACAATATATTTTTTGAATGAAAAAAGTGCCAAGGCTATTAGTCCATGCTTTTTTTGCGAAATTTCGATTAAAATTTTTTGTCACCGATTTTGACAAGTGAGCACTCGTTGGACGCGGAATAATAAGAGGAATATAACTGTAAAATATTTCTGCCCGAGACTTGATAGTTTCGAAAATATGACACAAAAACCCTTCGTGTGTGGCTTGATTTCAGGTGGCCCTTCCTATGCAGTTTTTTTGCTCTATTTTAAAAACCAGACATTTATTTAGCAAAATTCCTTTTTACATCGTTTTGTATTCCTTCCCCCGTTAAAATAAGCCCTCAATCGTCAAGATCGGTGACAATATATTTTTTGAATGAAAAAAGTGCCAAGGCTATAGTCCATGCTTTTTTTGCGAAATTTCGATTAAAATTCTTTGTCACCGATTTTGACAAATAACCACTCGTTGGACGCGGAATAATAAGAGGAATATAACTGTAAAATATTTCTGGCCGAGACTTGATAGTTTCGAAAATATGACACAAAAACCCTTCGTGTGTGGCTTGATATCAGGTGGACGTTCTTATGCAGTTTTTTTGCTCTATTTTAAAAACCAGACATTTATTTAGCAAAATTCCTCCTTTTTACATCGTTTTGTATTCCTTCCCCCGTTAAAATAAGCCCTCAATCGTCAAGATCGGTGACAATATATTTTTTGAATGAAAAAAGTGCCAAGGCTATAGTCCATGCTTTTTTGCGAAATTTCGATTAAAATTTTTTGTCACCGATTTTGACAAATGAGCACTCGTTGGACGCGGAATAATAAGAGGAATATAACTGTAAAATATTTCTGGCCGAGACTTGATAGTTTCGAAAATATGACACAAAAACCCTTCGTGTGTGGTTTGATTTCAGGTGGCCCTTCCTATGCAGTTTTTTTGCTCTATTTTAAAAACCAGACATTTATATAGCAAAATTCCTTTTTACATCGTCTTGTATTCCTTCCCCGTTAAAATAAGCCCTCAATCGTCATGATCGGTGACAATATATTTTTTGAATGAAAAAAGTGCCAAGGCTATAGTCCATGCTTTTTTTGCGAAATTTCGATTAAAATTTTTTGTCACCGATTTTGACAAATGAGCACTCGTTGGACGCGGAATAATAAGAGGAATATAACTGTAAAATATTTCTGGCCGAGACTTGATAGTTTCGAAAATATGACACAAAAACCCTTCGTGTGTGGCTTGATTTCAGGTGGCCCTTCCTATGCAGTTTTTTTGCTCTATTTTAAAAACCAGACATTTATTTAGCAAAATTCCTTTTTACATCGTTTTTGTACCTTCCCCCGTTAAAATAAGCCCTCAATCGTCAAGATCGGTGACAATATATTTTTTGAATGAAAAAAGTGCCAAGGCTATTAGTCCATGCTTTTTTTGCGAAATTTCGATTAAAATTTTTTGTCACCGATTTTGACAAGTGAGCACTCGTTGGACGCGGAATAATAAGAGGAATATAACTGTAAAATATTTCTGGCCGAGACTTGATAGTTTCGAAAATATGACACAAAAACCCTTCGTGTGTGGCTTGATTTCAGGTGGCCCTTCCTATGCAGTTTTTTTGCTCTATTTTAAAAACCAGACATTTATTTAGCAAAATTCCTTTTTACATCGTTTTGTATTCCTTCCCCCGTTAAAATAAGCCCTCAATCGTCAAGATCGGTGACAATATATTTTTTGAATGAAAAAAGTGCCAAGGCTATAGTCCATGCTTTTTTTGCGAAATTTCGATTAAAATTCTTTGTCACCGATTTTGACAAATAACCACTCGTTGGACGCGGAATAATAAGAGGAATATAACTGTAAAATATTTCTGGCCGAGACTTGATAGTTTCGAAAATATGACACAAAAACCCTTCGTGTGTGGCTTGATATCAGGTGGACGTTCTTATGCAGTTTTTTTGCTCTATTTTAAAAACCAGACATTTATTTAGCAAAATTCCTTTTTACATCGTCTTGTATTCCTTCCCCCGTTAAAATAAGCCCTCAATCGTCATGATCGGTGACAATATATTTTTTGAATCAAAAAAGTGCCAAGGCTATAGTCCATGCTTTTTTTGCGAAATTTCGATTAAAATTCTTTGTCACCGATTTTGACAAATAACCACTCGTTGGACGCGGAATAATAAGAGGAATATAACTGTAAAATATTTCTGGCCGAGACTTGATAGTTTCGAAAATATGACACAAAAACCCTTCGTGTGTGGCTTGATATCAGGTGGACGTTCTTATGCAGTTTTTTTGCTCTATTTTAAAAACCAGACATTTATTTAGCAAAATTCCTTTTTACATCGTTTTGTATTCCTTCCCCCGTTAAAATAAGCCCTCAATCGTCAAGATCGGTGACAATATATTTTTTGAATGAAAAAAGTGCCAAGGCTATAGTCCATGCTTTTTTGCGAAATTTCGATTAAAATTTTTTGTCACCGATTTTGACAAATGAGCACTCGTTGGACGCGGAATAATAAGAGGAATATAACTGTAAAATATTTCTGGCCGAGACTTGATAGTTTCGAAAATATGACACAAAAACCCTTCGTGTGTGGTTTGATTTCAGGTGGCCCTTCCTATGCAGTTTTTTTGCTCTATTTTAAAAACCAGACATTTATATAGCAAAATTCCTTTTTACATCGTCTTGTATTCCTTCCCCCGTTAAAATAAGCCCTCAATCGTCATGATCGGTGACAATATATTTTTTGAATGAAAAAAGTGCCAAGGCTATAGTCCATGCTTTTTTTGCGAAATTTCGATTAAAATTTTTTGTCACCGATTTTGACAAGTGAGCACTCGTTGGACGCGGAATATTAAGAGGAATATAACTGTAAAATATTTCTGGCCGAGACTTGATAGTTTCGAAAATATGACACAAAAACCCTTCGTGTGTGGCTTGATTTCAGGTGGCCCTTCCTATGCAGTTTTTTTGCTCTATTTTAAAAACCAGACATTTATTTAGCAAAATTCCTTTTTACATCGTTTTGTATTCCTTCCCCCGTTAAAATAAGCCCTCAATCGTCAAGATCGGTGACAATATATTTTTTGAATGAAAAAAGTGCCAAGGCTATAGTCCATGCTTTTTTTGCGAAATTTCGATTAAAATTCTTTGTCACCGATTTTGACAAATAACCACTCGTTGGACGCGGAATAATAAGAGGAATATAACTGTAAAATATTTCTGGCCGAGACTTGATAGTTTCGAAAATATGACACAAAAACCCTTCGTGTGTGGCTTGATATCAGGTGGACGTTCTTATGCAGTTTTTTTGCTCTATTTTAAAAACCAGACATTTATTTAGCAAAATTCCTTTTTACATCGTCTTGTATTCCTTCCCCCGTTAAAATAAGCCCTCAATCGTCATGATCGGTGACAATATATTTTTTGAATCAAAAAAGTGCCAAGGCTATAGTCCATGCTTTTTTTGCGAAATTTCGATTAAAATTTTTTGTCACCGATTTTGACAAATGAGCACTCGTTGGACGCGGAATAATAAGAGGAATATAACTGTAAAATATTTCTGGCCGAGACTTGATAGTTTCGAAAATATGCCACAAAAACCCTTCGTGTGTGGCTTGATATCAGGTGGACGTTCTTATGCAGTTTTTTTGCTCTATTTTAAAAACCAGACATTTATATAGCAAAATTCCTTTTTACATCGTCTTGTATTCCTTCCCCCGTTAAAATAAGTCCTCAATCGTCATGATCGGTGACAATATATTTTTTGAATGAAAAAAGTGCCAAGGCTATAGTCCATGCTTTTTTTGCGAAATTTCGATTAAAATTTTTTGTCACCGATTTTGACAAATAACCACTCGTTGGACGCGGAATAATAAGAGGAATATAACTGTAAAATATTTCTGGCCGAGACTTGATAGTTTCGAAAATATGACACAAAAACCCTTCGTGTGTGGCTTGATATCAGGTGGACGTTCTTATGCAGTTTTTTTGCTCTATTTTAAAAACCAGACATTTATTTAGCAAAAGTCCTTTTTACATCGTTTTGTATTCCTTCCCCCGTTAAAATAAGCCCTCAATCGTCAAGATCGGTGACAATATATTTTTTGAATCAAAAAAGTGCCAAGGCTATAGTCTTTTTTTGCGAAATTTCGATTAAAATTTTTTGTCACCGATTTTGACAAATGAGCACTCGTTGGACGCGGAATAATAAGAGGAATATAACTGTAAAATATTTCTGGCCGAGACTTGATAGTTTCGAAAATATGACACAAAAACCCTTCGTGTGTGGCTTGATTTCAGGTGGCCCTTCCTATGCAGTTTTTTTGCTCTATTTTAAAAACCAGACATTTATTTAGCAAAATTCCTTTTTACATCGTTTTGTATTCCTTCCCCCGTTAAAATAAGCCCTCAATCGTCAAGATCGGTGACAATATATTTTTTGAATGAAAAAAGTGCCAAGGCTATAGTCCATGCTTTTTTTGCGAAATTTCGATTAAAATTTTTTGTCACCGATTTTGACAAATGAGCACTCGTTGGACGCGGAATAATAAGAGGAATATAACTGTAAAATATTTCTGGCCGAGACTTGATAGTTTCGAAAATATGCCACAAAAACCCTTCGCGTGTGGCTTGATTTCAGGTGGCCCTTCCTATGCAGTTTTTTTGCTCTATTTTAAAAACCAGACATTTATTTAGCAAAATTCCTTTTTACATCGTTTTGTATTCCTTCCCCCGTTAAAATAAGCCCTCAATCGTCAAGATCGGTGACAATATATTTTTTGAATGAAAAAAGTGCCAAGGCTATAGTCCATGCTTTTTTGCGAAATTTCGATTAAAATTTTTTGTCACCGATTTTGACAAATGAGCACTCGTTGGACGCGGAATAATAAGAGGAATATAACTGTAAAATATTTCTGGCCGAGACTTGATAGTTTCGAAAATATGCCACAAAAACCCTTCGCGTGTGGCTTGATTTCAGGTGGCCCTTCCTATGCAGTTTTTTTGCTCTATTTTAAAAACCAGACATTTATTTAGCAAAATTTCTTTTTACATCGTTTTGTATTCCTTCCCCCGTTAAAATAAGCCCTCAATCGTCAAGATCGGTGACAATATATTTTTTGAATCAAAAAAGTGCCAAGGCTATAGTCCATGCTTTTTTTGCGAAATTTCGATTAAAATTTTTTGTCACCGATTTTGACAAATAAGCACTCGTTGGACGCAGAATAATAAGAGGAATATAACTGTAAAATATTTCTGGCCGAGACTTGATAGTTTCGAAAATATGCCACAAAAACCCTTCGTGTGTGGCTTTATATCAGGTGGACGTTCTTATGCAGTTTTTTTGCTCTATTTTAAAAACCAGACATTTATTTAGCAAAATTCCTTTTTACATCGTTTTGTATTCCTTCCCCGTTAAAATAAGCCCTCAATCGTCAAGATCGGTGACAATATATTTTTTGAATCAAAAAAGTGCCAAGGCTATAGTCCATGCTTTTTTTGCGAAATTTCGATTAAAATTTTTTGTCACCGATTTTGACAAATGAGCACTCGTTGGACGCGGAATAATAAGAGAAATATAACTGTAAAATATTTCTGGCCGAGACTTGATAGTTTCGAAAATATGACACAAAAACCCTTCGTGTGTGGCTTGATATCAGGTGGACGTTCTTATGCAGTTTTTTTGCTCTATTTTAAAAACCAGACATTTATATAGCAAAATTCCTTTTTACATCGTTTTGTATTCCTTCCCCCGTTAAAATAAGCCCTCAATCGTCAAGATCGGTGACAATATATTTTTTGAATGAAAAAAGTGCCAAGGCTCCATGCTTTTTTTGCGAAATTTCGATTAAAATTTTTTGTCACCGATTTTGACAAATGAGCACTCGTTGGACGCGGAATAATAAGAGGAATATAACTGTAAAATATTTCTGGCCGAGACTTGATAGTTTCGAAAATATGACACAAAAACCCTTCGTGTGTGGCTTGATATCAGGTGGACGTTCTTATGCAGTTTTTTTGCTCTATTTTAAAAACCAGACATTTATTTAGCAAAATTCCTTTTTACATCGTTTTGTATTCCTTCCCCCGTTAAAATAAGCCCTCAATCGTCAAGATCGGTGACAATATATTTTTTGAATGAAAAAAGTGCCAAGGCTCCATGCTTTTTTTGCGAAATTTCGATTAAAATTTTTTGTCACCGATTTTGACAAATGAGCACTCGTTGGACGCGGAATAATAAGAGGAATATAACTGTAAAATATTTCTGGCCGAGACTTGATAGTTTCGAAAATATGACACAAAAACCCTTCGTGTGTGGCTTGATTTCAGGTGGACGTTCTTATGCAGTTTTTTTGCTCTATTTTAAAAACCAGACATTCATTTAGCAAAATTCCTTTTTACATCGTTTTGTATTCCTTCCCCCGTTAAAATAAGCCCTCAATCGTCAAGATCGGTGACAATATATTTTTTGAATGAAAAAAGTGCCAAGGCTATAGTCCATGCTTTTTTTGCGAAATTTCGATTAACATTTTTTGTCACCGATTTTGACAAATAAGCACTCGTTGGACGCGGAATAATAAGAGGAATATAACTGTAAAATATTTCTGGCCGAGACTTGATAGTTTCGAAAATATGACACAAAAACCCTTCGTGTGTGGCTTGATATCAGGTGGACGTTCTTATGCAGTTTTTTTGCTCTATTTTAAAAACCAGACATTTATATAGCAAAATTCCTTTTTACATCGTTTTGTATTCCTTCCCCCGTTAAAATAAGCCCTCAATCGTCAAGATCGGTGACAATATATTTTTTGAATGAAAAAAGTGCCAAGGTTATAGTCCATGCTTTTTTTGCGAAATTTCGATTAAAATTTTTTGTCACCGATTTTGACAAATAAGCACTCGTTGGACGCGGAATAATAAGAGGAATATAACTGTAAAATATTTCTGGCCGAGACTTGATAGTTTCGAAAATATGACACAAAAACCCTTCGTGTGTGGCTTGATATCAGGTGGACGTTCTTATGCAGTTTTTTTGCTCTATTTTAAAAACCAGACATTTATTTAGCAAAATTCCTTTTTACATCGTTTTGTATTCCTTCCCCCGTTAAAATAAGCCCTCAATCGTCAAGATCGGTGACAATATATTTTTTGAATGAAAAAAGTGCCAAGGCTATAGTCCATGCTTTTTTTGCGAAATTTCGATTAAAATTTTTTGTCACCGATTTTGACAAATGAGCACTCGTTGGACGCGGAATAATAAGAGGAATATAACTGTAAAATATTTCTGGCCGAGACTTGATAGTTTCGAAAATATGACACAAAAACCCTTCGTGTGTGGCTTGATTTCAGGTGGCCCTTCCTATGCAGTTTTTTTGCTCTATTTTAAAAACCAGACATTTATATAGCAAAATTCCTTTTTACATCGTCTTGTATTCCTTCCCCCGTTAAAATAAGCCCTCAATCGTCATGATCGGTGACAATATATTTTTTGAATGAAAAAAGTGCCAAGGCTATAGTCCATGCTTTTTTTGCGAAATTTCGATTAAAATTTTTTGTCACCGATTTTGACAAATGAGCACTCGTTGGACGCGGAATAATAAGAGGAATATAACTGTAAAATATTTCTGGCCGAGACTTGATAGTTTCGAAAATATGACACAAAAACCCTTCGTGTGTGGCTTGATTTCAGGTGGCCCTTCCTATGCAGTTTTTTTGCTCTATTTTAAAAACCAGACATTTATATAGCAAAATTCCTGTTTACATCGTCTTGTATTCCTTCCCCCGTTAAAATAAGCCCTCAATCGTCATGATCGGTAACAATATATTTTTTGAATGAAAAAAGTGCCAAGGCTATAGTCCATGCTTTTTTTGCGAAATTTCGATTAAAATTTTTTGTCACCGATTTTGACAAATAACCACTCGTTGGACGCGGAATAATAAGAGGAATATAACTGTAAAATATTTCTGGCCGAGACTTGATAGTTTCTTAAATATGACACAAAAACCCTTCGTGTGTGGCTTGATATCAGGTGGACGTTCTTATGCAGTTTTTTTGCTCTATTTTAAAAACCAGACATTTATTTAGCAAAATTCCTTTTTACATCGTTTTGTATTCCTTCCCCCGTTAAAATAAGCCCTCAATCGTCAAGATCGGTGACAATATATTTTTTGAATGAAAAAAGTGCCAAGGCTATAGTCCATGCTTTTTTTGCGAAATTTCGATTAAAATTTTTTGTCACCGATTTTGACAAATGAGCACTCGTTGGACGCGGAATAATAAGAGGAATATAACTGTAAAATATTTCTGGCCGAGACTTGATAGTTTCGAAAATATGACACAAAAACCCTTCGTGTGTGGCTTGATATCAGGTGGACGTTCTTATGCAGTTTTTTTGCTCTATTTTAAAAACCAGACATTTATTTAGCAAAATTCCTTTTTACATCGTTTTGTATTCCTTCCCCCGTTAAAATAAGCCCTCAATCGTCAAGATCGGTGACAATATATTTTTTGAATGAAAAAAGTGCCAAGGCTATAGTCCATGCTTTTTTTGCGAAATTTCGATTAAAATTTTTTGTCACCGATTTTGACAAATGAGCACTCGTTGGACGCGGAATAATAAGAGGAATATAACTGTAAAATATTTCTGGCCGAGACTTGATAGTTTCGAAAATATGACACAAAAACCCTTCGTGTGTGGCTTGATTTCAGGTGGCCCTTCCTATGCAGTTTTTTTGCTCTATTTTAAAAACCAGACATTTATATAGCAAAATTCCTTTTTACATCGTCTTGTATTCCTTCCCCCGTTAAAATAAGCCCTCAATCGTCATGATCGGTGACAATATATTTTTTGAATGAAAAAAGTGCCAAGGCTATAGTCCATGCTTTTTTTGCGAAATTTCGATTAAAATTTTTTGTCACCGATTTTGACAAATGAGCACTCGTTGGACGCGGAATAATAAGAGGAATATAACTGTAAAATATTTCTGGCCGAGACTTGATAGTTTCGAAAATATGACACAAAAACCCTTCGTGTGTGGCTTGATTTCAGGTGGCCCTTCCTATGCAGTTTTTTTGCTCTATTTTAAAAACCAGACATTTATATAGCAAAATTCCTTTTTACATCGTCTTGTATTCCTTCCCCCGTTAAAATAAGCCCTCAATCGTCAAGATCGGTGACAATATATTTTTTGAATGAAAAAATTGCCAAGGCTATAGTCCATGCTTTTTTTGCGAAATTTCGATTAAAATTCTTTGTCACCGATTTTGACAAATAACCACTCGTTGGACGCGGAATAATAAGAGGAATATAACTGTAAAATATTTCTGGCCGAGACTTGATAGTTTCGAAAATATGACACAAAAACCCTTCGTGTGTGGCTTGATATCAGGTGGACGTTCTTATGCAGTTTTTTTGCTCTATTTTAAAAACCAGACATTTATTTAGCAAAATTCCTTTTTACATCGTTTTGTATTCCTTCCCCCGTTAAAATAAGCCCTCAATCGTCAAGATCGGTGACAATATATTTTTTGAATGAAAAAAGTGCCAAGGCTATAGTCCATGCTTTTTTTGCGAAATTTCGATTAAAATTTTTTGTCACCGATTTTGACAAATGAGCACTCGTTGGACGCGGAATAATAAGAGGAATATAACTGTAAAATATTTCTGGCCGAGACTTGATAGTTTCGAAAATATGACACAAAAACCCTTCGTGTGTGGCTTGATTTCAGGTGGCCCTTCCTATGCAGTTTTTTTGCTCTATTTTAAAAACCAGACATTTATATAGCAAAATTCCTTTTTACATCGTCTTGTATTCCTTCCCCCGTTAAAATAAGCCCTCAATCGTCATGATCGGTGACAATATATTTTTTGAATGAAAAAAGTGCCAAGGCTATAGTCCATGCTTTTTTTGCGAAATTTCGATTAAAATTTTTTGTCACCGATTTTGACAAATGAGCACTCGTTGGACGCGGAATAATAAGAGGAATATAACTGTAAAATATTTCTGGCCGAGACTTGATAGTTTCGAAAATATGACACAAAAACCCTTCGTGTGTGGCTTGATTTCAGGTGGCCCTTCCTATGCAGTTTTTTTGCTCTATTTTAAAAACCAGACATTTATTTAGCAAAATTCCTTTTTACATCGTTTTGTATTCCTTCCCCCGTTAAAATAAGCCCTCAATCGTCAAGATCGGTGACAATATATTTTTTGAATGAAAAAAGTGCCAAGGCTATAGTCCATGCTTTTTTTGCGAAATTTCGATTAAAATTCTTTGTCACCGATTTTGACAAATAACCACTCGTTGGACGCGGAATAATAAGAGGAATATAACTGTAAAATATTTCTGGCCGAGACTTGATAGTTTCGAAAATATGACACAAAAACCCTTCGTGTGTGGCTTGATTTCAGGTGGCCCTTCCTATGCAGTTTTTTTGCTCTATTTTAAAAACCAGACATTTATATAGCAAAATTCCTTTTTACATCGTCTTGTATTCCTTCCCCCGTTAAAATAAGCCCTCAATCGTCATGATCGGTGACAATATATTTTTTGAATGAAAAAAGTGCCAAGGCTATAGTCCATGCTTTTTTTGCGAAATTTCGATTAACATTTTTTGTCACCGATTTTGACAAATAAGCACTCGTTGGACGCGGAATAATAAGAGGAATATAACTGTAAAATATTTCTGGCCGAGACTTGATAGTTTCGAAAATATGACACAAAAACCCTTCGTGTGTGGCTTGATATCAGGTGGACGTTCTTATGCAGTTTTTTTGCTCTATTTTAAAAACCAGACATTTATATAGCAAAATTCCTTTTTACATCGTTTTGTATTCCTTCCCCCGTTAAAATAAGCCCTCAATCGTCAAGATCGGTGACAATATATTTTTTGAATGAAAAAAGTGCCAAGGCTATAGTCCATGCTTTTTTTGCGAAATTTCGATTAAAATTTTTTGTCACCGATTTTGACAAATAACCACTCGTTGGACGCGGAATAATAAGAGGAATATAACTGTAAAATATTTCTGGCCGAGACGTGATAGTTTCAAAAATATGACACAAAAACCCTTCGTGTGTGGCTTGATTTCAGGTGGCCCTTCCTATGCAGTTTTTTTGCTCTATTTTAAAAACCAGACATTTATATAGCAAAATTCCTTTTTACATCGTCTTGTATTCCTTCCCCCGTTAAAATAAGCCCTCAATCGTCAAGATCGGTGACAATATATTTTTTGAATGAAAAAAGTGCCAAGGCTATAGTCCATGCTTTTTTTGCGAAATTTCGATTAAATTTTTTTGTCACCGATTTTGACAAATAACCACTCGTTGGACGCGGAATAATAAGAGGAATATAACTGTAAAATATTTCTGGCCGAGACTTGATAGTTTCGAAAATATGACACAAAAACCCTTCGTGTGTGGCTTGATATCAGGTGGACGTTCTTATGCAGTTTTTTTGCTCTATTTTAAAAACCAGACATTTATTTAGCAAAATTCCTTTTTACATCGTTTTGTATTCCTTCCCCCGTTAAAATAAGCCCTCAATCGTCAAGATCGGTGACAATATATTTTTTGAATGAAAAAAGTGCCAAGGCTCCATGCTTTTTTTGCGAAATTTCGATTAAAATTTTTTGTCACCGATTTTGACAAATGAGCACTCGTTGGACGCGGAATAATAAGAGGAATATAACTGTAAAATATTTCTGGCCGAGACTTGATAGTTTCGAAAATATGACACAAAAACCCTTCGTGTGTGGCTTGATTTCAGGTGGCCCTTCCTATGCAGTTTTTTTGCTCTATTTTAAAAACCAGACATTTATATAGCAAAATTCCTTTTTACATCGTCTTGTATTCCTTCCCCCGTTAAAATAAGCCCTCAATCGTCATGATCGGTGACAATATATTTTTTGAATGAAAAAAGTGCCAAGGCTATAGTCCATGCTTTTTTTGCGAAATTTCGATTAAAATTTTTTGTCACCGATTTTGACAAATGAGCACTCGTTGGACGCGGAATAATAAGAGGAATATAACTGTAAAATATTTCTGGCCGAGACTTGATAGTTTCGAAAATATGACACAAAAACCCTTCGTGTGTGGCTTGATATCAGGTGGACGTTCTTATGCAGTTTTTTTGCTCTATTTTAAAAACCAGACATTTATTTAGCAAAATTCCTTTTTACATCGTTTTGTATTCCTTCCCCCGTTAAAATAAGCCCTCAATCGTCAAGATCGGTGACAATATATTTTTTGAATGAAAAAAGTGCCAAGGCTATAGTCCATGCTTTTTTTGCGAAATTTCGATTAAAATTTTTTGTCACCGATTTTGACAAATAACCACTCGTTGGACGCGGAATAATAAGAGGAATATAACTGTAAAATATTTCTGGCCGAGACGTGATAGTTTCAAAAATATGACACAAAAACCCTTCGTGTGTGGCTTGATTTCAGGTGGCCCTTCCTATGCAGTTTTTTTGCTCTATTTTAAAAACCAGACATTTATATAGCAAAATTCCTTTTTACATCGTCTTGTATTCCTTCCCCCGTTAAAATAAGCCCTCAATCGTCAAGATCGGTGACAATATATTTTTTGAATGAAAAAAGTGCCAAGGCTATAGTCCATGCTTTTTTTGCGAAATTTCGATTAAATTTTTTTGTCACCGATTTTGACAAATAACCACTCGTTGGACGCGGAATAATAAGAGGAATATAACTGTAAAATATTTCTGGCCGAGACTTGATAGTTTCGAAAATATGACACAAAAACCCTTCGTGTGTGGCTTGATATCAGGTGGACGTTCTTATGCAGTTTTTTTGCTCTATTTTAAAAACCAGACATTTATTTAGCAAAATTCCTTTTTACATCGTTTTGTATTCCTTCCCCCGTTAAAATAAGCCCTCAATCGTCAAGATCGGTGACAATATATTTTTTGAATGAAAAAAGTGCCAAGGCTCCATGCTTTTTTTGCGAAATTTCGATTAAAATTTTTTGTCACCGATTTTGACAAATGAGCACTCGTTGGACGCGGAATAATAAGAGGAATATAACTGTAAAATATTTCTGGCCGAGACTTGATAGTTTCGAAAATATGACACAAAAACCCTTCGTGTGTGGCTTGATTTCAGGTGGCCCTTCCTATGCAGTTTTTTTGCTCTATTTTAAAAACCAGACATTTATATAGCAAAATTCCTTTTTACATCGTCTTGTATTCCTTCCCCCGTTAAAATAAGCCCTCAATCGTCATGATCGGTGACAATATATTTTTTGAATGAAAAAAGTGCCAAGGCTATAGTCCATGCTTTTTTTGCGAAATTTCGATTAAAATTTTTTGTCACCGATTTTGACAAATGAGCACTCGTTGGACGCGGAATAATAAGAGGAATATAACTGTAAAATATTTCTGGCCGAGACTTGATAGTTTCGAAAATATGACACAAAAACCCTTCGTGTGTGGCTTGATTTCAGGTGGCCCTTCCTATGCAGTTTTTTTGCTCTATTTTAAAAACCAGACATTTATATAGCAAAATTCCTTTTTACATCGTCTTGTATTCCTTCCCCCGTTAAAATAAGCCCTCAATCGTCATGATCGGTGACAACATATTTTTTGAATTAAAAAAGTGCCAAGGCTCCATGCTTTTTTTGCGAAATTTCGATTAAAATTTTTTGTCACCGATTTTGACAAATGAGCACTCGTTGGACGCGGAATAATAAGAGGAATATAACTGTAAAATATTTCTGGCCGAGACTTGATAGTTTCGAAAATATGACACAAAAACCCTTCGTGTGTGGCTTGATTTCAGGTGGCCCTTTCTATGCAGTTTTTTTGCTCTATTTTAAAAACCAGACATTTATATAGCAAAATTCCTTTTTACATCGTCTTGTATTCCTTCCCCCGTTAAAATAAGCCCTCAATCGTCATGATCGGTGACAATATATTTTTTGAATGAAAAAAGTGCCAAGGCTATAGTCCATGCTTTTTTTGCGAAATTTCGATTAAAATTTTTTGTCACCGATTTTGACAAATGAGCACTCGTTGGACGCGGAATAATAAGAGGAATATAACTGTAAAATATTTCTGGCCGAGACTTGATAGTTTCGAAAATATGACACAAAAACCCTTCGTGTGTGGCTTGATTTCAGGTGGCCCTTCCTATGCAGTTTTTTTGCTCTATTTTAAAAACCAGACATTTATTTAGCAAAATTCCTTTTTACATCGTTTTTGTACCTTCCCCCGTTAAAATAAGCCCTCAATCGTCAAGATCGGTGACAATATATTTTTTGAATGAAAAAAGTGCCAAGGCTATAGTCCATGCTTTTTTTGCGAAATTTCGATTAAAATTCTTTGTCACCGATTTTGACAAATAACCACTCGTTGGACGCGGAATAATAAGAGGAATATAACTGTAAAATATTTCTGGCCGAGACTTGATAGTTTCGAAAATATGACACAAAAACCCTTCGTGTGTGGCTTGATTTCAGGTGGCCCTTCCTATGCAGTTTTTTTGCTCTATTTTAAAAACCAGACATTTATATAGCAAAATTCCTTTTTACATCGTCTTGTATTCCTTCCCCCGTTAAAATAAGCCCTCAATCGTCATGATCGGTGACAATATATTTTTTGAATGAAAAAAGTGCCAAGGCTATAGTCCATGCTTTTTTTGCGAAATTTCGATTAACATTTTTTGTCACCGATTTTGACAAATAAGCACTCGTTGGACGCGGAATAATAAGAGGAATATAACTGTAAAATATTTCTGGCCGAGACTTGATAGTTTCGAAAATATGACACAAAAACCCTTCGTGTGTGGCTTGATATCAGGTGGACGTTCTTATGCAGTTTTTTTGCTCTATTTTAAAAACCAGACATTTATATAGCAAAATTCCTTTTTACATCGTCTTGTATTCCTTCCCCCGTTAAAATAAGCCCTCAATCGTCATGATCGGTGACAATATATTTTTTGAATGAAAAAAGTGCCAAGGCTATAGTCCATGCTTTTTTTGCGAAATTTCGATTAAATTTTTTTGTCACCGATTTTGACAAATAACCACTCGTTGGACGCGGAATAATAAGAGGAATATAACTGTAAAATATTTCTGGCCGAGACTTGATAGTTTCGAAAATATGACACAAAAACCCTTCGTGTGTGGCTTGATATCAGGTGGACGTTCTTATGCAGTTTTTTTGCTCTATTTTAAAAACCAGACATTTATTTAGCAAAATTCCTTTTTACATCGTTTTGTATTCCTTCCCCCGTTAAAATAAGCCCTCAATCGTCAAGATCGGTGACAATATATTTTTTGAATGAAAAAAGTGCTAAGGCTCCATGCTTTTTTTGCGAAATTTCGATTAAAATTTTTTGTCACCGATTTTGACAAATGAGCACTCGTTGGACGCGGAATAATAAGAGGAATATAACTGTAAAATATTTCTGGCCGAGACTTGATAGTTTCGAAAATATGACACAAAAACCCTTCGTGTGTGGCTTGATTTCAGGTGGCCCTTCCTATGCAGTTTTTTTGCTCTATTTTAAAAACCAGACATTTATATAGCAAAATTCCTTTTTACATCGTCTTGTATTCCTTCCCCCGTTAAAATAAGCCCTCAATCGTCATGATCGGTGACAATATATTTTTTGAATGAAAAAAGTGCCAAGGCTATAGTCCATGCTTTTTTTGCGAAATTTCGATTAAAATTTTTTGTCACCGATTTTGACAAATGAGCACTCGTTGGACGCGGAATAATAAGAGGAATATAACTGTAAAATATTTCTGGCCGAGACTTGATAGTTTCGAAAATATGACACAAAAACCCTTCGTGTGTGGCTTGATTTCAGGTGGCCCTTCCTATGCAGTTTTTTTGCTCTATTTTAAAAACCAGACATTTATATAGCAAAATTCCTTTTTACATCGTCTTGTATTCCTTCCCCCGTTAAAATAAGCCCTCAATCGTCATGATCGGTGACAATATATTTTTTGAATGAAAAAAGTGCCAAGGCTCCATGCTTTTTTTGCGAAATTTCGATTAAAATTTTTTGTCACCGATTTTGACAAATGAGCACTCGTTGGACGCGGAATAATAAGAGGAATATAACTGTAAAATATTTCTGGCCGAGACTTGATAGTTTCGAAAATATGACACAAAAACCCTTCGTGTGTGGCTTGATTTCAGGTGGCCCTTCCTATGCAGTTTTTTTGCTCTATTTTAAAAACCAGACATTTATATAGCAAAATTCCTTTTTACATCGTCTTGTATTCCTTCCCCCGTTAAAATAAGCCCTCAATCGTCATGATCGGTGACAATATATTTTTTGAATGAAAAAAGTGCCAAGGCTATAGTCCATGCTTTTTTTGCGAAATTTCGATTAAAATTTTTTGTCACCGATTTTGACAAATGAGCACTCGTTGGACGCGGAATAATAAGAGGAATATAACTGTAAAATATTTCTGGCCGAGACTTGATAGTTTCGAAAATATGACACAAAAACCCTTCGTGTGTGGCTTGATTTCAGGTGGCCCTTCCTATGCAGTTTTTTTGCTCTATTTTAAAAACCAGACATTTATATAGCAAAATTCCTTTTTACATCGTCTTGTATTCCTTCCCCCGTTAAAATAAGCCCTCAATCGTCATGATCGGTGACAATATATTTTTTGAATGAAAAAAGTGCCAAGGCTATAGTCCATGCTTTTTTTGCGAAATTTCGATTAACATTTTTTGTCACCGATTTTGACAAATAAGCACTCGTTGGACGCGGAATAATAAGAGGAATATAACTGTAAAATATTTCTGGCCGAGACTTGATAGTTTCGAAAATATGACACAAAAACCCTTCGTGTGTGGCTTGATATCAGGTGGACGTTCTTATGCAGTTTTTTTGCTCTATTTTAAAAACCAGACATTTATATAGCAAAATTCCTTTTTACATCGTTTTGTATTCCTTCCCCCGTTAAAATAAGCCCTCAATCGTCAAGATCGGTGACAATATATTTTTTGAATGAAAAAAGTGCCAAGGCTATAGTAGATGCTTTTTTTGCGAAATTTCGATTAAAATTTTTTGTCACCGATTTTGACAAATGAGCACTCGTTGGACGCGGAATAATAAGAGGAATATAACTGTAAAATATTTCTGGCCGAGACTTGATAGTTTCGAAAATATGACACAAAAACCCTTCGTGTGTGGCTTGATTTCAGGTGGCCCTTCCTATGCAGTTTTTTTGCTCTATTTTAAAAACCAGACATTTATATAGCAAAATTCCTTTTTACATCGTTTTGTATTCCTTCCCCCGTTAAAATAAGCCCTCAATCGTCAAGATCGGTGACAATATATTTTTTGAATGAAAAAAGTGCCAAGGCTATAGTCCATGCTTTTTTTGCGAAATTTCGATTAAAATTTTTTGTCACCGATTTTGACAAATGAGCACTCGTTGGACGCGGAATAATAAGAGGAATATAACTGTAAAATATTTCTGGCCGAGACTTGATAGTTTCGAAAATATGACACAAAAACCCTTCGTGTGTGGCTTGATTTCAGGTGGACGTTCTTATGCAGTTTTTTTGCTCTATTTTAAAAACCAGACATTTATATAGCAAAATTCCTTTTTACATCGTTTTGTATTCCTTCCCCCGTTAAAATAAGCCCTCAATCGTCAAGATCGGTGACAATATATTTTTTGAATGAAAAAAGTGCCAAGGCTATAGTCCATGCTTTTTTTGCGAAATTTCGATTAAAATTTTTTGTCACCGATTTTGACAAATGAGCACTCGTTGGACGCGGAATAATAAGAGGAATATAACTGTAAAATATTTCTGGCCGAGACTTGATAGTTTCGAAAATATGACACAAAAACCCTTCGTGTGTGGCTTGATTTCAGGTGGCCCTTCCTATGCAGTTTTTTTGCTCTATTTTAAAAACCAGACATTTATATAGCAAAATTTCTTTTTACATCGTCTTGTATTCCTTCCCCCGTTAAAATAAGCCCTCAATCGTCATGATCGGTGACAATATATTTTTTGAATGAAAAAAGTGCCAAGGCTATAGTCCATGCTTTTTTTGCGAAATTTCGATTAAAATTTTTTGTCACGGATTTTGACAAATAACCACTCGTTGGACGCGGAATAATAAGAGGAATATAACTGTAAAATATTTCTGGCCGAGACTTGATAGTTTCGAAAATATGACACAAAAACCCTTCGTGTGTGGCTTGATTTCAGGTGGCCCTTCCTATGCAGTTTTTTTGCTCTATTTTAAAAACCAGACATTTATTTAGCAAAATTCCTTTTTACATCGTTTTGTATTCCTTCCCCCGTTAAAATAAGCCCTCAATCGTCAAGATCGGTGACAATATATTTTTTGAATGAAAAAAGTGCCAAGGCTATAGTCCATGCTTTTTTTGCGAAATTTCGATTAAAATTTTTTGTCACCGATTTTGACAAATAAGCACTCGTTGGACGCGGAATAATAAGAGGAATATAACTGTAAAATATTTCTGGCCGAGACTTGATAGTTTCGAAAATATGACACAAAAACCCTTCGTGTGTGGTTTGATATCAGGTGGACGTTCTTATGCAGTTTTTTTGCTCTATTTTAAAAACCAGACATTTATTTAGCAAAATTCCTTTTTACATCGTTTTGTATTCCTTCCCCCGTTAAAATAAGCCCTCAATCGTCAAGATCGGTGACATTATATTTTTTGAATGAAAAAAGTGCCAAGGCTCCATGCTTTTTTTGCGAAATTTCGATTAAAATTTTTTGTCACCGATTTTGACAAATGAGCACTCGTTGGACGCGGAATAATAAGAGGAATATAACTGTAAAATATTTCTGGCCGAGACGTGATAGTTTCGAAAATATGACACAAAAACCCTTCGTGTGTGGCTTGATTTCAGGTGGCCCTTCCTATGCAGTTTTTTTGCTCTATTTTAAAAACCAGACATTTATATAGCAAAATTCCTTTTTACATCGTCTTGTATTCCTTCCCCCGTTAAAATAAGCCCTCAATCGTCATGATCGGTGACAATATATTTTTTGAATGAAAAAAGTGCCAAGGCTATAGTCCATGCTTTTTTTGCGAAATTTCGATTAAAATTTTTTGTCACCGATTTTGACAAATGAGCACTCGTTGGACGCGGAATAATAAGAGGAATATAACTGTAAAATATTTCTGGCCGAGACTTGATAGTTTCGAAAATATGACACAAAAACCCTTCGTGTGTGGCTTGATTTCAGGTGGCCCTTCCTATGCAGTTTTTTTGCTCTATTTTAAAAACCAGACATTTATATAGCAAAATTCCTTTTTACATCGTCTTGTATTCCTTCCCCCGTTAAAATAAGCCCTCAATCGTCATGATCGGTGACAATATATTTTTTGAATGAAAAAAGTGCCAAGGCTATAGTCCATGCTTTTTTTGCGAAATTTCGATTAAAATTTTTTGTCACCGATTTTGACAAATAACCACTCGTTGGACGCGGAATAATAAGAGGAATATAACTGTAAAATATTTCTGGCCGAGACTTGATAGTTTCTTAAATATGACACAAAAACCCTTCGTGTGTGGCTTGATATCAGGTGGACGTTCTTATGCAGTTTTTTTGCTCTATTTTAAAAACCAGACATTTATTTAGCAAAATTCCTTTTTACATCGTTTTGTATTCCTTCCCCCGTTAAAATAAGCCCTCAATCGTCAAGATCGGTGACAATATATTTTTTGAATGAAAAAAGTGCCAAGGCTATAGTCCATGCTTTTTTTGCGAAATTTCGATTAAAATTTTTTGTCACCGATTTTGACAAATGAGCACTCGTTGGACGCGGAATAATAAGAGGAATATAACTGTAAAATATTTCTGGCCGAGACTTGATAGTTTCGAAAATATGACACAAAAACCCTTCGTGTGTGGCTTGATTTCAGGTGGCCCTTCCTATGCAGTTTTTTTGCTCTATTTTAAAAACCAGACATTTATATAGCAAAATTCCTTTTTACATCGTCTTGTATTCCTTCCCCCGTTAAAATAAGCCCTCAATCGTCATGATCGGTGACAATATATTTTTTGAATGAAAAAAGTGCCAAGGCTATAGTCCATGCTTTTTTTGCGAAATTTCGATTAAAATTTTTTGTCACCGATTTTGACAAATAACCACTCGTTGGACGCGGAATAATAAGAGGAATATAACTGTAAAATATTTCTGGCCGAGACTTGATAGTTTCTTAAATATGACACAAAAACCCTTCGTGTGTGGCTTGATATCAGGTGGACGTTCTTATGCAGTTTTTTTGCTCTATTTTAAAAACCAGACATTTATTTAGCAAAATTCCTTTTTACATCGTTTTGTATTCCTTCCCCCGTTAAAATAAGCCCTCAATCGTCAAGATCGGTGACAATATATTTTTTGAATGAAAAAAGTGCCAAGGCTATAGTCCATGCTTTTTTTGCGAAATTTCGATTAACATTCTTTGTCACCGATTTTGACAAATAACCACTCGTTGGACGCGGAATAATAAGAGGAATATAACTGTAAAATATTTCTGGCCGAGACTTGATAGTTTCGAAAATATGACACAAAAACCCTTCGTGTGTGGCTTGATTTCAGGTGGCCCTTCCTATGCAGTTTTTTTGCTCTATTTTAAAAACCAGACATTTATATAGCAAAATTCCTTTTTACATCGTCTTGTATTCCTTCCCCCGTTAAAATAAGCCCTCAATCGTCATGATCGGTGACAATATATTTTTTGAATGAAAAAAGTGCCAAGGCTATAGTCCATGCTTTTTTTGCGAAATTTCGATTAACATTTTTTGTCACCGATTTTGACAAATAACCACTCGTTGGACGCGGAATAATAAGAGGAATATAACTGTAAAATATTTCTGGCCGAGACGTGATAGTTTCAAAAATATGACACAAAAACCCTTCGTGTGTGGCTTGATTTCAGGTGGCCCTTCCTATGCAGTTTTTTTGCTCTATTTTAAAAACCAGACATTTATATAGCAAAATTCCTTTTTACATCGTCTTGTATTCCTTCCCCCGTTAAAATAAGCCCTCAATCGTCATGATCGGTGACAATATATTTTTTGAATGAAAAAAGTGCCAAGGCTATAGTCCATGCTTTTTTTGCGAAATTTCGATTAAATTTTTTTGTCACCGATTTTGACAAATAACCACTCGTTGGACGCGGAATAATAAGAGGAATATAACTGTAAAATATTTTTGGCCGAGACTTGATAGTTTCGAAAATATGACACAAAAACCCTTCGTGTGTGGCTTGATTTCAGGTGGACGTTCTTATGCAGTTTTTTTGCTCTATTTTAAAAACCAGACATTTATTTAGCAAAATTCCTTTTTACATCGTTTTGTATTCCTTCCCCCGTTAAAATAAGCCCTCAATCGTCAAGATCGGTGACAATATATTTTTTGAATGAAAAAAGTGCCAAGGCTCCATGCTTTTTTTGCGAAATTTCGATTAAAATTTTTTGTCACCGATTTTGACAAATGAGCACTCGTTGGACGCGGAATAATAAGAGGAATATAACTGTAAAATATTTCTGGCCGAGACTTGATAGTTTCGAAAATATGACACAAAAACCCTTCGTGTGTGGCTTGATTTCAGGTGGACGTTCTTATGCAGTTTTTTTGCTCTATTTTAAAAACCAGACATTTATATAGCAAAATTCCTTTTTACATCGTTTTGTATTCCTTCCCCCGTTAAAATAAGCCCTCAATCGTCAAGATCGGTGACAATATATTTTTTGAATGAAAAAAGTGCCAAGGCTATAGTCCATGCTTTTTTTGCGAAATTTCGATTAAAATTTTTTGTCACCGATTTTGACAAATGAGCACTCGTTGGACGCGGAATAATAAGAGGAATATAACTGTAAAATATTTCTGGCCGAGACTTGATAGTTTCGAAAATATGACACAAAAACCCTTCGTGTGTGGCTTGATTTCAGGTGGCCCTTCCTATGCAGTTTTTTTGCTCTATTTTAAAAACCAGACATTTATATAGCAAAATTTCTTTTTACATCGTCTTGTATTCCTTCCCCCGTTAAAATAAGCCCTCAATCGTCATGATCGGTGACAATATATTTTTTGAATGAAAAAAGTGCCAAGGCTATAGTCCATGCTTTTTTTGCGAAATTTCGATTAAAATTTTTTGTCACCGATTTTGACAAATAACCACTCGTTGGACGCGGAATAACAAGAGGAATATAACTGTAAAATATTTCTGGCCGAGACTTGATAGTTTCGAAAATATGACACAAAAACCCTTCGTGTGTGGCTTGATTTCAGGTGGCCCTTCCTATGCAGTTTTTTTGCTCTATTTTAAAAACCAGACATTTATATAGCAAAATTCCTTTTTACATCGTCTTGTATTCCTTCCCCCGTTAAAATAAGCCCTCAATCGTCATGATCGGTTACAATATATTTTTTGAATGAAAAAAGTGCCAAGGCTATAGTCCATGCTTTTTTTGCGAAATTTCGATTAAAATTTTTTGTCACCGATTTTGACAAATGAGCACTCGTTGGACGCGGAATAATAAGAGGAATATAACTGTAAAATATTTTTGGCCGAGACTTGATAGTTTCGAAAATATGACACAAAAACCCTTCGTGTGTGGCTTGATTTCAGGTGGACGTTCTTATGCAGTTTTTTTGCTCTATTTTAAAAACCAGACTTTCATTTAGCAAAATTCCTTTTTACATCGTTTTGTATTCCTTCCCGCGTTAAAATAAGCCCTCAATCGTCAAGATCGGTGACAATATATTTTTTGAATGAAAAAAGTGCCAAGGCTATAGTCCATGCTTTTTTTGCGAAATTTCGATTAACATTTTTTGTCACCGATTTTGACAAATAAGCACTCGTTGGACGCGGAATAATAAGAGGAATATAACTGTAAAATATTTCTGGCCGAGACTTGATAGTTTCGAAAATATGACACAAAAACCCTTCGTGTGTGGCTTGATATCAGGTGGACGTTCTTATGCAGTTTTTTTGCTCTATTTTAAAAACCAGACATTTATATAGCAAAATTCCTTTTTACATCGTTTTGTATTCCTTCCCCCGTTAAAATAAGCCCTCAATCGTCAAGATCGGTGACAATATATTTTTTGAATGAAAAAAGTGCCAAGGCTATAGTCCATGCTTTTTTTGCGAAATTTCGATTAAAATTTTTTGTCACCGATTTTGACAAATGAGCACTCGTTGGACGCGGAATAATAAGAGGAATATAACTGTAAAATATTTCTGGCCGAGACTTGATAGTTTCGAAAATATGACACAAAAACCCTTCGTGTGTGGCTTGATTTCAGGTGG
This sequence comes from Dioctria rufipes, assembly GCA_963924295.1. Taxonomy (NCBI): domain Eukaryota; kingdom Metazoa; phylum Arthropoda; class Insecta; order Diptera; family Asilidae; genus Dioctria; species Dioctria rufipes. Next base: position 26,676,258 of record OZ002744.1, on the reverse strand, counting down.
CCCTTCCTATGCAGTTTTTTTGCTCTATTTTAAAAACCAGACATTTATATAGCAAAAATCCTTTTTACATCGTCTTGTATTCCTTCCCCCTGTTAAAATAAGCCCTCAATCTCTATTTTAAAAACCAGACATTTATTTAGCAAAATTCCTTTTTGCATCGTTTTGTACTCTCCCCCGTTAAAATAAGCCCTCAATCGTCAAGATCGGTGACAATATATTTTTTGAATGAAAAAAGTGCCAAGGCTATAGTCCATGCTTTTTTTGCGAAATTTCGATTAAAATTTTTTGTCACCGATTTTGACAAATATGCACTCGTTGGACGCGGAATAATAAGAGGAATATAACTGTAAAATATTTCTGGCCGAGACTTGATAGTTTCGAAAATATGACACAAAACCCTTCGTGTGTGGCTTGATTTCAGGTGGCCCTTCCTATGCAGTTTTTTTGCTCTATTTTAAAAACCAGACATTTATTTAGCAAAATTCCTTTTTACATCGTTTTGTATTCCTTCCCCCGTTAAAATAAGCCCTCAATCGTCAAGATCGGTGACAATATATTTTTTGAATCAAAAAAGTGCCAAGTCCATGCTTTTTTTGCGAAATTTCGATTAACATTTTTTGTCACCGATTTTGACAAATAACCACTCGTTGGACGCGGAATAATAAGAGGAATATAACTGTAAAATATTTCTGGCCGAGACGTGATAGTTTCAAAAATATGACACAAAAACCCTTCGTGTGTGGCTTGATTTCAGGTGGCCCTTCCTATGCAGTTTTTTTGCTCTATTTTAAAAACCAGACATTTATTTAGCAAAATTCCTTTTTACATCGTTTTGTATTCCTTCCCCCGTTAAAATAAGCCCTCAATCGTCAAGATCGGTGACAATATATTTTTTGAATGAAAAAAGTGCCAAGGCTATATAGTCCATGCTTTTTTTGCGAAATTTCGATTAAAATTCTTTGTCACCGATTTTGACAAATAACCACTCGTTGGACGCGGAATAATAAGAGGAATATAACTGTAAAATATTTCTGGCCGAGACTTGATAGTTTCGAAAATATGACACAAAAACCCTTCGTGTGTGGCTTGATTTCAGGTGGCCCTTCCTATGCAGTTTTTTTGCTCTATTTTAAAAACCAGACATTTATATAGCAAAATTCCTTTTTACATCGTCTTGTATTCCTTCCCCCGTTAAAATAAGCCCTCAATCGTCATGATCGGTGACAATATATTTTTTGAATGAAAAAAGTGCCAAGGCTATAGTCCATGCTTTTTTTTCGAAATTTCGATTAACATTTTTTGTCACCGATTTTGACAAATAAGCACTCGTTGGACGCGGAATAATAAGAGGAATATAACTGTAAAATATTTCTGGCCGAGACTTGATAGTTTCGAAAATATGACACAAAAACCCTTCGTGTGTGGCTTGATTTCAGGTGGACGTTCTTATGCAGTTTTTTTGCTCTATTTTAAAAACCAGACATTTATATAGCAAAATTCCTTTTTACATCGTTTTGTATTCCTTCCCCCGTTAAAATAAGCCCTCAATCGTCAAGATCGGTGACAATATATTTTTTGAATGAAAAAAGTGCCAAGGCTATAGTCCATGCTTTTTTTGCGAAATTTCGATTAAAATTTTTTGTCACCGATTTTGACAAATGAGCACTCGTTGGACGCGGAATAATAAGAGGAATATAACTGTAAAATATTTCTGGCCGAGACTTGATAGTTTCGAAAATATGACACAAAAACCCTTCGTGTGTGGCTTGATTTCAGGTGGACGTTCTTATGCAGTTTTTTTGCTCTATTTTAAAAACCAGACATTTATATAGCAAAATTCCTTTTTACATCGTTTTGTATTCCTTCCCCCGTTAAAATAAGCCCTCAATCGTCAAGATCGGTGACAATATATTTTTTGAATGAAAAAAGTGCCAAGGCTATAGTCCATGCTTTTTTTGCGAAATTTCGATTAAAATTTTTTGTCACCGATTTTGACAAATGAGCACTCGTTGGACGCGGAATAATAAGAGGAATATAACTGTAAAATATTTCTGGCCGAGACTTGATAGTTTCGAAAATATGACACAAAAACCCTTCGTGTGTGGCTTGATTTCAGGTGGACGTTCTTATGCAGTTTTTTTGCTCTATTTTAAAAACCAGACATTTATATAGCAAAATTCCTTTTTACATCGTTTTGTATTCCTTCCCCCGTTAAAATAAGCCCTCAATCGTCAAGATCGGTGACAATATATTTTTTGAATGAAAAAAGTGCCAAGGCTATAGTCCATGCTTTTTTTGCGAAATTTCGATTAAAATTTTTTGTCACCGATTTTGACAAATGAGCACTCGTTGGACGCGGAATAATAAGAGGAATATAACTGTAAAATATTTCTGGCCGAGACTTGATAGTTTCGAAAATATGACACAAAAACCCTTCGTGTGTGGCTTGATTTCAGGTGGCCCTTCCTATGCAGTTTTTTTGCTCTATTTTAAAAACCAGACATTTATATAGCAAAATTTCTTTTTACATCGTCTTGTATTCCTTCCCCCGTTAAAATAAGCCCTCAATCGTCATGATCGGTGACAATATATTTTTTGAATGAAAAAAGTGCCAAGGCTATAGTCCATGCTTTTTTTGCGAAATTTCGATTAAAATTTTTTGTCACCGATTTTGACAAATAACCACTCGTTGGACGCGGAATAACAAGAGGAATATAACTGTAAAATATTTCTGGCCGAGACTTGATAGTTTCGAAAATATGACACAAAAACCCTTCGTGTGTGGCTTGATTTCAGGTGGCCCTTCCTATGCAGTTTTTTTGCTCTATTTTAAAAACCAGACATTTATATAGCAAAATTCCTTTTTACATCGTCTTGTATTCCTTCCCCCGTTAAAATAAGCCCTCAATCGTCATGATCGGTTACAATATATTTTTTGAATGAAAAAAGTGCCAAGGCTATAGTCCATGCTTTTTTTGCGAAATTTCGATTAAAATTTTTTGTCACCGATTTTGACAAATAACCACTCGTTGGACGCGGAATAATAAGAGGAATATAACTGTAAAATATTTCTGGCCGAGACTTGATAGTTTCGAAAATATGACACAAAAACCCTTCGTGTGTGGTTTGATATCAGGTGGACGTTCTTATGCAGTTTTTTTGCTCTATTTTAAAAACCAGACATTCATTTAGCAAAATTCCTTTTTACATCGTTTTGTATTCCTTCCGCCGTTAAAATAAGCCCTCAATCGTCAAGATCGGTGACAATATATTTTTTGAATGAAAAAAGTGCCAAGGCTATAGTCCATGCTTTTTTTGCGAAATTTCGATTAAAATTTTTTGTCACCGATTTTGACAAATGAGCACTCGTTGGACGCGGAATAATAAGAGGAATATAACTGTAAAATATTTCTGGCCGAGACTTGATAGTTTCGAAAATATGACACAAAAACCCTTCGTGTGTGGCTTGATTTCAGGTGGACGTTCTTATGCAGTTTTTTTGCTCTATTTTAAAAACCAGACATTCATTTAGCAAAATTCCTTTTTACATCGTTTTGTATTCCTTCCCGCGTTAAAATAAGCCCTCAATCGTCAAGATCGGTGACAATATATTTTTTGAATGAAAAAAGTGCCAAGGCTATAGTCCATGCTTTTTTTGCGAAATTTCGATTAACATTTTTTGTCACCGATTTTGACAAATAAGCACTCGTTGGACGCGGAATAATAAGAGGAATATAACTGTAAAATATTTCTGGCCGAGACTTGATAGTTTCGAAAATATGACACAAAAACCCTTCGTGTGTGGCTTGATATCAGGTGGACGTTTTTATGCAGTTTTTTTGCTCTATTTTAAAAACCAGACATTTATATAGCAAAAATCCTTTTTACATCGTCTTGTATTCCTTCCCCCTGTTAAAATAAGCCCTCAATCTCTATTTTAAAAACCAGACATTTATTTAGCAAAATTCCTTTTTACTTCGTTTTGTATTCCTTCCCCCGTTAAAATAAGCCCTCAATCGTCAAGATCGGTGACAATATATTTTTTGAATGAAAAAAGTGCCAAGGCTATATAGTCCATGCTTTTTTTGCGAAATTTCGATTAAAATTCTTTGTCACCGATTTTGACAAATAACCACTCGTTGGACGCGGAATAATAAGAGGAATATAACTGTAAAATATTTCTGGCCGAGACTTGATAGTTTCGAAAATATGACACAAAAACCCTTCGTGTGTGGCTTGATTTCAGGTGGCCCTTCCTATGCAGTTTTTTTGCTCTATTTTAAAAACCAGACATTTATATAGCAAAATTCCTTTTTACATCGTCTTGTATTCCTTCCCCCGTTAAAATAAGCCCTCAATCGTCATGATCGGTGACAATATATTTTTTGAATGAAAAAAGTGCCAAGGCTATAGTCCATGCTTTTTTTGCGAAATTTCGATTAACATTTTTTGTCACCGATTTTGACAAATAAGCACTCGTTGGACGCGGAATAATAAGAGGAATATAACTGTAAAATATTTCTGGCCGAGACTTGATAGTTTCGAAAATATGACACCAAAACCCTTCGTGTGTGGCTTGATATCAGGTGGACGTTCTTATGCAGTTTTTTTGCTCTATTTTAAAAACCAGACATTTATATAGCAAAATTCCTTTTTACATCGTTTTGTATTCCTTCCCCCGTTAAAATAAGCCCTCAATCGTCAAGATCGGTGACAATATATTTTTTGAATGAAAAAAGTGCCAAGGCTATAGTCCATGCTTTTTTTGCGAAATTTCGATTAAAATTTTTTGTCACCGATTTTGACAAATGAGCACTCGTTGGACGCGGAATAATAAGAGGAATATAACTGTAAAATATTTCTGGCCGAGACTTGATAGTTTCGAAAATATGACACAAAAACCCTTCGTGTGTGGCTTGATTTCAGGTGGCCCTTCTTATGCAGTTTTTTTGCTCTATTTTAAAAACCAGACATTTATATAGCAAAATTCCTTTTTACATCGTCTTGTATTCCTTCCCCCGTTAAAATAAGCCCTCAATCGTCATGATCGGTGACAATATATTTTTTGAATGAAAAAAGTGCCAAGGCTATAGTCCATGCTTTTTTTGCGAAATTTCGATTAAATTTTTTTGTCACCGATTTTGACAAATAACCACTCGTTGGACGCGGAATAATAAGAGGAATATAACTGTAAAATATTTCTGGCCGAGACTTGATAGTTTCTTAAATATGACACAAAAACCCTTCGTGTGTGGCTTGATATCAGGTGGACGTTCTTATGCAGTTTTTTTGCTCTATTTTAAAAACCAGACATTTATTTAGCAAAATTCCTTTTTACATCGTTTTGTATTCCTTCCACCGTTAAAATAAGCCCTCAATCGTCAAGATCGGTGACAATATATTTTTTGAATGAAAAAAGTGCCAAGGCTCCATGCTTTTTTTGCGAAATTTCGATTAAAATTTTTTGTCACCGATTTTGACAAATGAGCACTCGTTGGACGCGGAATAATAAGAGGAATATAACTGTAAAATATTTCTGGCCGAGACTTGATAGTTTCGAAAATATGACACAAAAACCCTTCGTGTGTGGCTGGATTTCAGGTGGACGTTCTTATGCAGTTTTTTTGCTCTATTTTAAAAACCAGACATTTATATAGCAAAATTCCTTTTTACATCGTTTTGTATTCCTTCCCCCGTTAAAATAAGCCCTCAATCGTCAAGATCGGTGACAATATATTTTTTGAATGAAAAAAGTGCCAAGGCTATAGTCCATGCTTTTTTTGCGAAATTTCGATTAAAATTTTTTGTCACCGATTTTGACAAATGAGCACTCGTTGGACGCGGAATAATAAGAGGAATATAACTGTAAAATATTTCTGGCCGAGACTTGATAGTTTCGAAAATATGACACAAAAACCCTTCGTGTGTGGCTTGATTTCAGGTGGCCCTTCCTAATCAGTTTTTTTGCTCTATTTTAAAAACCAGACATTTATATAGCAAAATTTCTTTTTACATCGTCTTGTATTCCTTCCCCCGTTAAAATAAGCCCTCAATCGTCATGATCGGTGACAATATATTTTTTGAATGAAAAAAGTGCCAAGGCTATAGTCCATGCTTTTTTTGCGAAATTTCGATTAAAATTTTTTGTCACCGATTTTGACAAATAACCACTCGTTGGACGCGGAATAACAAGAGGAATATAACTGTAAAATATTTCTGGCCGAGACTTGATAGTTTCGAAAATATGACACAAAAACCCTTCGTGTGTGGCTTGATTTCAGGTGGCCCTTCCTATGCAGTTTTTTTGCTCTATTTTAAAAACCAGACATTTATATAGCAAAATTCCTTTTTACATCGTCTTGTATTCCTTCCCCCGTTAAAATAAGCCCTCAATCGTCATGATCGGTTACAATATATTTTTTGAATGAAAAAAGTGCCAAGGCTATAGTCCATGCTTTTTTTGCGAAATTTCGATTAAAATTTTTTGTCACCGATTTTGACAAATAACCACTCGTTGGACGCGGAATAATAAGAGGAATATAACTGTAAAATATTTCTGGCCGAGACTTGATAGTTTCGAAAATATGACACAAAAACCCTTCGTGTGTGGTTTGATATCAGGTGGACGTTCTTATGCAGTTTTTTTGCTCTATTTTAAAAACCAGACATTTATTTAGCAAAATTCCTTTTTACATCGTTTTGTATTCCTTCCGCCGTTAAAATAAGCCCTCAATCGTCAAGATCGGTGACAATATATTTTTTGAATGAAAAAAGTGCCAAGGCTCCATGCTTTTTTTGCGAAATTTCGATTAAAATTTTTTGTCACCGATTTTGACAAGTGAGCACTCGTTGGACGCGGAATAATAAGAGGAATATAACTGTAAAATATTTCTGGCCGAGACTTGATAGTTTCGAAAATATGACACAAAAACCCTTCGTGTGTGGCTTGATTTCAGGTGGACGTTCTTATGCAGTTTTTTTGCTCTATTTTAAAAACCAGACTTTCATTTAGCAAAATTCCTTTTTACATCGTTTTGTATTCCTTCCCGCGTTAAAATAAGCCCTCAATCGTCAAGATCGGTGACAATATATTTTTTGAATGAAAAAAGTGCCAAGGCTATAGTCCATGCTTTTTTTGCGAAATTTCGATTAACATTTTTTGTCACCGATTTTGACATATAAGCACTCGTTGGACGCGGAATAATAAGAGGAATATAACTGTAAAATATTTCTGGCCGAGACTTGATAGTTTCGAAAATATGACACAAAAACCCTTCGTGTGTGGCTTGATATCAGGTGGACGTTCTTATGCAGTTTTTTTGCTCTATTTTAAAAACCAGACATTTATATAGCAAAATTCCTTTTTACATCGTTTTGTATTCCTTCCCCCGTTAAAATAAGCCCTCAATCGTCATGATCGGTGACAATATATTTTTTGAATGAAAAAAGTGCCAAGGCTATAGTCCATGCTTTTTTTGCGAAATTTCGATTAAATTTTTTTGTCACCGATTTTGACAAATAACCACTCGTTGGACGCGGAATAATAAGAGGAATATAACTGTAAAATATTTCTGGCCGAGACTTGATAGTTTCGAAAATATGACACAAAAACCCTTCGTGTGTGGCTTGATATCAGGTGGACGTTCTTATGCAGTTTTTTTGCTCTATTTTAAAAACCAGACATTTATTTAGCAAAATTCCTTTTTACATCGTTTTGTATTCCTTCCCCCGTTAAAATAAGCCCTCAATCGTCAAGATCGGTGACAATATATTTTTTGAATGAAAAAAGTGCTAAGGCTCTATGCTTTTTTTGCGAAATTTCGATTAAAATTTTTTGTCACCGATTTTGACAAATGAGCACTCGTTGGACGCGGAATAATAAGAGGAATATAACTGTAAAATATTTCTGGCCGAGACTTGATAGTTTCGAAAATATGACACAAAAACCCTTCGTGTGTGGCTTGATTTCAGGTGGCCCTTCCTATGCAGTTTTTTTGCTCTATTTTAAAAACCAGACATTTATATAGCAAAATTCCTTTTTACATCGTCTTGTATTCCTTCCCCCGTTAAAATAAGCCCTCAATCGTCATGATCGGTGACAATATATTTTTTGAATGAAAAAAGTGCCAAGGCTCCATGCTTTTTTTGCGAAATTTCGATTAAAATTTTTTGTCACCGATTTTGACAAATGAGCACTCGTTGGACGCGGAATAATAAGAGGAATATAACTGTAAAATATTTCTGGCCGAGACTTGATAGTTTCGAAAATATGACACAAAAACCCTTCGTGTGTGGCTTGATTTCAGGTGGCCCTTCCTATGCAGTTTTTTTGCTCTATTTTAAAAACCAGACATTTATATAGCAAAATTCCTTTTTACATCGTCTTGTATTCCTTCCCCCGTTAAAATAAGCCCTCAATCGTCATGATCGGTGACAATATATTTTTTGAATGAAAAAAGTGCCAAGGCTATAGTCCATGCTTTTTTTGCGAAATTTCGATTAACATTTTTTGTCACCGATTTTGACAAATAAGCACTCGTTGGACGCGGAATAATAAGAGGAATATAACTGTAAAATATTTCTGGCCGAGACTTGATAGTTTCGAAAATATGACACAAAAACCCTTCGTGTGTGGCTTGATATCAGGTGGACGTTCTTATGCAGTTTTTTTGCTCTATTTTAAAAACCAGACATTTATATAGCAAAATTCCTTTTTACATCGTTTTGTATTCCTTCCCCCGTTAAAATAAGCCCTCAATCGTCAAGATCGGTGACAATATATTTTTTGAATGAAAAAAGTGCCAAGGCTATAGTAGATGCTTTTTTTGCGAAATTTCGATTAAAATTTTTTGTCACCGATTTTGACAAATGAGCACTCGTTGGATGCGGAATAATAAGAGGAATATAACTGTAAAATATTTCTGGCCGAGACTTGATAGTTTCGAAAATATGACACAAAAACCCTTCGTGTGTGGCTTGATTTCAGGTGGCCCTTCCTATGCAGTTTTTTTGCTCTATTTTAAAAACCAGACATTTATATAGCAAAATTCCTTTTTACATCGTCTTGTATTCCTTCCCCCGTTAAAATAAGCCCTCAATCGTCATGATCGGTGACAATATATTTTTTGAATGAAAAAAGTGCCAAGGCTATAGTCCATGCTTTTTTTGCGAAATTTCGATTAAATTTTTTTGTCACCGATTTTGACAAATAACCACTCGTTGGACGCGGAATAATAAGAGGAATATAACTGTAAAATATTTCTGGCCGAGACTTGATAGTTTCGAAAATATGACACAAAAACCCTTCGTGTGTGGCTTGATATCAGGTGGACGTTCTTATGCAGTTTTTTTGCTCTATTTTAAAAACCAGACATTTATATAGCAAAATTCCTTTTTACATCGTTTTGTATTCCTTCCCCCGTTAAAATAAGCCCTCAATCGTCAAGATCGGTGACAATATATTTTTTGAATGAAAAAAGTGCCAAGGCTATAGTCCATGCTTTTTTTGCGAAATTTCGATTAAAATTTTTTGTCACCGATTTTGACAAATGAGCACTCGTTGGACGCGGAATAATAAGAGGAATATAACTGTAAAATATTTCTGGCCGAGACTTGATAGTTTCGAAAATATGACACAAAAACCCTTCGTGTGTGGCTTGATTTCAGGTGGCCCTTCCTATGCAGTTTTTTTGCTCTATTTTAAAAACCAGACATTTATTTAGCAAAATTCCATTTTACATCGTTTTGTATTCCTTCCCCCGTTAAAATAAGCCCTCAATCGTCAAGATCGGTGACAATATATTTTTTGAATGAAAAAAGTGCCAAGGCTATAGTCCATGCTTTTTTTGCGAAATTTCGATTAAAATTTTTTGTCACCGATTTTGACAAGTAAGCACTCGTTGGACGCGGAATAATAAGAGGAATATAACTGTAAAATATTTCTGGCCGAGACTTGATAGTTTCGAAAATATGACACAAAAACCCTTCGTGTGTGGCTTGATTTCAGGTGGCCCTTCCTATGCAGTTTTTTTGCTCTATTTTAAAAACCAGACATTCATATAGCAAAATTCCTTTTTACATCGTTTTGTATTCCTTCCCCCGTTAAAATAAGCCCTCAATCGTCAAGATCAGTGACAATATATTTTTTGAATGAAAAAAGTGCCAAGGCTATAGTCCATGCTTTTTTTGCGAAATTTCGATTAAAATTTTTTGTCACCGATTTTGACAAATGAGCACTCGTTGGACGCGGAATAATAAGAGGAATATAACTGTAAAATATTTCTGGCCGAGACTTGATAGTTTCGAAAATATGACACAAAAACCCTTCGTGTGTGGCTTGATTTCAGGTGGCCCTTCCTATGCAGTTTTTTTGCTCTATTTTAAAAACCAGACATTTATTTTGAAAAATTGCTTTTCACAACGTTTTCTATTCCTTTCCCGTTAAAATAAGCCCTCAATCGTCAAGATCGGTGACAATATATTTTTTGAATGAAAAAAGTGCCAAGGCTATAGTCCATGCTTTTTTTTCGAAATTTCGATTAAAATTTTTTGTCACCGATTTTGACAAGTAAGCACTCGTTGGACGCGGAATAATAAGAGGAATATAACTGTAAAATATTTCTGGCCGAGACTTGATAGTTTCGAAAATATGACACAAAAACCCTTCGTGTGTGGCTTGATTTCAGGTGGCCCTTCCTATGCAGTTTTTTTGCTCTATTTTAAAAACCAGACATTTATTTTGAAAAATTGCTTTTCACAACGTTTTCTATTCCTTTCCCGTTAAAATAAGCCCTCAATCGTCATGATCGGTGACAATATATTTTTTGAATGAAAAAAGTGCCAAGGCTATAGTCCATGCTTTTTTTGCGAAATTTCGATTAAAATTTTTTGTCACCGATTTTGACAAATGAGCACTCGTTGGACGCGGAATAATAAGAGGAATATAACTGTAAAATATTTCTGGCCGAGACTTGATAGTTTCGAAAATATGACACAAAAACCCTTCGTGTGTGGCTTGATTTCAGGTGGCCCTTCCTATGCAGTTTTTTTGCTCTATTTTAAAAACCAGACATTTATATAGCAAAATTCCTTTTTACATCGTCTTGTATTCCTTCCCCCGTTAAAATAAGCCCTCAATCGTCATGATCGGTGACAATATATTTTTTGAATGAAAAAAGTGCCAAGGCTCCATGCTTTTTTTGCGAAATTTCGATTAAAATTTTTGTCACCGATTTTGACAAATGAGCACTCGTTGGACGCGGAATAATAAGAGGAATATAACTGTAAAATATTTCTGGCCGAGACTTGATAGTTTCGAAAATATGACACAAAAACCCTTCGTGTGTGGCTTGATTTCAGGTGGCCCTTCCTATGCAGTTTTTTTGCTCTATTTTAAAAACCAGACATTTATATAGCAAAATTCCTTTTTACATCGTCTTGTATTCCTTCCCCCGTTAAAATAAGCCCTCAATCGTCATGATCGGTGACAATATATTTTTTGAATGAAAAAAGTGCCAAGGCTATAGTCCATGCTTTTTTTGCGAAATTTCGATTAACATTTTTTGTCACCGATTTTGACAAATAAGCACTCGTTGGACGCGGAATAATAAGAGGAATATAACTGTAAAATATTTCTGGCCGAGACTTGATAGTTTCGAAAATATGACACAAAAACCCTTCGTGTGTGGTTTGATATCAGGTGGACGTTCTTATGCAGTTTTTTTGCTCTATTTTAAAAACCAGACATTTATTTAGCAAAATTCCTTTTTACATCGTTTTGTATTCCTTCCCGCGTTAAAATAAGCCCTCAATCGTCAAGATCGGTGACAATATATTTTTTGAATGAAAAAAGTGCCAAGGCTATAGTCCATGCTTTTTTTGCGAAATTTCGATTAACATTTTTTGTCACCGATTTTGACAAATAAGCACTCGTTGGACGGGGAATAATAAGAGGAATATAACTGTAAAATATTTCTGGCCGAGACTTGATAGTTTCGAAAATATGACACAAAAACCCTTCGTGTGTGGCTTGATATCAGGTGGACGTTCTTATGCAGTTTTTTTGCTCTATTTTAAAAACCAGACATTTATATAGCAAAATTCCTTTTTACATCGTTTTGTATTCCTTCCCCCGTTAAAATAAGCCCTCAATCGTCAAGATCGGTGACAATATATTTTTTGAATGAAAAAAGTGCCAAGGCTATAGTCCATGCTTTTTTTGCGAAATTTCGATTAAAATTTTTTGTCACCGATTTTGACAAATGAGCACTCGTTGGACGCGGAATAATAAGAGGAATATAACTGTAAAATATTTCTGGCCGAGACTTGATAGTTTCGAAAATATGACACAAAAACCCTTCGTGTGTGGCTTGATTTCAGGTGGCCCTTCCTATGCAGTTTTTTTGCTCTATTTTAAAAACCAGACATTTATATAGCAAAATTCCTTTTTACATCGTCTTGTATTCCTTCCCCCGTTAAAATAAGCCCTCAATCTCTATTTTAAAAACCAGACATTTATTTAGCAAAATTCCTTTTTACATCGTTTTGTATTCCTTCCCCCGTTAAAATAAGCCCTCAATCGTCAAGATCGGTGACAACATATTTTTTGAATGAAAAAAGTGCCAAGGCTATAGTCCATGCTTTTTTTGCGAAATTTCGATTAAAATTTTTTGTCACCGATTTTGACAAATATGCACTCGTTGGACGCGGAATAATAAGAGGAATATAACTGTAAAATATTTCTGGCCGAGACTTGATAGTTTCGAAAATATGACACAAAAACCCTTCGTGTGTGGCTTGATTTCAGGTGGCCCTTCCTATGCAGTTTTTTTGCTCTATTTTAAAAACCAGACATTTATTTAGCAAAATTCCTTTTTACATCGTTTTGTATTCCTTCCCCCGTTAAAATAAGCCCTCAATCGTCAAGATCGGTGACAATATATTTTTTGAATCAAAAAAGTGCCAAGGCTATAGTCCATGCTTTTTTTGCGAAATTTCGATTAACATTTTTTGTCACCGATTTTGACAAATAACCACTCGTTGGACGCGGAATAATAAGAGGAATATAACTGTAAAATATTTCTGGCCGAGACGTGATAGTTTCAAAAATATGACACAAAAACCCTTCGTGTGTGCCATGCTTTTTTTGCGAAATTTCGATTAAAATTCTTTGTCACCGATTTTGACAAATAACCACTCGTTGGACGCGGAATAATAAGAGGAATATAACTGTAAAATATTTCTGGCCGAGACTTGATAGTTTCGAAAATATGACACAAAAACCCTTCGTGTGTGGCTTGATTTCAGGTGGCCCTTCCTATGCAGTTTTTTTGCTCTATTTTAAAAACCAGACATTTATATAGCAAAATTCCTTTTTACATCGTCTTGTATTCCTTCCCCCGTTAAAATAAGCCCTCAATCGTCATGATCGGTGACAATATATTTTTTGAATGAAAAAAGTGCCAAGGCTATAGTCCATGCTTTTTTTGCGAAATTTCGATTAAAATTTTTTGTCACCGATTTTGACAAATGAGCACTCGTTGGACGCGGAATAATAAGAGGAATATAACTGTAAAATATTTCTGGCCGAGACTTGATAGTTTCGAAAATATGACACAAAAACCCTTCGTGTGTGGCTTGATTTCAGGTGGCCCTTCCTATGCAGTTTTTTTGCTCTATTTTAAAAACCAGACATTTATATAGCAAAATTCCTTTTTACATCGTCTTGTATTCCTTCCCCCGTTAAAATAAGCCCTCAATCGTCATGATCGGTGACAATATATTTTTTGAATGAAAAAAGTGCCAAGGCTATAGTCCATGCTTTTTTTGCGAAATTTCGATTAAAATTTTTTGTCACCGATTTTGACAAATGAGCACTCGTTGGACGCGGAATAATAAGAGGAATATAACTGTAAAATATTTCTGGCCGAGACTTGATAGTTTCGAAAATATGACACAAAAACCCTTCGTGTGTGGCTTGATTTCAGGTGGCCCTTCCTATGCAGTTTTTTTGCTCTATTTTAAAAACCAGACATTTATATAGCAAAATTCCTTTTTACATCGTCTTGTATTCCTTCCCCCGTTAAAATAAGCCCTCAATCGTCATGATCGGTGACAATATATTTTTTGAATGAAAAAAGTGCCAAGGCTATAGTCCATGCTTTTTTTGCGAAATTTCGATTAAAATTTTTTGTCACCGATTTTGACAAATGAGCACTCGTTGGACGCGGAATAATAAGAGGAATATAACTGTAAAATATTTCTGGCCGAGACTTGATAGTTTCGAAAATATGACACAAAAACCCTTCGTGTGTGGCTTGATTTCAGGTGGCCCTTCCTATGCAGTTTTTTTGCTCTATTTTAAAAACCAGACATTTATATAGCAAAATTCCTTTTTACATCGTCTTGTATTCCTTCCCCCGTTAAAATAAGCCCTCAATCGTCATGATCGGTGACAATATATTTTTTGAATGAAAAAAGTGCCAAGGCTATAGTCCATGCTTTTTTTGCGAAATTTCGATTAAAATTTTTTGTCACCGATTTTGACAAATGAGCACTCGTTGGACGCGGAATAATAAGAGGAATATAACTGTAAAATATTTCTGGCCGAGACTTGATAAGTTTCGAAAATATGACACAAAAACCCTTCGTGTGTGGCTTGATTTCAGGTGGCCCTTCCTATGCAGTTTTTTTGCTCTATTTTAAAAACCAGACATTTATATAGCAAAATTCCTTTTTACATCGTCTTGTATTCCTTCCCCCGTTAAAATAAGCCCTCAATCGTCATGATCGGTGACAATATATTTTTTGAATGAAAAAAGTGCCAAGGCTATAGTCCATGCTTTTTTGCGAAATTTCGATTAAATTTTTTTGTCACCGATTTTGACAAATAACCACTCGTTGGACGCGGAATAATAAGAGGAATATAACTGTAAAATATTTCTGGCCGAGACTTGATAGTTTCGAAAATATGACACAAAAAACCCTTCGTGTGTGGCTTGATATCAGGTGGACGTTCTTATGCAGTTTTTTTGCTCTATTTTAAAAACAGACATTTATTTAGCAAAAATCCTTTTTACATCGTTTTGTATTCCTTCCCCCGTTAAAATAAGCCCTCAATCGTCAAGATCGGTGACAATATATTTTTTGAATCAAAAAAGTGCCAAGGCTATAGTCCATGCTTTTTTTGCGAAATTTCGATTAAAATTTTTTGTCACCGATTTTGACAAGTAAGCACTCGTTGGACGCGGAATAATAAGAGGAATATAACTGTAAAATATTTCTGGCCGAGACTTGATAGTTTCGAAAATATGACACAAAAACCCTTCGTGTGTGGCTTGATTTCAGGTGGCCCTTCCTATGCAGTTTTTTTGCTCTATTTTAAAAACCAGACATTTATATAGCAAAATTCCTTTTTACATCGTTTTGTATTCCTTCCCCCGTTAAAATAAGCCCTCAATCGTCAAGATCAGTGACAATATATTTTTTGAATGAAAAAAGTGCCAAGGCTATAGTCCATGCTTTTTTTGCGAAATTTCGATTAAAATTTTTTGTCACCGATTTTGACAAATGAGCACTCGTTGGACGCGGAATAATAAGAGGAATATAACTGTAAAATATTTCTGGCCGAGACTTGATAGTTTCGAAAATATGACACAAAAACCCTTCGTGTGTGGCTTGATTTCAGGTGGCCCTTCCTATGCAGTTTTTTTGCTCTATTTTAAAAACCAGACATTTATTTTGAAAAATTGCTTTTCACAACGTTTTCTATTCCTTTCCCGTTAAAATAAGCCCTCAATCGTCAAGATCGGTGACAATATATTTTTTGAATGAAAAAAGTGCCAAGGCTATAGTCCATGCTTTTTTTTGCGAAATTTCGATTAAATTTTTTGTCACCGATTTTGACAAATGAGCACTCGTTGGACGCGGAATAATAAGAGGAATATAACTGTAAAATATTTCTGGCCGAGACTTGATAGTTTCGAAAATATGACACAAAAACCCTTCGTGTGTGGCTTGATTTCAGGTGGCCCTTCCTATGCAGTTTTTTTGCTCTATTTTAAAAACCAGACATTTATATAGCAAAATTCCTTTTTACATCGTCTTGTATTCCTTCCCCCGTTAAAATAAGCCCTCAATCGTCATGATCGGTGACAATATATTTTTTGAATGAAAAAAGTGCCAAGGCTATAGTCCATGCTTTTTTTGCGAAATTTCGATTAAATTTTTTTGTCACCGATTTTGACAAATAACCACTCGTTGGACGCGGAATAATAAGAGGAATATAACTGTAAAATATTTCTGGCCGAGACTTGATAGTTTCGAAAATATGACACAAAAACCCTTCGTGTGTGGCTTGATATCAGGTGGACGTTCTTATGCAGTTTTTTTGCTCTATTTTAAAAACCAGACATTTATTTAGCAAAAATCCTTTTTACATCGTTTTGTATTCCTTCCCCCGTTAAAATAAGCCCTCAATCGTCAAGATCGGTGACAATATATTTTTTGAATCAAAAAAGTGCCAAGGCTATAGTCCATGCTTTTTTTGCGAAATTTCGATTAAAATTTTTTGTCACCGATTTTGACAAGTGAGCACTCGTTGGACGCGGAATAATAAGAGGAATATAACTGTAAAATATTTCTGGCCGAGACTTGATAGTTTCGAAAATATGACACAAAAACCCTTCGTGTGTGGCTTGATTTCAGGTGGCCCTTCCTATGCAGTTTTTTTGCTCTATTTTAAAACCAGACATTTATATAGCAAAATTCCTTTTTACATCGTTTTGTATTCCTTCCCCCGTTAAAATAAGCCCTCAATCGTCAAGATCAGTGACAATATATTTTTTGAATGAAAAAAGTGCCAAGGCTATAGTCCATGCTTTTTTTGCGAAATTTCGATTAAAATTTTTTGTCACCGATTTTGACAAATGAGCACTCGTTGGACGCGGAATAATAAGAGGAATATAACTGTAAAATATTTCTGGCCGAGACTTGATAGTTTCGAAAATATGACACAAAAACCCTTCGTGTGTGGCTTGATTTCAGGTGGCCCTTCCTATGCAGTTTTTTTGCTCTATTTTAAAAACCAGACATTTATTTTGAAAAATTGCTTTTCACAACGTTTTCTATTCCTTTCCCGTTAAAATAAGCCCTCAATCGTCAAGATCGGTGACAATATATTTTTTGAATGAAAAAAGTGCCAAGGCTATAGTCCATGCTTTTTTTGCGAAATTTCGATTAAAATTTTTTGTCACCGATTTTTACAAATAAGCACTCGTTGGACGCGGAATAATAAGAGGAATATAACTGTAAAATATTTCTGGCCGAGACTTGATAGTTTCGAAAATATGACACAAAAACCCTTCGTGTGTGGCTTGATTTCAGGTGGCCCTTCCTATGCAGTTTTTTTGCTCTATTTTAAAAACCAGACATTTATTTAGCAAAATTCCTTTTTACATCGTTTTTGTATTCCTTCCCCCGTTAAAATAAGCCCTCAATCGTCAAGATCGGTGACAATATATTTTTTGAATGAAAAAAGTGCCAAGGCTATAGTCCATGCTTTTTTTGCGAAATTTCGATTAAAATTTTTTGTCACCGATTTTGACAAATGAGCACTCGTTGGACGCGGAATAATAAGAGGAATATAACTGTAAAATATTTCTGGCCGAGACTTGATAGTTTCGAAAATATGACACAAAAACCCTTCGTGTGTGGCTTGATTTCAGGTGGCCCTTCCTATGCAGTTTTTTTGCTCTATTTTAAAAACCAGACATTTATTTTGAAAAATTGCTTTTCACAACGTTTTCTATTCCTTTCCCGTTAAAATAAGCCCTCAATCGTCAAGATCGGTGACAATATATTTTTTGAATGAAAAAAGTGCCAAGGCTATAGTCCATGCTTTTTTTTCGAAATTTCGATTAAAATTTTTTGTCACCGATTTTGACAAGTAAGCACTCGTTGGACGCGGAATAATAAGAGGAATATAACTGTAAAATATTTCTGGCCGAGACTTGATAGTTTCGAAAATATGACACAAAAACCCTTCGTGTGTGGCTTGATTTCAGGTGGCCCTTCCTATGCAGTTTTTTTGCTCTATTTTAAAAACCAGACATTTATTTAGCAAAATTCCTTTTTACATCGTTTTGTATTCCTTCCCCCGTTAAAATAAGCCCTCAATCGTCAAGATCGGTGACAATATATTTTTTGAATCAAAAAAGTGCCAAGGCTATAGTCCATGCTTTTTTTGCGAAATTTCGATTAAAATTTTTTGTCACCGATTTTGACAAATGAGCACTCGTTGGACGCGGAATAATAAGAGGAATATAACTGTAAAATATTTCTGGCCGAGACTTGATAGTTTCGAAAATATGCCACAAAAACCCTTCGTGTGTGGCTTGATATCAGGTGGACGTTCTTATGCAGTTTTTTTGCTCTATTTTAAAAACCAGACATTTATTTAGCAAAATTCCTTTTTACATCGTTTTGTATTCCTTCCCCCGTTAAAATAAGCCCTCAATCGTCAAGATCGGTGACAATATATTTTTTGAATCAAAAAAGTGCCAAGGCTATAGTCCATGCTTTTTTTGCGAAATTTCGATTAAAATTTTTTGTCACCGATTTTGACAAATGAGCACTCGTTGGACGCGGAATAATAAGAGGAATATAACTGTAAAATATTTCTGGTCGAGACTTGATAGTTTCGAAAATATGCCACAAAAACCCTTCGTGTGTGGCTTGATATCAGGTGGACGTTCTTATGCAGTTTTTTTGCTCTATTTTAAAAACCAGACATTTATTTAGCAAAAATCCTTTTTACATCGTTTTGTATTCCTTCCCCCGTTAAAATAAGCCCTCAATCGTCAAGATCGGTGACAATATATTTTTTGAATGAAAAAAGTGCCAAGGCTATAGTCCATGCTTTTTTTGCGAAATTTCGATTAAAATTTTTTGTCACCGATTTTGACAAATGAGCACTCGTTGGACGCGGAATAATAAGTGGAATATAACTGTAAAATATTTCTGGCCGAGACTTGATAGTTTCGAAAATATGACACAAAAACCCTTCGTGTGTGGCTTGATTTCAGGTGGCCCTTCCTATGCAGTTTTTTTGCTCTATTTTAAAAACCAGACATTTATTTTGAAAAATTGCTTTTCACAACGTTTTCTATTCCTTTCCCGTTAAAATAAGCCCTCAATCGTCAAGATCGGTGACAATATATTTTTTGAATGAAAAAAGTGCCAAGGCTATAGTCCATGCTTTTTTTTCGAAATTTCGATTAAAATTTTTTGTCACCGATTTTGACAAGTAAGCACTCGTTGGACGCGGAATAATAAGAGGAATATAACTGTAAAATATTTCTGGCCGAGACTTGATAGTTTCGAAAATATGACACAAAAACCCTTCGTGTGTGGCTTGATATCAGGTGGACGTTCTTATGCAGTTTTTTTGCTCTATTTTAAAAACCAGACATTTATTTAGCAAAAATCCTTTTTACATCGTTTTGTATTCCTTCCCCCGTTAAAATAAGCCCTCAATCGTCAAGATCGGTGACAATATATTTTTTGAATGAAAAAAGTGCCAAGGCTATAGTCCATGCTTTTTTTGCGAAATTTCGATTAAAATTTTTTGTCACCGATTTTGACAAATAAGCACTCGTTGGACGCGGAATAATAAGAGGAATATAACTGTAAAATATTTCTGGCCGAGACTTGATAGTTTCGAAAATATGACACAAAAACCCTTCGTGTGTGGCTTGATATCAGGTGGACGTTCTTATGCAGTTTTTTTGCTCTATTTTAAAAACCAGACATTTATTTAGCAAAAATCCTTTTTACATCATTTTGTATTCCTTCCCCCGTTAAAATAAGCCCTCAATCGTCAAGATCGGTGACAATATATTTTTTGAATGAAAAAAGTGCCAAGGCTATAGTCCATGCTTTTTTTGCGAAATTTCGATTAAAATTTTTTGTCACCGATTTTTACAAATAAGCACTCGTTGGACGCGGAATAATAAGAGGAATATAACTGTAAAATATTTCTGGCCGAGACTTGATAGTTTCGAAAATATGACACAAAAACCCTTCGTGTGTGGCTTGATTTCAGGTGGCCCTTCCTATGCAGTTTTTTTGCTCTATTTTAAAAACCAGACATTTATTTAGCAAAATTCCTTTTTACATCGCTTTTGTATTCCTTCCCTCGTTAAAATAAGCCCTCAATCGTCAAGATCGGTGACAATATATTTTTTGAATGAAAAAAGTGCCAAGGCTACAGTCCATGCTTTTTTTGCGAAATTTCGATTAAAATTTTTTGTCACCGATTTTGACAAATGAGCACTCGTTGGACGCGGAATAATAAGAGGAATATAACTGTAAAATATTTCTGGCCGAGACTTGATAGTTTCGAAAATATGACACAAAAACCCTTCGTGTGTGGCTTGATTTCAGGTGGCCCTTCCTATGCAGTTTTTTTGCTCTATTTTAAAAACCAGACATTTATTTTGAAAAATTGCTTTTCACAACGTTTTCTATTCCTTTCCCGTTAAAATAAGCCCTCAATCGTCAAGATCGGTGACAATATATTTTTTGAATGAAAAAAGTGCCAAGGCTATAGTCCATGCTTTTTTTTCGAAATTTCGATTAAAATTTTTTGTCACCGATTTTGACAAGTAAGCACTCGTTGGACGCGGAATAATAAGAGGAATATAACTGTAAAATATTTCTGGCCGAGACTTGATAGTTTCGAAAATATGACACAAAAACCCTTCGTGTGTGGCTTGATATCAGGTGGACGTTCTTATGCAGTTTTTTTGCTCTATTTTAAAAACCAGACATTTATTTAGCAAAAATCCTTTTTACATCGTTTTGTATTCCTTCCCCCGCTAAAATAAGCCCTCAATCGTCAAGATCGGTGACAATATATTTTTTGAATGAAAAAAGTGCCAAGGCTATAGTCCATGCTTTTTTTGCGAAATTTCGATTAAAATTTTTTGTCACCGATTTTGACAAATAAGCACTCGTTGGACGCGGAATAATAAGAGGAATATAACTGTAAAATATTTCTGGCCGAGACTTGATAGTTTCGAAAATATGACACAAAAACCCTTCGTGTGTGGCTTGATATCAGGTGGACGTTCTTATGCAGTTTTTTTGCTCTATTTTAAAAACCAGACATTTATTTAGCAAAAATCCTTTTTACATCGTTTTGTATTCCTTCCCCCGTTAAAATAAGCCCTCAATCGTCAAGATCGGTGACAATATATTTTTTGAATGAAAAAAGTGCCAAGGCTATAGTCCATGCTTTTTTTGCGAAATTTCGATTAAAATTTTTTGTCACCGATTTTGACAAATAAGCACTCGTTGGACGCGGAATAATAAGAGGAATATAACTGTAAAATATTTCTGGCCGAGACTTGATAGTTTCGAAAATATGACACAAAAACCCTTCGTGTGTGGCTTGATATCAGGTGGACGTTCTTATGCAGTTTTTTTGCTCTATTTTAAAAACCAGACATTTATTTAGCAAAAATCCTTTTTACATCGTTTTGTATTCCTTCCCCCGTTAAAATAAGCCCTCAATCGTCAAGATCGGTGACAATATATTTTTTGAATCAAAAAAGTGCCAAGGCTATAGTCCATGCTTTTTTTGCGAAATTTCGATTAAAATTTTTCACCGATTTTGACAAATGAGCACTCGTTGGACGCGGAATAATAAGAGGAATATAACTGTAAAATATTTCTGGGCCGAGACTTGATAGTTTCGAAAATATGACACAAAAACCCTTCGTGTGTGGCTTGATTTCAGGTGGCCCTTCCTATGCAGTTTTTTTTGCTCTATTTTAAAAACCAGACATTATTTTGAAAAAATTGCTTTTCACAACGTTTTCTATTCCTTTCCCGTTAAAATAAGCCCTCAATCGTCAAGATCGGTGACAAATATATTTTTTGAATGAAAAAAAGTGCCAAGCCTATAGTCCATGCTTTTTTTTCGAAATTTCGATTAAAATTTTTTGTCACCGATTTTGACAAGTAAGCACTCGTTGGACGCGGAATAATAAGAGGAATATAACTGTAAAATATTTCTGGCCGAGACTTGATAGTTTCAAAAATATGACACAAAAACCCTTCGTGTGTGGCTTGATTTCAGGTGGCCCTTCCTATGCAGTTTTTTTGCTCTATTTTAAAAACCAGACATTTATTTTGAAAAATTGCTTTTCACAACGTTTTCTATTCCTTTCCCGTTAAAATAAGCCCTCAATCGTCAAGATCGGTGACAATATATTTTTTGATGAAAAAAGTGCCAAGGCTATAGTCCATGCTTTTTTTGCGAAATTTCGATTAAAATTTTTTTGTCACCGATTTTTTACAAATAAGCACTCGTTGGACGCGGAATAATAAGAGGAATATAACTGTAAAATATTTCTGGCCGAGACTTGATAGTTTCGAAAATATGACACAAAAACCCTTCGTGTGTGGCTTGATTTCAGGTGGCCCTTCCTATGCAGTTTTTTTGCTCTATTTTAAAAACCAGACATTTATTTAGCAAAATTCCTTTTTACATCGTTTTTGTATTCCTTCCCCCGTTAAAATAAGCCCTCAATCGTCAAGATCGGTGACAATATATTTTTTGAATGAAAAAAGTGCCAAGGCTATAGTCCATGCTTTTTTTGCGAAATTTCGATTAAAATTTTTTGTCACCGATTTTGACAAATGAGCACTCGTTGGACGCGGAATAATAAGAGGAATATAACTGTAAAATATTTCTGGCCGAGACTTGATAGTTTCGAAAATATGACACAAAAACCCTTCGTGTGTGGCTTGATTTCAGGTGGCCCTTCCTATGCAGTTTTTTTGCTCTATTTTAAAAACCAGACATTTATTTTGAAAAATTGCTTTTCACAACGTTTTCTATTCCTTTCCCGTTAAAATAAGCCCTCAATCGTCAAGATCGGTGACAATATATTTTTTGAATGAAAAAAGTGCCAAGGCTATAGTCCATGCTTTTTTTTCGAAATTTCGATTAAAATTTTTTGTCACCGATTTTGACAAGTAAGCACTCGTTGGACGCGGAATAATAAGAGGAATATAACTGTAAAATATTTCTGGCCGAGACTTGATAGTTTCGAAAATATGACACAAAAACCCTTCGTGTGTGGCTTGATATCAGGTGGACGTTCTTATGCAGTTTTTTTGCTCTATTTTAAAAACCAGACATTTATTTAGCAAAATTCCTTTTTACATCGTTTTGTATTCCTTCCCCCGTTAAAATAAGCCCTCAATCGTCAAGATCAGTGACAATATATTTTTTGAATGAAAAAAGTGCCAAGGCAGTCCATGCTTTTTTTTGCGAAATTTCGATTAAAATTTTTTGTCACCGATTTTGACAAATAAGCACTCGTTGGACGCGGAATAATAAGAGGAATATAACTGTAAAATATTTCTGGCCGAGACTTGATAGTTTCGAAAATATGACACAAAAACCCTTCGTGTGTGGCTTGATTTCAGGTGGCCCTTCCTATGCAGTTTTTTTGCTCTATTTTAAAAACCAGACATTTATTTAGCAAAATTCCTTTTTACATCGTTTTGTATTCCTTCCCCCGTTAAAATAAGCCCTCAATCGTCAAGATCGGTGACAATATATTTTTTGAATCAAAAAAGTGCCAAGGCTATAGTCCATGCTTTTTTTGCGAAATTTCGATTAAAATTTTTTGTCACCGATTTTGACAAATGAGCACTCGTTGGACGCGGAATAATAAGAGGAATATAACTGTAAAATATTTCTGGCCGAGACTTGATAGTTTCGAAAATATGCCACAAAAACCCTTCGTGTGTGGCTTGATATCAGGTGGACGTTCTTATGCAGTTTTTTTGCTCTATTTTAAAAACCAGACATTTATTTAGCAAAATTCCTTTTTACATCGTTTTGTATTCCTTCCCCCGTTAAAATAAGCCCTCAATCGTCAAGATCGGTGACAATATATTTTTTGAATCAAAAAAGTGCCAAGGTCCATGCTTTTTTTGCGAAATTTCGATTAAAATTTTTTGTCACCGATTTTGACAAATGAGCACTCGTTGGACGCGGAATAATAAGAGGAATATAACTGTAAAATATTTCTGGTCGAGACTTGATAGTTTCGAAAATATGACACAAAAACCCTTCGTGTGTGGCTTGATTTCAGGTGGCCCTTCCTATGCAGTTTTTTTGCTCTATTTTAAAAACCAGACATTTATTTAGCAAAATTCCTTTTTACATCGTTTTGTATTCCTTCCCCCGTTAAAATAAGCCCTCAATCGTCAAGATCGGTGACAATATATTTTTTGAATGAAAAAAGTGCCAAGGCTATAGTCCATGCTTTTTTTGCGAAATTTCGATTAAAATTTTTTGTCACCGATTTTGACAAATAAGCACTCGTTGGACGCGGAATAATAAGAGGAATATAACTGTAAAATATTTCTGGCCGAGACTTGATAGTTTCGAAAATATGCCACAAAAACCCTTCGTGTGTGGCTTGATATCAGGTGGACGTTCTTATGCAGTTTTTTTGCTCTATTTTAAAAACCAGACATTTATTTAGCAAAAATCCTTTTTACATCGTTTTGTATTCCTTCCCCCGTTAAAATAAGCCCTCAATCGTCAAGATCGGCGACAATATATTTTTTGAATGAAAAAAGTGCCAAGGCTATAGTCCATGCTTTTTTTGCGAAATTGCGATTAAAATTTTTTGTCACCGATTTTGACAAATGAGCACTCGTTGGACGCGGAATAATAAGTGGAATATAACTGTAAAATATTTCTGGCCGAGACTTGATAGTTTCGAAAATATGACACAAAAACCCTTCGTGTGTGGCTTGATTTCAGGTGGACGTTCTTATGCAGTTTTTTTGCTCTATTTTAAAAACCAGACATTTATTTAGCAAAATTCCTTTTTACATCGTTTTGTATTCCTTCCCCCGTTAAAATAAGCCCTCAATCGTCAAGATCGGTGACAATATATTTTTTGAATGAAAAAAGTGCCAAGGCTAGTCCATGCTTTTTTTGCGAAATTTCGATTAAAATTTTTTGTCACCGATTTTGACAAATGAGCACTCGTTGGACGCGGAATAATAAGAGGAATATAACTGTAAAATATTTCTGGCCGAGACTTGATAGTTTCGAAAATATGACACAAAAACCCTTCGTGTGTGGCTTGATTTCAGGTGGACGTTCTTATGCAGTTTTTTTGCTCTATTTTAAAAACCAGACATTTATATAGCAAAATTCCTTTTTACATCGACTTGTATTCCTTCCCCCGTTAAAATAAGCCCTCAATCGTCATGATCGGTGACAATATATTTTTTGAATGAAAAAAGTGCCAAGGCTATAGTCCATGCTTTTTTTGCGAAATTTCGATTAAAATTTTTTGTCACCGATTTTGACAAATGAGCACTCGTTGGACGCGGAATAATAAGAGGAATATAACTGTACAATATTTCTGGCCGAGACTTGATAGTTTCGAAAATATGACACAAAAACCCTTCGTGTGTGGCTTGATTTCAGGTGGACGTTCTTATGCAGTTTTTTTGCTCTATTTTAAAAACCAGACATTTATTTAGCAAAATTCCTTTTTACATCGTTTTGTATTCCTTCCCCCGTTAAAATAAGCCCTCAATCGTCAAGATCAGTGACAATATATTTTTTGAATGAAAAAAGTGCCAAGGCTATAGTCCATGCTTTTTTTGCGAAATTTCGATTAAAATTTTTTGTCACCGATTTTGACAAATGAGCACTCGTTGGACGCGGAATAATAAGTGGAATATAACTGTAAAATATTTCTGGCCGAGACTTGATAGTTTCGAAAATATGACACAAAAACCCTTCGTGTGTGGCTTGATTTCAGGTGGCCCTTCCTATGCAGTTTTTTTGCTCTATTTTAAAAACCAGACATTTATTTAGCAAAATTCCTTTTTACATCGTTTTGTATTCCTTCCCCCGTTAAAATAAGCCCTCAATCGTCAAGATCGGTGACAATATATTTTTTGAATGAAAAAAGTGCCAAGGCTATAGTCCATGCTTTTTTTGCGAAATTTCGATTAAAATTTTTTGTCACCGATTTTGACAAATGAGCACTCGTTGGACGCGGAATAATAAGAGGAATATAACTGTAAAATATTTCTGGCCGAGACTTGATAGTTTCGAAAATATGACACAAAAACCCTTCGTGTGTGGCTTAATTTCAGGTGGCCCTTCCTATGCAGTTTTTTTGCTCTATTTTAAAAACCAGACATTTATTTAGCAAAATTCCTTTTTACATCGTTTTGTATTCCTTCCCCCGTTAAAATAAGCCCTCAATCGTCAAGATCGGTGACAACATATTTTTTGAATCAAAAAAGTGCCAAGGCTATAGTCCATGCTTTTTTTGCGAAATTTCGATTAAAATTTTTTGTCACCGATTTTGACAAATGAGCACTCGTTGGACGCGGAATAATAAGAGGAATATAACTGTAAAATATTTCTGGCCGAGACTTGATAGTTTCGAAAATATGACACAAAAACCCTTCGTGTGTGGCTTGATTTCAGGTGGCCCTTCCTATGCAGTTTTTTTGCTCTATTTTAAAAACCAGACATTTATTTAGCAAAATTCCTTTTTACATCGTTTTGTATTCCTTCCCCCGTTAAAATAAGCCCTCAATCGTCAAGATCGGTGACAATATATTTTTTGAATGAAAAAAGTGCCAAGGCTATAGTCCATGCTTTTTTTGCGAAATTTCGATTAAAATTTTTTGTCACCGATTTTGACAAATAAGCACTCGTTGGACGCGGAATAATAAGAGGAATATAACTGTAAAATATTTCTGGCCGAGACTTGATAGTTTCGAAAATATGCCACAAAAACCCTTCGTGTGTGGCTTGATATCAGGTGGACGTTCTTATGCAGTTTTTTTGCTCTATTTTAAAAACCAGACATTTATTTAGCAAAAATCCTTTTTACATCGTTTTGTATTCCTTCCCCCGTTAAAATAAGCCCTCAATCGTCAAGATCGGTGACAATATATTTTTTGAATCAAAAAAGTGCCAAGGCTATAGTCCATGCTTTTTTTGCGAAATTTCGATTAAAATTTTTTGTCACCGATTTTGACAAATGAGCACTCGTTGGACGCGGAATAATAAGAAGAATATAACTGTAAAATATTTCTGCCCGAGACTTGATAGTTTCGAAAATATGCCACAAAAACCCTTCGTGTGTGGCTTGATATCAGGTGGACGTTCTTATGCAGTTTTTTTGCTCTATTTTAAAAACCAGACATTTATTTAGCAAAAATCCTTTTTACATCGTTTTGTATTCCTTCCCCCGTTAAAATAAGCCCTCAATCGTCAAGATCGGTGACAATATATTTTTTGAATCAAAAAAGTGCCAAGGCTATAGTCCATGCTTTTTTTTTCGAAATTTCGATTAAAATTTTTTGTCACCGATTTTGACAAGTAAGCACTCGTTGGACGCGGAATAATAAGAGGAATATAACTGTAAAATATTTCTGGCCGAAACTTGATAGTTTCGAAAATATGACACAAAAACCCTTCGTGTGTGGCTTGATTTCAGGTGGCCCTTCCTATGCAGTTTTTTTGCTCTTTAAAAACCAGACATTTATTTAGCAAAATTCCTTTTTACATCGTTTTGTATTCCTTCCCCCGTTAAAATAAGCCCTCAATCGTCAAGATCGGTGACAATATATTTTTTGAATCAAAAAAGTGCCAAGGCATAGTCCATGCTTTTTTTGCGAAATTTCGATTAAAATTTTTTGTCACCGATTTTGACAAATGAGCACTCGTTGGACGCGGAATAATAAGAGGAATATAACTGTAAAATATTTCTGGCCGAGACTTGATAGTTTCGAAAATATGACACAAAAACCCTTCGTGTGTGGCTTGATTTCAGGTGGCCCTTCCTATGCAGTTTTTTTGCTCTATTTTAAAAACCAGACATTTATTTAGCTAAATTCCTTTTTACATCGTTTTGTATTCCTTCCCCCGTTAAAATAAGCCCTCAATCGTCAAGATCGGTGACAATATATTTTTTGAATCAAAAAAGTGCCAAGGCTAGTCCATGCTTTTTTTGCGAAATTTCGATTAAAATTTTTTGTCACCGATTTTGAAAAATGAGCACTCGTTGGACGCGGAATAATAAGAGGAATATAACTGTAAAATATTTCTGCCGAGACTTGATAGTTTCGAAAATATGACACAAAAACCCTTCGTGTGTGGCTTGATTTCAGGTGGCCCTTCCTATGCATTTTTTTGCTCTATTTTAAAAACCAGACATTTATTTAGCAAAATTCCTTTTTACATCGTTTTGTATTCCTTCCCCCGTTAAAATAAGCCCTCAATCGTCAAGATCGGTGACAATATATTTTTTGAATGAAAAAAGTGCCAAGGCTATAGTCCATGCTTTTTTTTCGAAATTTCGATTAAAATTTTTTGTCACCGATTTTGACAAGTAAGCACTCGTTGGACGCGGAATAATAAGAGGAATATAACTGTAAAATATTTCTGGCCGAGACTTGATAGTTTCGAAAATATGACACAAAAACCCTTCGTGTGTGGCTTGATTTCAGGTGGCCCTTCCTATGCAGTTTTTTTGCTCTATTTTAAAAACCAGACATTTATTTTGAAAAATTGCTTTTCACAACGTTTTCTATTCCTTTCCCGTTAAAATAAGCCCTCAATCGTCAAGATCGGTGACAATATATTTTTTGAATGAAAAAAGTGCCAAGGCTATAGTCCATGCTTTTTTTTCGAAATTTCGATTAAAATTTTTTGTCACCGATTTTGACAAGTAAGCACTCGTTGGACGCGGAATAATAAGAGGAATATAACTGTAAAATATTTCTGGCCGAGACTTGATAGTTTCGAAAATATGACACAAAAACCCTTCGTGTGTGGCTTGATTTCAGGTGGCCCTTCCTATGCAGTTTTTTTTGCTCTATTTTAAAAACCAGACATTTATTTTGAAAAATTGCTTTTCACAACGTTTTCTATTCCTTTCCCGTTAAAATAAGCCCTCAATCGTCATGATCGGTGACAATATATTTTTTGAATGAAAAAAGTGCCAAGGCTATAGTCCATGCTTTTTTTGCGAAATTTCGATTAAAATTTTTTGTCACCGATTTTGACAAATGAGCACTCGTTGGACGCGGAATAATAAGAGGAATATAACTGTAAAATATTTCTGGCCGAGACTTGATAGTTTCGAAAATATGACACAAAAACCCTTCGTGTGTGGCTTGATTTCAGGTGGCCCTTCCTATGCAGTTTTTTTGCTCTATTTTAAAAACCAGACATTTATATAGCAAAATTCCTTTTTACATCGTCTTGTATTCCTTCCCCCGTTAAAATAAGCCCTCAATCGTCATGATCGGTGACAATATATTTTTTGAATGAAAAAAGTGCCAAGGCTCCATGCTTTTTTTGCGAAATTTCGATTAAAATTTTTGTCACCGATTTTGACAAATGAGCACTCGTTGGACGCGGAATAATAAGAGGAATATAACTGTAAAATATTTCTGGCCGAGACTTGATAGTTTCGAAAATATGACACAAAAACCCTTCGTGTGTGGCTTGATTTCAGGTGGCCCTTCCTATGCAGTTTTTTTGCTCTATTTTAAAAACCAGACATTTATATAGCAAAATTCCTTTTTACATCGTCTTGTATTCCTTCCCCCGTTAAAATAAGCCCTCAATCGTCATGATCGGTGACAATATATTTTTTGAATGAAAAAAGTGCCAAGGCTATAGTCCATGCTTTTTTTGCGAAATTTCGATTAACATTTTTTGTCACCGATTTTGACAAATAAGCACTCGTTGGACGCGGAATAATAAGAGGAATATAACTGTAAAATATTTCTGGCCGAGACTTGATAGTTTCGAAAATATGACACAAAAACCCTTCGTGTGTGGTTTGATATCAGGTGGACGTTCTTATGCAGTTTTTTTGCTCTATTTTAAAAACCAGACATTTATTTAGCAAAATTCCTTTTTACATCGTTTTGTATTCCTTCCCGCGTTAAAATAAGCCCTCAATCGTCAAGATCGGTGACAATATATTTTTTGAATGAAAAAAGTGCCAAGGCTATAGTCCATGCTTTTTTTGCGAAATTTCGATTAACATTTTTTGTCACCGATTTTGACAAATAAGCACTCGTTGGACGGGGAATAATAAGAGGAATATAACTGTAAAATATTTCTGGCCGAGACTTGATAGTTTCGAAAATATGACACAAAAACCCTTCGTGTGTGGCTTGATATCAGGTGGACGTTCTTATGCAGTTTTTTTGCTCTATTTTAAAAACCAGACATTTATATAGCAAAATTCCTTTTTACATCGTTTTGTATTCCTTCCCCCGTTAAAATAAGCCCTCAATCGTCAAGATCGGTGACAATATATTTTTTGAATGAAAAAAGTGCCAAGGCTATAGTCCATGCTTTTTTTGCGAAATTTCGATTAAAATTTTTTGTCACCGATTTTGACAAATGAGCACTCGTTGGACGCGGAATAATAAGAGGAATATAACTGTAAAATATTTCTGGCCGAGACTTGATAGTTTCGAAAATATGACACAAAAACCCTTCGTGTGTGGCTTGATTTCAGGTGGCCCTTCCTATGCAGTTTTTTTGCTCTATTTTAAAAACCAGACATTTATATAGCAAAATTCCTTTTTACATCGTCTTGTATTCCTTCCCCCGTTAAAATAAGCCCTCAATCTCTATTTTAAAAACCAGACATTTATTTAGCAAAATTCCTTTTTACATCGTTTTGTATTCCTTCCCCCGTTAAAATAAGCCCTCAATCGTCAAGATCGGTGACAACATATTTTTTGAATGAAAAAAGTGCCAAGGCTATAGTCCATGCTTTTTTTGCGAAATTTCGATTAAAATTTTTTGTCACCGATTTTGACAAATATGCACTCGTTGGACGCGGAATAATAAGAGGAATATAACTGTAAAATATTTCTGGCCGAGACTTGATAGTTTCGAAAATATGACACAAAAACCCTTCGTGTGTGGCTTGATTTCAGGTGGCCCTTCCTATGCAGTTTTTTTGCTCTATTTTAAAAACCAGACATTTATTTAGCAAAATTCCTTTTTACATCGTTTTGTATTCCTTCCCCCGTTAAAATAAGCCCTCAATCGTCAAGATCGGTGACAATATATTTTTTGAATCAAAAAAGTGCCAAGGCTATAGTCCATGCTTTTTTTGCGAAATTTCGATTAACATTTTTTGTCACCGATTTTGACAAATAACCACTCGTTGGACGCGGAATAATAAGAGGAATATAACTGTAAAATATTTCTGGCCGAGACGTGATAGTTTCAAAAATATGACACAAAAACCCTTCGTGTGTGCCATGCTTTTTTTGCGAAATTTCGATTAAAATTCTTTGTCACCGATTTTGACAAATAACCACTCGTTGGACGCGGAATAATAAGAGGAATATAACTGTAAAATATTTCTGGCCGAGACTTGATAGTTTCGAAAATATGACACAAAAACCCTTCGTGTGTGGCTTGATTTCAGGTGGCCCTTCCTATGCAGTTTTTTTGCTCTATTTTAAAAACCAGACATTTATATAGCAAAATTCCTTTTTACATCGTCTTGTATTCCTTCCCCCGTTAAAATAAGCCCTCAATCGTCATGATCGGTGACAATATATTTTTTGAATGAAAAAAGTGCCAAGGCTATAGTCCATGCTTTTTTTGCGAAATTTCGATTAAAATTTTTTGTCACCGATTTTGACAAATGAGCACTCGTTGGACGCGGAATAATAAGAGGAATATAACTGTAAAATATTTCTGGCCGAGACTTGATAGTTTCGAAAATATGACACAAAAACCCTTCGTGTGTGGCTTGATTTCAGGTGGCCCTTCCTATGCAGTTTTTTTGCTCTATTTTAAAAACCAGACATTTATATAGCAAAATTCCTTTTTACATCGTCTTGTATTCCTTCCCCCGTTAAAATAAGCCCTCAATCGTCATGATCGGTGACAATATATTTTTTGAATGAAAAAAGTGCCAAGGCTATAGTCCATGCTTTTTTTGCGAAATTTCGATTAAAATTTTTTGTCACCGATTTTGACAAATGAGCACTCGTTGGACGCGGAATAATAAGAGGAATATAACTGTAAAATATTTCTGGCCGAGACTTGATAGTTTCGAAAATATGACACAAAAACCCTTCGTGTGTGGCTTGATTTCAGGTGGCCCTTCCTATGCAGTTTTTTTGCTCTATTTTAAAAACCAGACATTTATATAGCAAAATTCCTTTTTACATCGTCTTGTATTCCTTCCCCCGTTAAAATAAGCCCTCAATCGTCATGATCGGTGACAATATATTTTTTGAATGAAAAAAGTGCCAAGGCTATAGTCCATGCTTTTTTTGCGAAATTTCGATTAAAATTTTTTGTCACCGATTTTGACAAATGAGCACTCGTTGGACGCGGAATAATAAGAGGAATATAACTGTAAAATATTTCTGGCCGAGACTTGATAGTTTCGAAAATATGACACAAAAACCCTTCGTGTGTGGCTTGATTTCAGGTGGCCCTTCCTATGCAGTTTTTTTGCTCTATTTTAAAAACCAGACATTTATATAGCAAAATTCCTTTTTACATCGTCTTGTATTCCTTCCCCCGTTAAAATAAGCCCTCAATCGTCATGATCGGTGACAATATATTTTTTGAATGAAAAAAGTGCCAAGGCTATAGTCCATGCTTTTTTTGCGAAATTTCGATTAAAATTTTTTGTCACCGATTTTGACAAATGAGCACTCGTTGGACGCGGAATAATAAGAGGAATATAACTGTAAAATATTTCTGGCCGAGACTTGATAGTTTCGAAAATATGACACAAAAACCCTTCGTGTGTGGCTTGATTTCAGGTGGCCCTTCCTATGCAGTTTTTTTGCTCTATTTTAAAAACCAGACATTTATATAGCAAAATTCCTTTTTACATCGTCTTGTATTCCTTCCCCCGTTAAAATAAGCCCTCAATCGTCATGATCGGTGACAATATATTTTTTGAATGAAAAAAGTGCCAAGGCTATAGTCCATGCTTTTTTTGCGAAATTTCGATTAAATTTTTTTGTCACCGATTTTGACAAATAACCACTCGTTGGACGCGGAATAATAAGAGGAATATAACTGTAAAATATTTCTGGCCGAGACTTGATAGTTTCGAAAATATGACACAAAAACCCTTCGTGTGTGGCTTGATATCAGGTGGACGTTCTTATGCAGTTTTTTTGCTCTATTTTAAAAACCAGACATTTATTTAGCAAAAATCCTTTTTACATCGTTTTGTATTCCTTCCCCCGTTAAAATAAGCCCTCAATCGTCAAGATCGGTGACAATATATTTTTTGAATCAAAAAAGTGCCAAGGCTATAGTCCATGCTTTTTTTGCGAAATTTCGATTAAAATTTTTTGTCACCGATTTTGACAAGTAAGCACTCGTTGGACGCGGAATAATAAGAGGAATATAACTGTAAAATATTTCTGGCCGAGACTTGATAGTTTCGAAAATATGACACAAAAACCCTTCGTGTGTGGCTTGATTTCAGGTGGCCCTTCCTATGCAGTTTTTTTGCTCTATTTTAAAAACCAGACATTTATATAGCAAAATTCCTTTTTACATCGTTTTGTATTCCTTCCCCCGTTAAAATAAGCCCTCAATCGTCAAGATCAGTGACAATATATTTTTTGAATGAAAAAAGTGCCAAGGCTATAGTCCATGCTTTTTTTGCGAAATTTCGATTAAAATTTTTTGTCACCGATTTTGACAAATGAGCACTCGTTGGACGCGGAATAATAAGAGGAATATAACTGTAAAATATTTCTGGCCGAGACTTGATAGTTTCGAAAATATGACACAAAAACCCTTCGTGTGTGGCTTGATTTCAGGTGGCCCTTCCTATGCAGTTTTTTTGCTCTATTTTAAAAACCAGACATTTATTTTGAAAAATTGCTTTTCACAACGTTTTCTATTCCTTTCCCGTTAAAATAAGCCCTCAATCGTCAAGATCGGTGACAATATATTTTTTGAATGAAAAAAGTGCCAAGGCTATAGTCCATGCTTTTTTTGCGAAATTTCGATTAAAATTTTTTGTCACCGATTTTGACAAATGAGCACTCGTTGGACGCGGAATAATAAGAGGAATATAACTGTAAAATATTTCTGGCCGAGACTTGATAGTTTCGAAAATATGACACAAAAACCCTTCGTGTGTGGCTTGATTTCAGGTGGCCCTTCCTATGCAGTTTTTTTGCTCCATTTTAAAAACCAGACATTTATATAGCAAAATTCCTTTTTACATCGTCTTGTATTCCTTCCCCCGTTAAAATAAGCCCTCAATCGTCATGATCGGTGACAATATATTTTTTGAATGAAAAAAGTGCCAAGGCTATAGTCCATGCTTTTTTTGCGAAATTTCGATTAAATTTTTTTGTCACCGATTTTGACAAATAACCACTCGTTGGACGCGGAATAATAAGAGGAATATAACTGTAAAATATTTCTGGCCGAGACTTGATAGTTTCGAAAATATGACACAAAAACCCTTCGTGTGTGGCTTGATATCAGGTGGACGTTCTTATGCAGTTTTTTTGCTCTATTTTAAAAACCAGACATTTATTTAGCAAAAATCCTTTTTACATCGTTTTGTATTCCTTCCCCCGTTAAAATAAGCCCTCAATCGTCAAGATCGGTGACAATATATTTTTTGAATCAAAAAAGTGCCAAGGCTATAGTCCATGCTTTTTTTGCGAAATTTCGATTAAAATTTTTTGTCACCGATTTTGACAAGTGAGCACTCGTTGGACGCGGAATAATAAGAGGAATATAACTGTAAAATATTTCTGGCCGAGACTTGATAGTTTCGAAAATATGACACAAAAACCCTTCGTGTGTGGCTTGATTTCAGGTGGCACTTCCTATGCAGTTTTTTTGCTCTATTTTAAAAACCAGACATTTATATAGCAAAATTCCTTTTTACATCGTTTTGTATTCCTTCCCCCGTTAAAATAAGCCCTCAATCGTCAAGATCAGTGACAATATATTTTTTGAATGAAAAAAGTGCCAAGGCTATAGTCCATGCTTTTTTTGCGAAATTTCGATTAAAATTTTTTGTCACCGATTTTGACAAATGAGCACTCGTTGGACGCGGAATAATAAGAGGAATATAACTGTAAAATATTTCTGGCCGAGACTTGATAGTTTCGAAAATATGACACAAAAACCCTTCGTGTGTGGCTTGATTTCAGGTGGCCCTTCCTATGCAGTTTTTTTGCTCTATTTTAAAAACCAGACATTTATTTTGAAAAATTGCTTTTCACAACGTTTTCTATTCCTTTCCCGTTAAAATAAGCCCTCAATCGTCAAGATCGGTGACAATATATTTTTTGAATGAAAAAAGTGCCAAGGCTATAGTCCATGCTTTTTTTGCGAAATTTCGATTAAAATTTTTTGTCACCGATTTTTACAAATAAGCACTCGTTGGACGCGGAATAATAAGAGGAATATAACTGTAAAATATTTCTGGCCGAGACTTGATAGTTTCGAAAATATGACACAAAAACCCTTCGTGTGTGGCTTGATTTCAGGTGGCCCTTCCTATGCAGTTTTTTTGCTCTATTTTAAAAACCAGACATTTATTTAGCAAAATTCCTTTTTACATCGTTTTTGTATTCCTTCCCCCGTTAAAATAAGCCCTCAATCGTCAAGATCGGTGACAATATATTTTTTGAATGAAAAAAGTGCCAAGGCTATAGTCCATGCTTTTTTTGCGAAATTTCGATTAAAATTTTTTGTCACCGATTTTGACAAATGAGCACTCGTTGGACGCGGAATAATAAGAGGAATATAACTGTAAAATATTTCTGGCCGAGACTTGATAGTTTCGAAAATATGACACAAAAACCCTTCGTGTGTGGCTTGATTTCAGGTGGCCCTTCCTATGCAGTTTTTTTGCTCTATTTTAAAAACCAGACATTTATTTTGAAAAATTGCTTTTCACAACGTTTTCTATTCCTTTCCCGTTAAAATAAGCCCTCAATCGTCAAGATCGGTGACAATATATTTTTTGAATGAAAAAAGTGCCAAGGCTATAGTCCATGCTTTTTTTTCGAAATTTCGATTAAAATTTTTTGTCACCGATTTTGACAAGTAAGCACTCGTTGGACGCGGAATAATAAGAGGAATATAACTGTAAAATATTTCTGGCCGAGACTTGATAGTTTCGAAAATATGACACAAAAACCCTTCGTGTGTGGCTTGATTTCAGGTGGCCCTTCCTATGCAGTTTTTTTGCTCTATTTTAAAAACCAGACATTTATTTAGCAAAATTCCTTTTTACATCGTTTTGTATTCCTTCCCCCGTTAAAATAAGCCCTCAATCGTCAAGATCGGTGACAATATATTTTTTGAATCAAAAAAGTGCCAAGGCTATAGTCCATGCTTTTTTTGCGAAATTTCGATTAAAATTTTTTGTCACCGATTTTGACAAATGAGCACTCGTTGGACGCGGAATAATAAGAGGAATATAACTGTAAAATATTTCTGGCCGAGACTTGATAGTTTCGAAAATATGCCACAAAAACCCTTCGTGTGTGGCTTGATATCAGGTGGACGTTCTTATGCAGTTTTTTTGCTCTATTTTAAAAACCAGACATTTATTTAGCAAAATTCCTTTTTACATCGTTTTGTATTCCTTCCCCCGTTAAAATAAGCCCTCAATCGTCAAGATCGGTGACAATATATTTTTTGAATCAAAAAAGTGCCAAGGCTATAGTCCATGCTTTTTTTGCGAAATTTCGATTAAAATTTTTTGTCACCGATTTTGACAAATGAGCACTCGTTGGACGCGGAATAATAAGAGGAATATAACTGTAAAATATTTCTGGTCGAGACTTGATAGTTTCGAAAATATGCCACAAAAACCCTTCGTGTGTGGCTTGATATCAGGTGGACGTTCTTATGCAGTTTTTTTGCTCTATTTTAAAAACCAGACATTTATTTAGCAAAAATCCTTTTTACATCGTTTTGTATTCCTTCCCCCGTTAAAATAAGCCCTCAATCGTCAAGATCGGTGACAATATATTTTTTGAATGAAAAAAGTGCCAAGGCTATAGTCCATGCTTTTTTTGCGAAATTTCGATTAAAATTTTTTGTCACCGATTTTGACAAATGAGCACTCGTTGGACGCGGAATAATAAGTGGAATATAACTGTAAAATATTTCTGGCCGAGACTTGATAGTTTCGAAAATATGACACAAAAACCCTTCGTGTGTGGCTTGATTTCAGGTGGCCCTTCCTATGCAGTTTTTTTGCTCTATTTTAAAAACCAGACATTTATTTTGAAAAATTGCTTTTCACAACGTTTTCTATTCCTTTCCCGTTAAAATAAGCCCTCAATCGTCAAGATCGGTGACAATATATTTTTTGAATGAAAAAAGTGCCAAGGCTATAGTCCATGCTTTTTTTGCGAAATTTCGATTAAAATTTTTTGTCACCGATTTTGACAAATAAGCACTCGTTGGACGCGGAATAATAAGAGGAATATAACTGTAAAATATTTCTGGCCGAGACTTGATAGTTTCGAAAATATGACACAAAAACCCTTCGTGTGTGGCTTGATTTCAGGTGGCCCTTCCTATGCAGTTTTTTTGCTCTATTTTAAAAACCAGACATTTATTTAGCAAAATTCCTTTTTACATCGCTTTTGTATTCCTTCCCTCGTTAAAATAAGCCCTCAATCGTCAAGATCGGTGACAATATATTTTTTGAATGAAAAAAGTGCCAAGGCTATAGTCCATGCTTTTTTTGCGAAATTTCGATTAAAATTTTTTGTCACCGATTTTGACAAATGAGCACTCGTTGGACGCGGAATAATAAGAGGAATATAACTGTAAAATATTTCTGGCCGAGACTTGATAGTTTCGAAAATATGACACAAAAACCCTTCGTGTGTGGCTTGATATCAGGTGGACGTTCTTATGCAGTTTTTTTGCTCTATTTTAAAAACCAGACATTTATTTAGCAAAAATCCTTTTTACATCATTTTGTATTCCTTCCCCCGTTAAAATAAGCCCTCAATCGTCAAGATCGGTGACAATATATTTTTTGAATGAAAAAAGTGCCAAGGCTATAGTCCATGCTTTTTTTGCGAAATTTCGATTAAAATTTTTTGTCACCGATTTTTACAAATAAGCACTCGTTGGACGCGGAATAATAAGAGGAATATAACTGTAAAATATTTCTGGCCGAGACTTGATAGTTTCGAAAATATGACACAAAAACCCTTCGTGTGTGGCTTGATATCAGGTGGACGTTCTTATGCAGTTTTTTTGCTCTATTTTAAAAACCAGACATTTATTTAGCAAAAATCCTTTTTACATCGTTTTGTATTCCTTCCCCCGTTAAAATAAGCCCTCAATCGTCAAGATCGGTGACAATATATTTTTTGAATGAAAAAAGTGCCAAGGCTATAGTCCATGCTTTTTTTGCGAAATTTCGATTAAAATTTTTTGTCACCGATTTTGACAAATAAGCACTCGTTGGACGCGGAATAATAAGAGGAATATAACTGTAAAATATTTCTGGCCGAGACTTGATAGTTTCGAAAATATGACACAAAAACCCTTCGTGTGTGGCTTGATATCAGGTGGACGTTCTTATGCAGTTTTTTTGCTCTATTTTAAAAACCAGACATTTATTTAGCAAAAATCCTTTTTACATCATTTTGTATTCCTTCCCCCGTTAAAATAAGCCCTCAATCGTCAAGATCGGTGACAATATATTTTTTGAATGAAAAAAGTGCCAAGGCTATAGTCCATGCTTTTTTTTGCGAAATTTCGATTAAAATTTTTTGTCACCGATTTTTACAAATAAGCACTCGTTGGACGCGGAATAATAAGAGGAATATAACTGTAAAATATTTCTGGCCGAGACTTGATAGTTTCGAAAATATGACACAAAAACCCTTCGTGTGTGGCTTGATTTCAGGTGGCCCTTCCTATGCAGTTTTTTTGCTCTATTTTAAAAACCAGACATTTATTTAGCAAAATTCCTTTTTACATCGCTTTTGTATTCCTTCCCTCGTTAAAATAAGCCCTCAATCGTCAAGATCGGTGACAATATATTTTTTGAATGAAAAAAGTGCCAAGGCTATAGTCCATGCTTTTTTTGCGAAATTTCGATTAAAATTTTTTGTCACCGATTTTGACAAATGAGCACTCGTTGGACGCGGAATAATAAGAGGAATATAACTGTAAAATATTTCTGGCCGAGACTTGATAGTTTCGAAAATATGACACAAAAACCCTTCGTGTGTGGCTTGATTTCAGGTGGCCCTTCCTATGCAGTTTTTTTGCTCTATTTTAAAAACCAGACATTTATTTTGAAAAATTGCTTTTCACAACGTTTTCTATTCCTTTCCCGTTAAAATAAGCCCTCAATCGTCAAGATCGGTGACAATATATTTTTTGAATGAAAAAAGTGCCAAGGCTATAGTCCATGCTTTTTTTTCGAAATTTCGATTAAAATTTTTTGTCACCGATTTTGACAAGTAAGCACTCGTTGGACGCGGAATAATAAGAGGAATATAACTGTAAAATATTTCTGGCCGAGACTTGATAGTTTCGAAAATATGACACAAAAACCCTTCGTGTGTGGCTTGATATCAGGTGGACGTTCTTATGCAGTTTTTTTGCTCTATTTTAAAAACCAGACATTTATTTAGCAAAAATCCTTTTTACATCGTTTTGTATTCCTTCCCCCGCTAAAATAAGCCCTCAATCGTCAAGATCGGTGACAATATATTTTTTGAATGAAAAAAGTGCCAAGGCTATAGTCCATGCTTTTTTTGCGAAATTTCGATTAAAATTTTTTGTCACCGATTTTGACAAATAAGCACTCGTTGGACGCGGAATAATAAGAGGAATATAACTGTAAAATATTTCTGGCCGAGACTTGATAGTTTCGAAAATATGACACAAAAACCCTTCGTGTGTGGCTTGATAT
This sequence comes from Dioctria rufipes, assembly GCA_963924295.1. Taxonomy (NCBI): domain Eukaryota; kingdom Metazoa; phylum Arthropoda; class Insecta; order Diptera; family Asilidae; genus Dioctria; species Dioctria rufipes. The sequence goes on along the minus strand of OZ002744.1, from coordinate 26,636,218 downwards.
CAGGTGGACGTTCTTATGCAGTTTTTTTGCTCTATTTTAAAAACCAGACATTTATTTAGCAAAAATCCTTTTTACATCGTTTTGTATTCCTTCCCCCGTTAAAATAAGCCCTCAATCGTCAAGATCGGTGACAATATATTTTTTGAATGAAAAAAGTGCCAAGGCTATAGTCCATGCTTTTTTTGCGAAATTTCGATTAAAATTTTTTGTCACCGATTTTGACAAATAAGCACTCGTTGGACGCGGAATAATAAGAGGAATATAACTGTAAAATATTTCTGGCCGAGACTTGATAGTTTCGAAAATATGACACAAAAACCCTTCGTGTGTGGCTTGATATCAGGTGGACGTTCTTATGCAGTTTTTTTGCTCTATTTTAAAAACCAGACATTTATTTAGCAAAAATCCTTTTTACATCGTTTTGTATTCCTTCCCCCGTTAAAATAAGCCCTCAATCGTCAAGATCGGTGACAATATATTTTTTGAATGAAAAAAGTGCCAAGGCTATAGTCCATGCTTTTTTTGCGAAATTTCGATTAAAATTTTTTGTCACCGATTTTGACAAATGAGCACTCGTTGGACGCGGAATAATAAGTGGAATATAACTGTAAAATATTTCTGGCCGAGACTTGATAGTTTCGAAAATATGACACAAAAACCCTTCGTGTGTGGCTTGATTTCAGGTGGACGTTCTTATGCAGTTTTTTTGCTCTATTTTAAAAACCAGACATTTATTTAGCAAAATTCCTTTTTACATCGTTTTGTATTCCTTCCCCCGTTAAAATAAGCCCTCAATCGTCAAGATCGGTGACAATATATTTTTTGAATCAAAAAAGTGCCAAGGCTATAGTCCATGCTTTTTTTGCGAAATTTCGATTAAAATTTTTTGTCACCGATTTTGACAAATGAGCACTCGTTGGACGCGGAATAATAAGAGGAATATAACTGTAAAATATTTCTGGCCGAGACTTGATAGTTTCGAAAATATGACACAAAAACCCTTCGTGTGTGGCTTGATTTCAGGTGGCCCTTCCTATGCAGTTTTTTTGCTCTATTTTAAAAACCAGACATTTATTTTGAAAAATTGCTTTTCACAACGTTTTCTATTCCTTTCCCGTTAAAATAAGCCCTCAATCGTCAAGATCGGTGACAATATATTTTTTGAATGAAAAAAGTGCCAAGCCTATAGTCCATGCTTTTTTTTCGAAATTTCGATTAAAATTTTTTGTCACCGATTTTGACAAGTAAGCACTCGTTGGACGCGGAATAATAAGAGGAATATAACTGTAAAATATTTCTGGCCGAGACTTGATAGTTTCAAAAATATGACACAAAAACCCTTCGTGTGTGGCTTGATTTCAGGTGGCCCTTCCTATGCAGTTTTTTTGCTCTATTTTAAAAACCAGACATTTATTTTGAAAAATTGCTTTTCACAACGTTTTCTATTCCTTTCCCGTTAAAATAAGCCCTCAATCGTCAAGATCGGTGACAATATATTTTTTGAATGAAAAAAGTGCCAAGGCTATAGTCCATGCTTTTTTTGCGAAATTTCGATTAAAATTTTTTGTCACCGATTTTTACAAATAAGCACTCGTTGGACGCGGAATAATAAGAGGAATATAACTGTAAAATATTTCTGGCCGAGACTTGATAGTTTCGAAAATATGACACAAAAACCCTTCGTGTGTGGCTTGATTTCAGGTGGCCCTTCCTATGCAGTTTTTTTGCTCTATTTTAAAAACCAGACATTTATTTAGCAAAATTCCTTTTTACATCGTTTTTGTATTCCTTCCCCCGTTAAAATAAGCCCTCAATCGTCAAGATCGGTGACAATATATTTTTTGAATGAAAAAAGTGCCAAGGCTATAGTCCATGCTTTTTTTGCGAAATTTCGATTAAAATTTTTTGTCACCGATTTTGACAAATGAGCACTCGTTGGACGCGGAATAATAAGAGGAATATAACTGTAAAATATTTCTGGCCGAGACTTGATAGTTTCGAAAATATGACACAAAAACCCTTCGTGTGTGGCTTGATTTCAGGTGGCCCTTCCTATGCAGTTTTTTTGCTCTATTTTAAAAACCAGACATTTATTTTGAAAAATTGCTTTTCACAACGTTTTCTATTCCTTTCCCGTTAAAATAAGCCCTCAATCGTCAAGATCGGTGACAATATATTTTTTGAATGAAAAAAGTGCCAAGGCTATAGTCCATGCTTTTTTTTCGAAATTTCGATTAAAATTTTTTGTCACCGATTTTGACAAGTAAGCACTCGTTGGACGCGGAATAATAAGAGGAATATAACTGTAAAATATTTCTGGCCGAGACTTGATAGTTTCGAAAATATGACACAAAAACCCTTCGTGTGTGGCTTGATATCAGGTGGACGTTCTTATGCAGTTTTTTTGCTCTATTTTAAAAACCAGACATTTATTTAGCAAAATTCCTTTTTACATCGTTTTGTATTCCTTCCCCCGTTAAAATAAGCCCTCAATCGTCAAGATCAGTGACAATATATTTTTTGAATGAAAAAAGTGCCAAGGCAGTCCATGCTTTTTTTGCGAAATTTCGATTAAAATTTTTTGTCACCGATTTTGACAAATAAGCACTCGTTGGACGCGGAATAATAAGAGGAATATAACTGTAAAATATTTCTGGCCGAGACTTGATAGTTTCGAAAATATGACACAAAAACCCTTCGTGTGTGGCTTGATTTCAGGTGGCCCTTCCTATGCAGTTTTTTTGCTCTATTTTAAAAACCAGACATTTATTTAGCAAAATTCCTTTTTACATCGTTTTGTATTCCTTCCCCCGTTAAAATAAGCCCTCAATCGTCAAGATCGGTGACAATATATTTTTTGAATCAAAAAAGTGCCAAGGCTATAGTCCATGCTTTTTTTGCGAAATTTCGATTAAAATTTTTTGTCACCGATTTTGACAAATGAGCACTCGTTGGACGCGGAATAATAAGAGGAATATAACTGTAAAATATTTCTGGCCGAGACTTGATAGTTTCGAAAATATGCCACAAAAACCCTTCGTGTGTGGCTTGATATCAGGTGGACGTTCTTATGCAGTTTTTTTGCTCTATTTTAAAAACCAGACATTTATTTAGCAAAATTCCTTTTTACATCGTTTTGTATTCCTTCCCCCGTTAAAATAAGCCCTCAATCGTCAAGATCGGTGACAATATATTTTTTGAATCAAAAAAGTGCCAAGGTCCATGCTTTTTTTGCGAAATTTCGATTAAAATTTTTTGTCACCGATTTTGACAAATGAGCACTCGTTGGACGCGGAATAATAAGAGGAATATAACTGTAAAATATTTCTGGTCGAGACTTGATAGTTTCGAAAATATGACACAAAAACCCTTCGTGTGTGGCTTGATTTCAGGTGGCCCTTCCTATGCAGTTTTTTTGCTCTATTTTAAAAACCAGACATTTATTTAGCAAAATTCCTTTTTACATCGTTTTGTATTCCTTCCCCCGTTAAAATAAGCCCTCAATCGTCAAGATCGGTGACAATATATTTTTTGAATGAAAAAAGTGCCAAGGCTATAGTCCATGCTTTTTTTGCGAAATTTCGATTAAAATTTTTTGTCACCGATTTTGACAAATAAGCACTCGTTGGACGCGGAATAATAAGAGGAATATAACTGTAAAATATTTCTGGCCGAGACTTGATAGTTTCGAAAATATGCCACAAAAACCCTTCGTGTGTGGCTTGATATCAGGTGGACGTTCTTATGCAGTTTTTTTGCTCTATTTTAAAAACCAGACATTTATTTAGCAAAAATCCTTTTTACATCGTTTTGTATTCCTTCCCCCGTTAAAATAAGCCCTCAATCGTCAAGATCGGCGACAATATATTTTTTGAATGAAAAAAGTGCCAAGGCTATAGTCCATGCTTTTTTTGCGAAATTGCGATTAAAATTTTTTGTCACCGATTTTGACAAATGAGCACTCGTTGGACGCGGAATAATAAGTGGAATATAACTGTAAAATATTTCTGGCCGAGACTTGATAGTTTCGAAAATATGACACAAAAACCCTTCGTGTGTGGCTTGATTTCAGGTGGACGTTCTTATGCAGTTTTTTTGCTCTATTTTAAAAACCAGACATTTATTTAGCAAAATTCCTTTTTACATCGTTTTGTATTCCTTCCCCCGTTAAAATAAGCCCTCAATCGTCAAGATCGGTGACAATATATTTTTTGAATGAAAAAAGTGCCAAGGCTAGTCCATGCTTTTTTTGCGAAATTTCGATTAAAATTTTTTGTCACCGATTTTGACAAATGAGCACTCGTTGGACGCGGAATAATAAGAGGAATATAACTGTACAATATTTCTGGCCGAGACTTGATAGTTTCGAAAATATGACACAAAAACCCTTCGTGTGTGGCTTGATTTCAGGTGGACGTTCTTATGCAGTTTTTTTGCTCTATTTTAAAAACCAGACATTTATTTAGCAAAATTCCTTTTTACATCGTTTTGTATTCCTTCCCCCGTTAAAATAAGCCCTCAATCGTCAAGATCAGTGACAATATATTTTTTGAATGAAAAAAGTGCCAAGGCTATAGTCCATGCTTTTTTTGCGAAATTTCGATTAAAATTTTTTGTCACCGATTTTGACAAATGAGCACTCGTTGGACGCGGAATAATAAGTGGAATATAACTGTAAAATATTTCTGGCCGAGACTTGATAGTTTCGAAAATATGACACAAAAACCCTTCGTGTGTGGCTTGATTTCAGGTGGCCCTTCCTATGCAGTTTTTTTGCTCTATTTTAAAAACCAGACATTTATTTAGCAAAATTCCTTTTTACATCGTTTTGTATTCCTTCCCCCGTTAAAATAAGCCCTCAATCGTCAAGATCGGTGACAATATATTTTTTGAATGAAAAAAGTGCCAAGGCTATAGTCCATGCTTTTTTTGCGAAATTTCGATTAAAATTTTTTGTCACCGATTTTGACAAATGAGCACTCGTTGGACGCGGAATAATAAGAGGAATATAACTGTAAAATATTTCTGGCCGAGACTTGATAGTTTCGAAAATATGACACAAAAACCCTTCGTGTGTGGCTTAATTTCAGGTGGCCCTTCCTATGCAGTTTTTTTGCTCTATTTTAAAAACCAGACATTTATTTAGCAAAATTCCTTTTTACATCGTTTTGTATTCCTTCCCCCGTTAAAATAAGCCCTCAATCGTCAAGATCGGTGACAACATATTTTTTGAATCAAAAAAGTGCCAAGGCTATAGTCCATGCTTTTTTTGCGAAATTTCGATTAAAATTTTTTGTCACCGATTTTGACAAATGAGCACTCGTTGGACGCGGAATAATAAGAGGAATATAACTGTAAAATATTTCTGGCCGAGACTTGATAGTTTCGAAAATATGACACAAAAACCCTTCGTGTGTGGCTTGATTTCAGGTGGCCCTTCCTATGCAGTTTTTTTGCTCTATTTTAAAAACCAGACATTTATTTAGCAAAATTCCTTTTTACATCGTTTTGTATTCCTTCCCCCGTTAAAATAAGCCCTCAATCGTCAAGATCGGTGACAATATATTTTTTGAATGAAAAAAGTGCCAAGGCTATAGTCCATGCTTTTTTTGCGAAATTTCGATTAAAATTTTTTGTCACCGATTTTGACAAATAAGCACTCGTTGGACGCGGAATAATAAGAGGAATATAACTGTAAAATATTTCTGGCCGAGACTTGATAGTTTCGAAAATATGCCACAAAAACCCTTCGTGTGTGGCTTGATATCAGGTGGACGTTCTTATGCAGTTTTTTTGCTCTATTTTAAAAACCAGACATTTATTTAGCAAAAATCCTTTTTACATCGTTTTGTATTCCTTCCCCCGTTAAAATAAGCCCTCAATCGTCAAGATCGGTGACAATATATTTTTTGAATCAAAAAAGTGCCAAGGCTATAGTCCATGCTTTTTTTGCGAAATTTCGATTAAAATTTTTTGTCACCGATTTTGACAAATGAGCACTCGTTGGACGCGGAATAATAAGAAGAATATAACTGTAAAATATTTCTGCCCGAGACTTGATAGTTTCGAAAATATGCCACAAAAACCCTTCGTGTGTGGCTTGATATCAGGTGGACGTTCTTATGCAGTTTTTTTGCTCTATTTTAAAAACCAGACATTTATTTAGCAAAAATCCTTTTTACATCGTTTTGTATTCCTTCCCCCGTTAAAATAAGCCCTCAATCGTCAAGATCGGTGACAATATATTTTTTGAATCAAAAAAGTGCCAAGGCTATAGTCCATGCTTTTTTTTTCGAAATTTCGATTAAAATTTTTTGTCACCGATTTTGACAAGTAAGCACTCGTTGGACGCGGAATAATAAGAGGAATATAACTGTAAAATATTTCTGGCCGAAACTTGATAGTTTCGAAAATATGACACAAAAACCCTTCGTGTGTGGCTTGATTTCAGGTGGCCCTTCCTATGCAGTTTTTTTGCTCTTTAAAAACCAGACATTTATTTAGCAAAATTCCTTTTTACATCGTTTTGTATTCCTTCCCCCGTTAAAATAAGCCCTCAATCGTGAAGATCGGTGACAATATATTTTTTGAATCAAAAAAGTGCCAAGGCATAGTCCATGCTTTTTTTGCGAAATTTCGATTAAAATTTTTTGTCACCGATTTTGACAAATGAGCACTCGTTGGACGCGGAATAATAAGAGGAATATAACTGTAAAATATTTCTGGCCGAGACTTGATAGTTTCGAAAATATGACACAAAAACCCTTCGTGTGTGGCTTGATTTCAGGTGGCCCTTCCTATGCAGTTTTTTTGCTCTATTTTAAAAACCAGACATTTATTTAGCTAAATTCCTTTTTACATCGTTTTGTATTCCTTCCCCCGTTAAAATAAGCCCTCAATCGTCAAGATCGGTGACAATATATTTTTTGAATCAAAAAAGTGCCAAGGCTAGTCCATGCTTTTTTTGCGAAATTTCGATTAAAATTTTTTGTCACCGATTTTGAAAAATGAGCACTCGTTGGACGCGGAATAATAAGAGGAATATAACTGTAAAATATTTCTGCCGAGACTTGATAGTTTCGAAAATATGACACAAAAACCCTTCGTGTGTGGCTTGATTTCAGGTGGCCCTTCCTATGCATTTTTTTGCTCTATTTTAAAAACCAGACATTTATTTAGCAAAATTCCTTTTTACATCGTTTTGTATTCCTTCCCCCGTTAAAATAAGCCCTCAATCGTCAAGATCGGTGACAATATATTTTTTGAATGAAAAAAGTGCCAAGGCTATAGTCCATGCTTTTTTTGCGAAATTTCGATTAAAATTTTTTGTCACCGATTTTGACAAATGAGCACTCTTTGGACGCGGAATAATAAGAGGAATATAACTGTAAAATATTCCTGGCCGAGACTTGATAGTTTCGAAAATATGCCACAAAAACCCTTCGTGTGTGGCTTGATTTCAGGTGGCCCTTCCTATGCAGTTTTTTTGCTCTATTTTAAAAACCAGACATTTATTTAGCAAAATTCCTTTTTACATCGTTTTATATTCCTTCCCCCGTTAAAATAAGCCCTCAATCGTCAAGATCGGTGACAATATATTTTTTGAATCAAAAAAGTGCCAAGGCTATAGTCCATGCTTTTTTTGCGAAATTTCGATTAAAATTTTTTGTCACTGATTTTGACAAATGAGCACTCGTTGGACGCGGAATAATAAGAGGAATATAACTGTAAAATATTTCTGCCGAGACTTGATAGTTTCGAAAATATGACACAAAAACCCTTCGTGTGTGGCTTGATTTCAGGTGGCCCTTCCTATGCATTTTTTTGCTCTATTTTAAAAACCAGACATTTATTTAGCAAAATTCCTTTTTACATCGTTTTGTATTCCTTCCCCCGTTAAAATAAGCCCTCAATCGTCAAGATCGGTGACAATATATTTTTTGAATGAAAAAAGTGCCAAGGCTATAGTCCATGCTTTTTTTGCGAAATTTCGATTAAAATTTTTTGTCACCGATTTTGACAAATGAGCACTCGTTGGACGCGGAATAATAAGAAGAATATAACTGTAAAATATTTCTGGCCGAGACTTGATAGTTTCGAAAATATGACACAAAAACCCTTCGTGTGTGGCTTGATTTCAGGTGGCCCTTCCTATGCAGTTTTTTTGCTCTATTTTAAAAACCAGACATTTATTTAGCTAAATTCCTTTTTACATCGTTTTGTATTCCTTCCCCCGTTAAAATAAGCCCTCAATCGTCAAGATCGGTGACAGTATATTTTTTGAATGAAAAAAGTGCCAAGGCTATATATAGTCCATGCTTTTTTTGCGAAATTTCGATTAAAATTTTTTGTCACCGATTTTGACAAATAAGCACTCGTTGGACGCGGAATAATAAGAGGAATATAACTGTAAAATATTTCTGGCCGAGACTTGATAGTTTCGAAAATATGACACAAAAACCCTTCGTGTGTGGCTTGATTTCAGGTGGCCCTTCCTATGCAGTTTTTTTGCTCTATTTTAAAAACCAGACATTTATTTAGCAAAATTCCTTTTTACATCGTTTTGTATTCCTTCCCCCGTTAAAATAAGCCCTCAATCGTCAAGATCGGTGACAATATATTTTTTGAATGAAAAAAGTGCCAAGGCTATAGTCCATGCTTTTTTTGCGAAATTTCGATTAAATTTTTTTGTCACCGATTTTGACAAATAAGCACTCGTTGGACGCGGAATAATAAGAGGAATATAACTGTAAAATATTTCTGGCCGAGACTTGATAGTTTCGAAAATATGACACAAAAACCCTTCGTGTGTGGCTTGATTTCAGGTGGCCCTTCCTATGCAGTTTTTTTGCTCTATTTTAAAAACCAGACATTTATTTAGCTAAATTCCTTTTTACATCGTTTTGTATTCCTTCCCCCGTTAAAATAAGCCCTCAATCGTCAAGATCGGTGACAATATATTTTTTGAATCAAAAAAGTGCCAAGGCTAGTCCATGCTTTTTTTGCGAAATTTCGATTAAAATTTTTTGTCACCGATTTTGACAAATGAGCACTCGTTGGACGCGGAATAATAAGAGGAATATAACTGTAAAATATTTCTGCCGAGACTTGATAGTTTCGAAAATATGACACAAAAACCCTTCGTGTGTGGCTTGATTTCAGGTGGCCCTTCCTATGCAGTTTTTTTGCTCTATTTTAAAAACCAGACATTTATTTAGCAAAATTCCTTTTTACATCGTTTTGTATTCCTTCCCCCGTTAAAATAAGCCCTCAATCGTCAAGATCGGTGACAATATATTTTTTGAATCAAAAAAGTGCCAAGGCTAGTCCATGCTTTTTTTGCGAAATTTCGATTAAAATTTTTTGTCACCGATTTTGACAAATGAGCACTCGTTGGACGCGGAATAATAAAAGGAATATAACTGTAAAATATTTCCGCCGAGACTTGATAGTTTCGAAAATATGACACAAAAACCCTTCGTGTGTGGCTTGATTTCAGGTGGCCCTTCCTATGCAGTTTTTTTGCTCTATTTTAAAAACCAGACATTTATTTAGCTAAATTCCTTTTTACATCGTTTTGTATTCCTTCCCCCGTTAAAATAAGCCCTCAATCGTCAAGATCGGTGACAATATATTTTTTGAATGAAAAAAGTGCCAAGGCTATATATAGTCCATGCTTTTTTTGCGAAATTTCGATTAAAATTTTTTGTCACCGATTTTGACAAATAAGCACTCGTTGGACGCGAATAATAAGAGGAATATAACTGTAAAATATTTCTGGCCGAGACTTGATAGTTTCGAAAATATGACACAAAAACCCTTCGTGTGTGGCTTGATTTCAGGTGGCCCTTCCTATGCAGTTTTTTTGCTCTATTTTAAAAACCAGACATTTATTTAGCAAAATTCCTTTTTACATCGTTTTGTATTCCTTCCCCCGTTAAAATAAGCCCTCAATCGTCAAGATCGGTGACAATATATTTTTTGAATGAAAAAAGTGCCAAGGCTTATAGTCCATGCTTTTTTTGCGAAATTTCGATTAAATTTTTTTGTCACCGATTTTGACAAATAAGCACTCGTTGGACGCGGAATAATAAGAGGAATATAACTGTAAAATATTTCTGGCCGAGACTTGATAGTTTCGAAAATATGACACAAAAACCCTTCGTGTGTGGCTTGATTTCAGGTGGCCCTTCCTATGCAGTTTTTTTGCTCTATTTTAAAAACCAGACATTTATTTAGCTAAATTCCTTTTTACATCGTTTTGTATTCCTTCCCCCGTTAAAATAAGCCCTCAATCGTCAAGATCGGTGACAATATATTTTTTGAATCAAAAAAGTGCCAAGGCTAGTCCATGCTTTTTTTGCGAAATTTCGATTAAAATTTTTTGTCACCGATTTTGACAAATGAGCACTCGTTGGACGCGGAATAATAAGAGGAATATAACTGTAAAATATTTCTGCCGAGACTTGATAGTTTCGAAAATATGACACAAAAACCCTTCGTGTGTGGCTTGATTTCAGGTGGCCCTTCCTATGCAGTTTTTTTGCTCTATTTTAAAAACCAGACATTTATTTAGCAAAATTCCTTTTTACATCGTTTTGTATTCCTTCCCCCGTTAAAATAAGCCCTCAATCGTCAAGATCGGTGACAATATATTTTTTGAATCAAAAAAGTGCCAAGGCTAGTCCATGCTTTTTTTGCGAAATTTCGATTAAAATTTTTTGTCACCGATTTTGACAAATGAGCACTCGTTGGACGCGGAATAATAAGAGGAATATAACTGTAAAATATTTCTGCCGAGACTTGATAGTTTCGAAAATATGACACAAAAACCCTTCGTGTGTGGCTTGATTTCAGGTGGCCCTTCCTATGCAGTTTTTTTGCTCTATTTTAAAAACCAGACATTTATTTAGCTAAATTCCTTTTTACATCGTTTTGTATTCCTTCCCCCGTTAAAATAAGCCCTCAATCGTCAAGATCGGTGACAATATATTTTTTGAATGAAAAAAGTGCCAAGGCTATATATAGTCCATGCTTTTTTTGCGAAATTTCGATTAAAATTTTTTGTCACCGATTTTGACAAATAAGCACTCGTTGGACGCGAATAATAAGAGGAATATAACTGTAAAATATTTCTGGCCGAGACTTGATAGTTTCGAAAATATGACACAAAAACCCTTCGTGTGTGGCTTGATTTCAGGTGGCCCTTCCTATGCAGTTTTTTTGCTCTATTTTAAAAACCAGACATTTATTTAGCTAAATTCCTTTTTACATCGTTTTGTATTCCTTCCCCCGTTAAAATAAGCCCTCAATCGTCAAGATCGGTGACAATATATTTTTTGAATGAAAAAAGTGCCAAGGCTATAGTCCATGCTTTTTTTGCGAAATTTCGATTAAAATTTTTTGTCACCGATTTTGACAAATAAGCACTCGTTGGACGCGGAATAATAAGAGGAATATAACTGTAAAATATTTCTGGCCGAGACTTGATAGTTTCGAAAATATGACACAAAAACCCTTCGTGTGTGGCTTGATTTCAGGTGGCCCTTGCTATGCAGTTTTTTTGCTCTATTTTAAAAACCAGACATTTATTTAGCAAAATTCCTTTTTACATCGTTTTGTATTCCTTCCCCCGTTAAAATAAGCCCTCAATCGTCAAGATCGGTGACAATATATTTTTTGAATGAAAAAAGTGCCAAGGCTATAGTCCATGCTTTTTTTTCGAAATTTCGATTAAAATTTTTTGTCACCGATTTTGACAAGTAAGCACTCGTTGGACGCGGAATAATAAGAGGAATATAACTGTAAAATATTTCTGGCCGAGACTTGATAGTTTCGAAAATATGACACAAAAACCCTTCGTGTGTGGCTTGATTTCAGGTGGACGTTCTTATGCAGTTTTTTTGCTCTATTTTAAAAACCAGACATTTATTTAGCAAAATTCCTTTTTACATCGTTTTGTATTCCTTCCCCCGTTAAAATAAGCCCTCAATCGTCAAGATCAGTGACAATATATTTTTTGAATGAAAAAAGTGCCAAGGCTATAGTCCATGCTTTTTTTGCGAAATTTCGATTAAATTTTTTTGTCACCGATTTTGACAAATGAGCACTCGTTGGACGCGGAATAATAAGAGGAATATAACTGTAAAATATTTCTGGCCGAGACTTGATAGTTTCGAAAATATGACACAAAAACCCTTCGTGTGTGGCTTAATTTCAGGTGGCCCTTCCTATGCAGTTTTTTTGCTCTATTTTAAAAACCAGACATTTATTTAGCAAAATTCCTTTTTACATCGTTTTGTATTCCTTCCCCCGTTAAAATAAGCCCTCAATCGTCAAGATCGGTGACAATATATTTTTTGAATCAAAAAAGTGCCAAGGCTATAGTCCATGCTTTTTTTGCGAAATTTCGATTAAAATTTTTTGTCACCGATTTTGACAAATGAGCACTCGTTGGACGCGGAATAATAAGAGGAATATAACTGTAAAATATTTCTGGCCGAGACTTGATAGTTTCGAAAATATGACACAAAAACCCTTCGTGTGTGGCTTGATTTCAGGTGGCCCTTCCTATGCAGTTTTTTTGCTCTATTTTAAAAACCAGACATTTATTTAGCAAAATTCCTTTTTACATCGTTTTGTATTCCTTCCCCCGTTAAAATAAGCCCTCAATCGTCAAGATCGGTGACAATATATTTTTTGAATGAAAAAAGTGCCAAGGCTATAGTCCATGCTTTTTTTGCGAAATTTCGATTAAAATTTTTTGTCACCGATTTTGACAAATAAGCACTCGTTGGACGCGGAATAATAAGAGGAATATAACTGTAAAATATTTCTGGCCGAGACTTGATAGTTTCGAAAATATGCCACAAAAACCCTTCGTGTGTGGCTTGATATCAGGTGGACGTTCTTATGCAGTTTTTTTGCTCTATTTTAAAAACCAGACATTTATTTAGCAAAAATCCTTTTTACATCGTTTTGTATTCCTTCCCCCGTTAAAATAAGCCCTCAATCGTCAAGATCGGTGACAATATATTTTTTGAATCAAAAAAGTGCCAAGGCTATAGTCCATGCTTTTTTTGCGAAATTTCGATTAAAATTTTTTGTCACCGATTTTGACAAATGAGCACTCGTTGGACGCGGAATAATAAGAAGAATATAACTGTAAAATATTTCTGGCCGAGACTTGATAGTTTCGAAAATATGCCACAAAAACCCTTCGTGTGTGGCTTGATATCAGGTGGACGTTCTTATGCAGTTTTTTTGCTCTATTTTAAAAACCAGACATTTATTTAGCAAAAATCCTTTTTACATCGTTTTGTATTCCTTCCCCCGTTAAAATAAGCCCTCAATCGTCAAGATCGGTGACAATATATTTTTTGAATCAAAAAAGTGCCAAGGCTATAGTCCATGCTTTTTTTTTCGAAATTTCGATTAAAATTTTTTGTCACCGATTTTGACAAGTAAGCACTCGTTGGACGCGGAATAATAAGAGGAATATAACTGTAAAATATTTCTGGCCGAAACTTGATAGTTTCGAAAATATGACACAAAAACCCTTCGTGTGTGGCTTGATTTCAGGTGGCCCTTCCTATGCAGTTTTTTTGCTCTATTTTAAAAACCAGACATTTATTTAGCTAAATTCCTTTTTACATCGTTTTGTATTCCTTCCCCCGTTAAAATAAGCCCTCAATCGTCAAGATCGGTGACAATATATTTTTTGAATGAAAAAAGTGCCAAGGCTATATATAGTCCATGCTTTTTTTGCGAAATTTCGATTAAAATTTTTTGTCACCGATTTTGACAAATAAGCACTCGTTGGACGCGGAATAATAAGAGGAATATAACTGTAAAATATTTCTGGCCGAGACTTGATAGTTTCGAAAATATGACACAAAAACCCTTCGTGTGTGGCTTGATTTCAGGTGGCCCTTCCTATGCAGTTTTTTTGCTCTATTTTAAAAACCAGACATTTATTTAGCAAAATTCCTTTTTACATCGTTTTGTATTCCTTCCCCCGTTAAAATAAGCCCTCAATCGTCAAGATCGGTGACAATATATTTTTTGAATGAAAAAAGTGCCAAGGCTATAGTCCATGCTTTTTTTGCGAAATTTCGATTAAATTTTTTTGTCACCGATTTTGACAAATAAGCACTCGTTGGACGCGGAATAATAAGAGGAATATAACTGTAAAATATTTCTGGCCGAGACTTGATAGTTTCGAAAATATGACACAAAAACCCTTCGTGTGTGGCTTGATTTCAGGTGGCCCTTCCTATGCAGTTTTTTTGCTCTATTTTAAAAACCAGACATTTATTTAGCAAAATTCCTTTTTACATCGTTTTGTATTCCTTCCCCCGTTAAAATAAGCCCTCAATCGTCAAGATCGGTGACAATATATTTTTTGAATCAAAAAAGTGCCAAGGCTATAGTCCATGCTTTTTTTGCGAAATTTCGATTAAATTTTTTTGTCACCGATTTTGACAAATAAGCACTCGTTGGACGCGGAATAATAAGAGGAATATAACTGTAAAATATTTCTGGCCGAGACTTGATAGTTTCGAAAATATGACACAAAAACCCTTCGTGTGTGGCTTGATTTCAGGTGGCCCTTCCTATGCAGTTTTTTTGCTCTATTTTAAAAACCAGACATTTATTTAGCAAAATTCCTTTTTACATCGTTTTGTATTCCTTCCCCCGTTAAAATAAGCCCTCAATCGTCAAGATCGGTGACAATATATTTTTTGAATCAAAAAAGTGCCAAGGCATAGTCCATGCTTTTTTTGCGAAATTTCGATTAAAATTTTTTGTCACCGATTTTGACAAATGAGCACTCGTTGGACGCGGAATAATAAGAGGAATATAACTGTAAAATATTTCTGGCCGAGACTTGATAGTTTCGAAAATATGACACAAAAACCCTTCGTGTGTGGCTTGATTTCAGGTGGCCCTTCCTATGCAGTTTTTTTGCTCTATTTTAAAAACCAGACATTTATTTAGCTAAATTCCTTTTTACATCGTTTTGTATTCCTTCCCCCGTTAAAATAAGCCCTCAATCGTCAAGATCGGTGACAATATATTTTTTGAATCAAAAAAGTGCCAAGGCTAGTCCATGCTTTTTTTGCGAAATTTCGATTAAAATTTTTTGTCACCGATTTTGAAAAATGAGCACTCGTTGGACGCGGAATAATAAGAGGAATATAACTGTAAAATATTTCTGCCGAGACTTGATAGTTTCGAAAATATGACACAAAAACCCTTCGTGTGTGGCTTGATTTCAGGTGGCCCTTCCTATGCATTTTTTTGCTCTATTTTAAAAACCAGACATTTATTTAGCAAAATTCCTTTTTACATCGTTTTGTATTCCTTCCCCCGTTAAAATAAGCCCTCAATCGTCAAGATCGGTGACAATATATTTTTTGAATGAAAAAAGTGCCAAGGCTATAGTCCATGCTTTTTTTGCGAAATTTCGATTAAAATTTTTTGTCACCGATTTTGACAAATGAGCACTCGTTGGACGCGGAATAATAAGAGGAATATAACTGTAAAATATTTCTGCCGAGACTTGATAGTTTCGAAAATATGACACAAAAACCCTTCGTGTGTGGCTTGATTTCAGGTGGCCCTTCCTATGCAGTTTTTTTGCTCTATTTTAAAAACCAGACATTTATTTAGCAAAATTCCTTTTTACATCGTTTTGTATTCCTTCCCCCGTTAAAATAAGCCCTCAATCGTCAAGATCGGTGACAATATATTTTTTGAATCAAAAAAGTGCCAAGGCTAGTCCATGCTTTTTTTGCGAAATTTCGATTAAAATTTTTTGTCACCGATTTTGACAAATGAGCACTCGTTGGACGCGGAATAATAAGAGGAATATAACTGTAAAATATTTCTGCCGAGACTTGATAGTTTCGAAAATATGACACAAAAACCCTTCGTGTGTGGCTTGATTTCAGGTGGCCCTTCCTATGCAGTTTTTTTGCTCTATTTTAAAAACCAGACATTTATTTAGCAAAATTCCTTTTTACATCGTTTTGTATTCCTTCCCCCGTTAAAATAAGCCCTCAATCGTCAAGATCGGTGACAATATATTTTTTGAATCAAAAAAGTGCCAAGGCTAGTCCATGCTTTTTTTGCGAAATTTCGATTAAAATTTTTTGTCACCGATTTTGACAAATGAGCACTCGTTGGACGCGGAATAATAAGAGGAATATAACTGTAAAATATTTCTGCCGAGACTTGATAGTTTCGAAAATATGACACAAAAACCCTTCGTGTGTGGCTTGATTTCAGGTGGCCCTTCCTATGCAGTTTTTCTGCTCTATTTTAAAAACCAGACATTTATTTAGCAAAATTCCTTTTTACATCGTTTTGTATTCCTTCCCCCGTTAAAATAAGCCCTCAATCGTCAAGATCGGTGACAATATATTTTTTGAATCAAAAAAGTGCCAAGGCTAGTCCATGCTTTTTTGCGAAATTTCGATTAAAATTTTTTGTCACCGATTTTGACAAATGAGCACTCGTTGGACGCGGAATAATAAGAGGAATATAACTGTAAAATATTTCTGCCGAGACTTGATAGTTTCGAAAATATGACACAAAAACCCTTCGTGTGTGGCTTGATTTCAGGTGGCCCTTCCTATGCAGTTTTTTTGCTCTATTTTAAAAACCAGACATTTATTTAGCTAAATTCCTTTTTACATCGTTTTGTATTCCTTCCCCCGTTAAAATAAGCCCTCAATCGTCAAGATCGGTGACAATATATTTTTTGAATGAAAAAAGTGCCAAGGCTATATATAGTCCATGCTTTTTTTGTGAAATTTCGATTAAAATTTTTTGTCACCGATTTTGACAAATAAGCACTCGTTGGACGCGGAATAATAAGAGGAATATAACTGTAAAATATTTCTGGCCGAGACTTGATAGTTTCGAAAATATGACACAAAAACCCTTCGTGTGTGGCTTGATTTCAGGTGGCCCTTCCTATGCAGTTTTTTTGCTCTATTTTAAAAACCAGACATTTATTTAGCAAACTTCCTTTTTACATCGTTTTGTATTCCTTCCCCCGTTAAAATAAGCCCTCAATCGTCAAGATCGGTGACAATATATTTTTTGAATGAAAAAAGTGCCAAGGCTATAGTCCATGCTTTTTTTGCGAAATTTCGATTAAATTTTTTTGTCACCGATTTTGACAAATAAGCACTCGTTGGACGCGGAATAATAAGAGGAATATAACTGTAAAATATTTCTGGCCGAGACTTGATAGTTTCGAAAATATGACACAAAAACCCTTCGTGTGTGGCTTGATTTCAGGTGGCCCTTCCTATGCAGTTTTTTTGCTCTATTTTAAAAACCAGACATTTATTTAGCTAAATTCCTTTTTACATCGTTTTGTATTCCTTCCCCCGTTAAAATAAGCCCTCAATCGTCAAGATCGGTGACAATATATTTTTTGAATCAAAAAAGTGCCAAGGCTAGTCCATGCTTTTTTTGCGAAATTTCGATTAAAATTTTTTGTCACCGATTTTGACAAATGAGCACTCGTTGGACGCGGAATAATAAGAGGAATATAACTGTAAAATATTTCTGCCGAGACTTGATAGTTTCGAAAATATGACACAAAAACCCTTCGTGTGTGGCTTGATTTCAGGTGGCCCTTCCTATGCAGTTTTTTTGCTCTATTTTAAAAACCAGACATTTATTTAGCAAAATTCCTTTTTACATCGTTTTGTATTCCTTCCCCCGTTAAAATAAGCCCTCAATCGTCAAGATCGGTGACAATATATTTTTTGAATCAAAAAAGTGCCAAGGCTAGTCCATGCTTTTTTTGCGAAATTTCGATTAAAATTTTTTGTCACCGATTTTGACAAATGAGCACTCGTTGGACGCGGAATAATAAGAGGAATATAACTGTAAAATATTTCTGCCGAGACTTGATAGTTTCGAAAATATGACACAAAAACCCTTCGTGTGTGGCTTGATTTCAGGTGGCCCTTCCTATGCAGTTTTTTTGCTCTATTTTAAAAACCAGACATTTATTTAGCAAAATTCCTTTTTACATCGTTTTGTATTCCTTCCCCCGTTAAAATAAGCCCTCAATCGTCAAGATCGGTGACAATATATTTTTTGAATCAAAAAAGTGCCAAGGCTATAGTCCATGCTTTTTTTGCGAAATTTCGATTAAAATTTTTTGTCACCGATTTTGACAAATGAGCACTCGTTGGACGCGGAATAATAAGAGGAATATAACTGTAAAATATTTCTGCCGAGACTTGATAGTTTCGAAAATATGACACAAAAACCCTTCGTGTGTGGCTTGATTTCAGGTGGCCCTTCCTATGCAGTTTTTTTGCTCTATTTTAAAAACCAGACATTTATTTAGCAAAATTCCTTTTTACATCGTTTTGTATTCCTTCCCCCGTTAAAATAAGCCCTCAATCGTCAAGATCGGTGACAATATATTTTTTGAATCAAAAAAGTGCCAAGGCTATAGTCCATGCTTTTTTTGCGAAATTTCGATTAAAATTTTTTGTCACCGATTTTGACAAATGAGCACTCGTTGGACGCGGAATAATAAGAGGAATATAACTGTAAAATATTTCTGCCGAGACTTGATAGTTTCGAAAATATGACACAAAAACCCTTCGTGTGTGGCTTGATTTCAGGTGGCCCTTCCTATGCAGTTTTTTTGCTCTATTTTAAAAACCAGACATTTATTTAGCAAAATTCCTTTTTACATCGTTTTGTATTCCTTCCCCCGTTAAAATAAGCCCTCAATCGTCAAGATCGGTGACAATATATTTTTTGAATCAAAAAAGTGCCAAGGCTATAGTCCATGCTTTTTTTGCGAAATTTCGATTAAAATTTTTTGTCACCGATTTTGACAAATGAGCACTCGTTGGACGCGGAATAATAAGAGGAATATAACTGTAAAATATTTCTGCCGAGACTTGATAGTTTCGAAAATATGACACAAAAACCCTTCGTGTGTGGCTTGATTTCAGGTGGCCCTTCCTATGCAGTTTTTTTGCTCTATTTTAAAAACCAGACATTTATTTAGCAAAATTCCTTTTTACATCGTTTTGTATTCCTTCCCCCGTTAAAATAAGCCCTCAATCGTCAAGATCGGTGACAATATATTTTTTGAATGAAAAAAGTGCCAAGGCTAGTCCATGCTTTTTTTGCGAAATCTCGATTAAAATTTTTTGTCACCGATTTTGACAAATGAGCACTCGTTGGACGCGGAATAATAAGAGGAATATAACTGTAAAATATTTCTGCCGAGACTTGATAGTTTCGAAAATATGCCACAAAAACCCTTCGTGTGTGGCTTGATATCAGGTGGACGTTCTTATGCAGTTTTTTTGCTCTATTTTAAAAACCAGACATTTATTTAGCAAAATTCCTCTTTACATCGTTTTGTATTCCTTCCCCCGTTAAAATAAGCCCTCAATCGTCAAGATCGGTGACAACATATTTTTTGAATCAAAAAAGTGCCAAGGCTATAGTCCATGCTTTTAACGTTTTGTGAAAATAACCATAAGAGGAAGTTTGTGAAAGAAAAAGTTTGTGACAAAGCAAAAGTAAAAAAAATATATATAAATAAAATAAAAGTGTGCGAGTTGTCTTAATCATAGCTTCCTGAAACGGCGTAGAGTGATTGCCTTCGACTAAGGTAAGCCCCGAAATATAACAGGAGTTAGGACTAAGTTAAGTTAGGGCTCTGATGTGGTAGCGAGGGAGTCTGTTTCGTGGCTTGGGAAGTGTTTCTCTGAGGTCCGAAACCCAAATTCCGAGAAAAACCTATACACATACATCACATGCATACAATAGCATTCATTGAAATTAATTTTTATTTTTTTAAGTTTTGGAATAAATTTTTTTTTAAGTTGAATTATATAAATAAAAAAAGTATAAAATAAAAAATATGTTTTTTCAAATAACTCAATTAATTAAATATTTTTTCTCAAATTTAGGGGGGGGGGGTCACGACCCCCACGACCCCCCCCCTCTGGATCCGCCACTGGAACTGACTTGCATTTCCACCACACAAGAACACTTTTTTATATATAGATGCAAGCTACCAGGGTTCCTTAATTGTTGTTTTTTTGTTTTTTAACTGGAGTGAGTAATGGGAGGATAGGTGGTCGGTCTTTTTCTGAATCATTCCTTAGTTTTTAAAATATCTAAATTTAGTGTAGATTCAATGCGACAAAGGCAATTAAATTTGTAAAGCTTTTTGCTATGGAACTAAAAGCAATATCTGGCTTGTAACGGAATTAGTATGCAGTTCTTCTTAATCCATGATCATATTATCTTGGTGTACATAGATAATTCTATGAAATCATTTATAAACTCCACAAAATCACTCCCGATTTTTTTTTGTACCAGTTTTCCACTTTTAATGAAGCAATCCTGGATATTATCAACGAATCAAAAGTAGACAAGACTCACTTTAATAACGATACAAGTCGACGAAATTTAATTGAAGATAAACATCACATCGGATCCGTCTATAAATATCCTTTCCAATTACTGTCGAACCACGTTTATACATACACAACTATAATAGGCAGCCAGCTATAGCTTTTTTCCGAATAATATTTCAGGCGTACAATTTTCTCTCTCATTTTTTTCTAGACCGAAATTACCTTTGGTGGTTACCTTTTATCAGATGAAATGTTACCGGAAGCAAATTACATCGAGTTTTTTCGTTACGCTGCAAATATCCTTTTAAAGGAATGGTTACATACTACTAGGAGACAGCAGGAAGGGAAGTCGTTAATTTTTTTCACTTTTTAAAAAGATTTTTGGTTCATGCTTTAATTAGCTGGGTAAAATTTTATTGAGTTTATTCGACTTTACTGTCTGTCTACGCACTTTAATAGAGAACAATTTTATACCAAAAATGTTTCTATATGGTTGTTTCTGATTGAAGAAGTAAAAATTCTTCGATCAGTGTGAGGCTCTCTTTAAGTTAGGTTAGAGAGTCCACTAAGATTATTCTTAGCCCACTTTACTTAGACTACTGTCAGGTCCATTTCCTCTAGGCTTTTGTTAGATTAATTTCTTGAAGATTTTTAGTCCAAAAATTGAACCAGCATATGTAAAGCTGGTTACCGAGGCTGTGAAGCTTTCAATGTTCTCCCCTGATTACCTCACTGATAGTAACCAGAAACTTGACGAAAGGAAGAGAATCTTAAAGAAGATATAAATGAAATAAATAAATTTGGTGCATTCGTATGTATACTTACGATGTAGCAGTGTCTATCACATTATGATTAAAATTAGGACTTTAATCATCATGGAGAGTTTTGCTATGAAATAAATTCAGCGAATTTAGTCGGTATGAAATTCTATGATATTCTGCTAACTCAGAAGCTCGACAATTGAGTGGAAAATGTCATTTCCATCGAAAAATCTTTTAAAAAAGAAATTCTATGCAAAAGGGGGCGTTTCGTATCAGCAGGAACCGTATAGTCATCAGTACGGCTTGGTTCCTGCTTGCCGTATATACGCCAAAGTGAACAACCAAGCTGACGTCATATACATATGCACTTAAATTAATTTTTAAGCATGGATTATATACGAGGCGAAATACTAAATATTTACTTGAATGCCTATCAAGACTAGCCCTATGCGGGACTATAGCATTTCATCGAGTCATCAGCTTAGGCTGTGATTATTATATGCAGAAATCAAAAATCATGTTTCAACCAGTAAAACAACCTATTACCAGTTAGTTTGACTGTTCGATTTTGGCTCCTTAAATTGGACCATGGGATTTATTCGAAATTTTATACATACATATATACATACCAATTTTCATAGTGACAGTGTTTGAAGCCCTAGTATGTTTTAAATTTCCCGCTGTTTTTCATGGAATACTTTTAGTAGCCAATTTCTATTTCGTAATCAGAGAAAATTTTTATACTGTTGGGCCATGTTAACATAATACTGGCAGCTCTCTCTGGCTAATGTTATTCCCAAAATCGTTTGATTACAAAATGACTAAACTGCCTTGCACGAACAGTACTTACCCTTTTCTTTAAATAAATACAATATTCGGATGGGTAGTCCACTTAGCACTAATTTACGATATCTATCTTCTTGGGACTGCATCATTGTATATCCGTCTTTCACCTTGCAATCCGAGTAATTTCCGTGTTGTGTTTGCCATTGTATTTTACGTTACTATTCCTGTTGATAGCCCAAAGTAATTTAGAAAATATTTTCTGTTAGAGTGCCTAATATTCTAAAGTGCTCTGGGTCCCCACTTAGCTAAAGACGGCCATAGGTATATACCGCAACCTCTATATATTCTCTTTCCAAATAGAGCAGTGTTGATGACCAATATCCAGAGTGGTAAAATAATGCCTATCTGTGGTAATCTTTCTGTAAGCAAGTCCATTCACTACAACACTAATCAGTTTCGAATAAATCTTTCCACGTCTCAGCAGTGAATCGGTCTTTCACAAACATAAAGGCTAAGTCTCTTCTTGTTTACTTTGGCCATACCTACACCATTTCTCTGTTTAGAAGTTATTAAAGGAATTAAGCCTGATTGATCTGAAATTCTTAGTGTATTTATGTTAAGTTCTTTTGTCTGTATTTATTCCATGGAAGAGGGATGAAGTATCACTTCAAATCATGGAATGACAAACTTTTTTCATTCTTAGCATGATTGGCATAATTGCATCAATTTTTGGCTACTTCTAAAGAACTAAGATTTTCATGTCCAATTTTGTTTTATTCTAGATGACAATCTATCTTATGGAATCCGTGATTGAAAAAGAAAGTCTTGTATGAAATTTATAAGGAAGTACAAATTCATGTGTCAACTTTTAAAGATACTTGTCAAACTGGCGTAGTATTAATTTTATACTCTTGGTTCGGCAAAATGTGACATTTTCTTCCAAACTGGAGCAGTTGGCTTAGAATTTAAAGCAACAGGGTTACATAAGCACTATTCGGGATTACATAAGATAAATAAAATTGAAAAAAGTAAAGATTTGTAGCAACAGAAGCTAAAAAACCATCACAGGGTGTAGATTTTCTCGAAAAAAAAGGAATGCCTATAATTTAAAAAATACATGATTTAGATTTTTTTAATAGGGGTATTCACTCTTTAATGTATCAGTGTAAAAGATGTAAATATACAATAAGAATTTACAACAAACAGTGAACACACTCTTTAGCCTTTAGCTTACTCTTCGAAATGTAATTATGGGAACAGGGAGATAAAATGGGACGGTAGGAGCTCTCCCCGGCCCCGGAAAAATTGAGAAAATCCTCAAAATTCCTAGGATTCATAGTTATCCTAGAAAGAAAGAATTGTAAAGATCCAGTTAAAAATAGCTGAGATAAAATCTAAAGTATCTCAACTATTTATGAAAAGAACGGCTTAAATTAAGGAAATGCCGGTTTTTCACAGAATTTTTTAACCGTTTGGGTTGTTTCCCAAGTTGTTATTTCTACTATTACTACTTAATTATACATTATTTCAGTATAATGTCAGCGGATAAAATGAAGCCTGTTTTGTTGGGAGCGGTTATTTCTCATTAGTTTTTAGCTCAAGCTAGTAGTTTAGGAGAAATGTTAATAATAGTAGAACAACCTCCTTTACGGCAATCTTTACCGCTTTTTACCGTGACAAAATGTAAAAATTTACAATTTACCTTTACGGAATATAAGAGTGGTTCGGAGGATTTTTTTGTATAGATGAAAAATTTTCGTAATCGAACACTTAAGCCTATTATTGAAAAAAAAAAAAAAAAATAGAAAAATAACTCATATGTAGTAATGGCGTATATGGGACCCATATGGGGGAAAAAATAATGAACTTCGGGAGTAAAAGCTCAGTGTGGAAATATCTCGAATTGAAAATAAAAACCGTCTCATAAATAGAAAATTTTATTACCTTTAATTTAAATGCAAAATTTTTTCTCTAGGGGCATCCCTTATGATGTAGGGTCCGACAAAGTAAAAAAGTAGTTTTCCGTTAAAACGTAATCAAGTTTTAGAGGATGGAAAAAAGATACTATGGAGTATACCGGATTGAAATTTAAAAAACGTCATTCGATAGAGCTCAGCGGGCGATTCAAATAAACGCCCCACATGTCATATTTGGGGTTTCAGGAGGATGGGGGTAACAACCCCGCACCCCAAAATACCCTCACTCGAAAAATGTTTTTTTTTTCGATAAATTTAATCGCCTTGTCGAACTAAAGACGAATATCAAGTTCGTTTTTTGAACGGTCCCCCCCCTCCTCATCCCGCAAGAAAAGTTCAAACTTTGAAAAAAATTAAAGCTAATTTCTGAACTTCAAATACTATTATTAAGTAATTTAGGGCGCCATTACTGATGTTTTGGGCTCACAAATTTGCAATACCTTTTTTTATGTGGGAAAACCATGATGCGGGTAGATGTAAATTGAACACCCTGCAAAATCAACCGAGTAGCACCTAGAAAAAATACGAGTGCACCAGTCGATAGTCCTGAAAAGGATCTTTCATTTGGCGCATTTGAAATTTTCCTAGGACACTCCCCTCACCAGCTGCACCCGCTGACATTTGGCGTTCAATCTCAGCTCCTAAGTACAACTATACAACCGGGTTTACACTGCCAATTTGTGAATGTAAAAATACAAGACCCTTGTATTGCATTTTATATGCATAAGCCTTGTATGACTTTACTGGGTTGTAATCAAATACATTTTTTACAACGATACACTCTTTGATACAACATTGCGTGAATACCCCTTATATTTTTCTGGTAACTACTATAATTAGGCCTATCACCCGATTCCGGCTTGACGTCGACTTCCGGGACACCTTGTATATATTTTGTTTATTATGTTCTAAGGTATTATATTTATTGGATTCTGTTTGTGTAAAATCTTCTGAGCTTCTAAAATAAATAAATAAATAAATTGTGAAGATAAAGTGAACGAAAAAAAATCCAGGATCAAAATCAAAAATAACGAACGATATGGATTATGGAGTACTCGTACAAAAAGCATTAAAGGGATTTGCCCATAACCAGTATATCAGTGCGTCACGTAATATTATTGAAAACACCAAGGTACAAATCTTGCAATATAAGAAATTGAGGACCGATCGATATTTGAAAATAACAAATTTTACAAAAAAAGTGAGCGTTGTTTGCTGTAAACTTCACACATTTTAGAAGGACATATTTGAGCCGTTGTCTTCAAAATCTCTGAAAGTGGTGCAAGTGCATTTGGGTTTGGTATTTCTTTTTTTTCAGGATTCTTTAATAAACACAAAAGTTCACTGTTAGATCCTATAAATACTTTTAAATTATTTTTTTAAATGAATTTAAATTAAAACATTTCAATATTTCGTCGTAAAAAAAAATGGACTTGCACCACTTTCAAAGAAAACGGCTCATTTATTGAATTTTGCTAAAATTTTCATGCAGTTTTCGAGTTTTGATAAATGTTTTCATATTTATTATTTTAGTTTTTTAATTTAATTTAGCTTATATAGCATTTTTGAAGTATTATCATTTGATATCTCATTTTTACATATATTGCATATATAGATTTTTGAAAATAACATTTCTCAATCCTCTATAGTAGAGGTATTAAAAAGGGAGATATATATATATGAATGGCGGGTTCAAAATTAAAATTGGAGTTATGTTATAACTTTATTGTTCGATTTATATAATATAATAAGGATCGCAAGACAGGGTAATCTTACTATCAACTCTCTGTCTGCGCCATTTATCACAAAGATTGTTCCCAGGATTTCATCTATACAATTCAGTTTCAACCAGGAATAATTTCTCGCCGTTTCCTCATCAACTCTGATATAGGTGGGAATATCAAAAAATTAAACCCACACTGAGAGAAAAAAGCATGTCAGATCAAAAAATATATAAAACCAACAATATTCGCGTTTGAAAATGCGTCAAAAATGAAAATATTTGTTCTAAACTCCTCGCCGTGTTTAATATTAATGCGTCCTTTACCAAATAAAATAAATTTAGATCGAATATTTAAATATTTAAGTCAAACTATGGGATAAAAGTCATAGTGTTTTGAATTAACATAATTGTATATTCGAACGAAATATATCTTTGTTTGAATTGCAAAGAGAAGCTGTTAACATAAACATAAGAATGTTCAAATTAAATAGGCGTAATTGTTGCCTCAAAAATCATGGTCAGTATAAAGTTAAGAATATTTAATTTAAAAGTATTTCTGTTTGAATTAAATGTTCATGGTTGTTTATTCAACTACCACTCGTTCATGAGTCAACTACGTAGAAGTTTGGTTCAAATTTTTAATTATTTTAATATAAACATTTATTTGTTTGTTATTTGCAGGAAAGTGAGACGTATATATGAACTTATTTTTTTGTAAATAATTGTCGTAAATTTCTCAAATGACTTAGCAGAGTATGCTGCAAATTTTCACTGACATCAAGAAGTTCATAAAGATAAAGTTTAACTAGAAAAGAACATAAATTAAGCTGAAAAAGAATCTTTGGGTATAACTAGATATATTCAATATAAAATACTTTAACAGATTTGGTAGAATTTGTCCTTTATTAAAAAAATATATAATTCAATTCATTACGCTTCAATTATACACATTTATTTCTTATATAGGATTGACCAGAAGAAAGTGTATAAATATGGATTGGTGGGCTATCAAAAATTTCGATCGGAAGGATATTTTTTTCTCTTTTAATAGATCCTGTTTTATATGAAAGTAAATGCTCGTTAAAACTAATTAAGTCAATTTCATTTACTACTAAATATACTTACATTGAAGAATTCAAACAAATAATTTTATTGCTATTGCAGCAACTTTTAGTTTCATTTTCATGACCTGTATGACAATTACTTAAATGTCTTTTGAATGCCTTTCGGTTTGAAAAAACTTGTTTACATTTAAATTGAATGCACTTATAGGTATCAATAAAAGCTAAATGATGGCACTGATTAAGGTAAACAATCAAGAAAGGAACGGATTTGAGTTTTTTACTACACTTGTAGCAAGCATATATGATGAATTCACTTTTAAAACTAAGTACGTTAATTTTTAAGATGCTGTAAGTAACATAACAGTCCAGATACTTTCGGCAAACTTTTATCTCTCTTGGTAGTAAACTTAAAGAAGTATAATTGAATAAATTGTCAAGCTCCGAAGCAATATTTTGGATACTCTAAAAATTAAGAACTTGAAATATTTTGAAACATATATCCAAGGAAGACAAAAAAAGTTGGAAATTTCAATTTCTTCCCATCAATATAAATATAAAACTCGTGAATTTCTTCTATTGTTTTACCAACTATATCTATAAGTTAAAGGGTTTTTTTTTGGTTAAAATATTTATTTCGCTGGTTTTGAATTTCTACCTCAAAGTTGTTGATGCAATGAAGATGTAGAACGAACGAGTCCGTGGCATCCTTAATAGTAACTTTCCTATTTTTCTTGTGGTTTACATGCAATTCTCTTTCTTTATTTCCCTGTTTTTGGTTAGTCTCTAGTTCCTTATTCACTCGATTAAAAGGCACAATTATTGCATAAATTAGCATAGCGGTAATACAGTCCCGAACGTCTGAAAGTAAACTGTGAGTTAAAAATGTTACAGTCTTGTTTCCATGTCTATTTACTTTTATCTGCGCAGTCCTCTAACTTGGCGAGTAGTTTGAGGCTCTCTTCATCATGAATGTTTTGCCTATAGTAGGGTGTAATTTTTCTTTCAAACTCTTCCCAATTTTTTAAAAGCTCTGCGTCTTTGTTAGGATGAATACAGTAAAAATCAACATCAATCTGAAAGTAAGCTTTAATGTTTTTTTGAGATCTAGGAATATTTGTTAAATTACCAGAGTTACTGCGAAGCTAGGTTATACAAATAGTGGCCACTTTTCAAGAATTTCATATGCTGCATAGCCTTTAAAGATTTGCTTACGTCGAAATATGAAAGACTGTCTCTACTTGTTTAAAACTTCGTTACTTTGGACATCTGTACTATGATGCTATAACCAAATTTGCAATGCTTGTGCTATTGTTTCATCGACTTCTGTGATTTCCTCTTCTGTTACATCAGCACTTTCTATGTGGCGAGAACTGGAACCCTGACTTGCATCAATTTGTTACGCACGTTATACAGGGTGGGCCAAAAGTCACCATGGGGTTTAAAAATAACTAACTTTTTCGTTTGTACATTGCTCCACACCCTGTTGACTGTTTCTCTTCATTCCTTTTTTACATGATAGCCAACTGTCTGTTCTATCATGTAAAAAAGGAATGAAGAGAAACGGTCAACAGGGTGTGGAGCAATGTACAAACGAAAAAGTTAGTTATTTTTAAACCCCATGGTGACTTTTGGCCCACCCTGTAGTAGCGGTCGTGCAGTTTACCACTCGGATGGGACTTAGTTTTACTTCTTTGAACGTAGTATGTTTGCTAAAAATTTTACAACTGTAACATATTTCGAAAAACTTGCATATCTTCCTTTAGCAATACTTACAATATTTTCAGATGGAAAGCACTGTACAATATTGGCAGCAAATTTCTTTAATTCCTGTACGGAAAGTTTTCCATTACAGGTTATTGCCCAGTTAATTATGATATTCATTTGATTACGAAAAACACGCCACTTAATTTATTAAAAGCTAAGGAACAACTTTACTTACTGCTTCCTTCCTCCAAATCTGCAATTTTTCTCTAAAATCTGATGCTGCTCCTAAATAGGAAGTATCACTAAAGATTTTTTCGATATCACTAAATATTGTAATCGGCTGTATCTAATTCCATTATCTATTAACATATTTTTTACTTTTACTTGCTTAATTTTTAAATGATTAAATAGTTTTTCTAATCGCCACTCCTTTAAAAGTTCGAACAATTTTGTTTCATCTTCACAGTAGCTTATCACTGTAATTCTTAGTTCACTTTGCACATCGTCATCAAAAATGTTAACTGGATTTCCATCAATATCCAGAATTATATTTGCACTTAAACTCATTTTTTTTAAGTACTTTCACTCTTAATCCTTATCCTTAATCGATTTAAGACACGAACGCGCACAGTGCTCAGTTATAAATGATCTTGGCATTGAAAACATTTCAAAGAAAAACATTATATTTCATCTAGCGGTCTCATTCGTTCTTTACAAACGCAAAATCGTTTCGATCAAACGCACAAACTTTTTAATAAATCTAGTTCTGTTTTTCTTTGGAAACAAAAAATTGACTGTTTGAAATCAAGACCGAAAATATTTCTTATAAATGCGCGACGTTTAAAACCATGATACACTGCAGGGATAAATATTTAAATTAAATGCACATTTGTTTGAATCAAAGTTATACAGGTTAAACACATTTTTCAAATATGCTCACGTTTACAGTATTTAGCAGAAAATATTTAAAGTAATTATAAAATTGTTGATGCAATAAAAAATTTAGTTAAATTAAATAAAAATTGTGTGATATAAACATAAATTGACTTGCGTTTATATCAAAACTTTAATTTATTCAATCTAAATGAGAACATTTCTCTCAGTGCACTTACTACTTGCTGCTACATTCTTATTAGCGCTACCAATATACATACCTACATATATCAATTGCTTCAATTTACCAAAATCCAGAGGATATTTGTAGAAATCGTAGATATGCTTGTCAATAATGTACCTAACCTAGATAATAACAAATTGGTACCTCTACGACATTGTAACTTGGTTATATAATTGCAGTTGCATGACTGCGGCTACAACACCATAGCAATTTCCAATGGAATTATAAATTAACTATGTTTCGGCATCACAAACACGGAAGTCCTTTTGAGTAGTCCTCCGAGTCTCATTCAATTAATTCCATCAAATTACTCTTAAAGCATCCCCGACCAGCCAAGTAGCAATTTGCAATGACGACATATAGTTATCTGTCTACTTACGTACTTACTGCCCTCCATCGTCATAGTTCAATTCAGTTTTATAATTGTCGTTTTCTCATGAATAGTTGTGTTTACTTTCTACCTTGACACATCGAATTACAAGGCGAACATACTGCAGATATGGAAGTCTACTTATGGTTGTTTCACCAAGCTGTGTTCCTTTAGTGAATATATTTACCGCTACCTATTCATGAAATCACAAACCAGGGCAAGTCTTTGTAAATATTTCAGGCACTTCTGATTGCTGCAATAGACAACGTTAATATCGGAAAGGGTTAGATGGAAATGAGTGCTCCGGAAATATACCTAAATACAACCCTACAACTACATACAAAATTAATTCTAATGCCATTCTATACGAGAGCTATATAGAATCTCTCATGTTTTTGATCTAAGTAAGTTAGAAAGGAATTTCACGAAAATAATTGTTCAGGAAATTATCTGCGAAATTCGGATGATAAAGTGATGATTTTGGGTAGAGTATCTAAATAGTGAGACCTATGACCTTCAAGGTTCCTTAAGTGAAGGAAGCTTACAATAAGAATCCGCTCTCACAAAACATAGATAGGGTTGAAATTTCGGAAATGTTGAAGCAGGAAAAATATTCAAAATGTCGGACAGGTTTTTTCATGAAAAATATGAAATATCACCGACCTTAACGAGGGATAGCTCATTCAATGAAGAAGAAGAAAAGAAAAAGAAGTATAAAGGAATTTTTAAAAAAAAAATTAGACCAAGAAAACTTTGCCTGGGGACTGGTTTTTCACCACATTTCGAAAACCAGACAGCGAAACTTTGCAGCTCTATTATTTAAAAGGCTTCCAATGAGTGCTCACTCGTCGAAATCGCTGACAAAAAATTGTCACTCAAAATTTCGTAAAAACACCTATAGATGAGATCTTATTGATCTTGACAAAGGATAGCACATTTAACGAGGAAAAAATAAGAGAAAAAGAATGTAAAATAATTTGTCTAAAAAAAAAAAAAAATAGACCAAATCAACTTGTCTGAGAAACGATTTTTTCGACAGTTTTTCGAAGCGAAACTTTGCAAATGCATGCGTCATAAGAAATGTATCCGTAATGTTGCCGATTTCAATGAATGGATGGGTAATACGAGGAGGAATATACCTACAGTTCCTGGCCAAATTATTAGACGCTTCCAGAAATTTTTTAAAATCTTATTTTCATGGAATCAAATTAAAACTTTCTATAGAATGACTCTACTTTGCATTTTACAGCCTATTAGGTAAATAAAACTCATAGCTGCGATAAAATGTTTTAGGACATGTAATTATATTTTTAAAAAATTATAATAACAAAAATGGGAAAAAACTCGTAGAATTTTTAAGAGCTTAATATTTATTTATTTATTATTCTTAGTCTACAGATTACAAAATCAACAGACCATGCATATACTAAAACTAAAATTATGTTTTGGTAAGAACGTAAACTAAAAACTAACCTACTATGTAACAAAAAAGTATGAACATATCTAATTTTATAGTTATAGCAAGATTTCTAGAAAGTCCGAAACAGAGGCTTTAAAAGAAACTCTATCTTGACTAAAGTCAATTATGCTGCTACAGAAATGAAACTGCCGAATACAACGACTTAATGGACTACTGAGGCCATAATTTGTTCTATGGAAAGTTTCAAAAAGAATGGGGCGCAGTCTTATCTGCTTAGTTGGCACATATAAATGGATAAGCTTTAAAATATCAGGAGAAATAATCCTGTTTTCAATAACATCTCTAATAAACATAGTATTATAAATTTTACGTCTGAGAGACAGTTTCTGTAAGCCAATCAACTGGCATCTGGCATCATAAGGAGGTAAATCTCCTGGTAAATCTCCGTTGCACATTTTCAATTCTGTTAGAATGCGTTACATAGTACGGATCCCATACGACCGTGCAATATTCCAAAATAGGCCTAACGAAAGCTGAAAATAATGCCTTAAGCGTGTATGGATCAGAGAATTCACTAGCCCGACGTTTAACAAAACCAAGCCGAGAATTAGCTTGACTTACTACATAATCAATGTGGTAGGAGAAAGTAAATTTACTATCTAGAATAACCCCAAGGTCCGAAACTATACTACATTTAGGAATATTAATCCCATCGATAAACACTTCAAAATTAATTAGTGTTACTTTTTTAGTAGCCATAAAGTGTTTACATTTAGAAGAATTTATCAACAAATGATTAAGATGACACCATTTCGCAAATTTATCGACTTCTGATTTGAAATTGGATACTTGAGATATATCAACCATTTCCATGAAAATTTTTAGATCTTCAGCAAAACCTAGAACAGGGTCCTAGATGGCTCCCCTGAGGCACACCGGAATGTACCAAAATCGGTCGAGAGTACACATCATTAATTTTGATAATTTGTATACGATTAGTCAAGTAGGAAGCGAACCATGCAAGAAGAGCAGAATGGAATCCAAACGCCTCAAGTTTGTATAAAAGCCGGCGAATATTGACCTTATCAAATGCCTTAGCGAAATCAGTATATAGTGTTACAACCTGACTACCTTGTTCTAGGACATTTAAGCAAAAGTTGACATAGGAAACTAAATTGGTTGCTGTAGAGCGTCCTTTTACAAACCCATGTTGGTGAATAGAAATGTACTCCTTAACTAGAAAAGAAATTTTTTCAGAGATAATACTTTCAAATAGCTTCGGAATTGCAGAGATTTTACAAATAGGACGGTAATTACTGGCACAGTTTTTAGCACCCGCTTTATGTATAGGATGAACGAATGAAATTTTCCACTCATTGAGGAACAGTCCCGAGGATAACGACAAATTAAAAACATATGAAAGAGGCATCGAAATAGGATCACGGCATTGACTTAGAAATATCGCTGGAATGTTGTCAGGACCAGAAGAGTGGCTGCACTTAGCATTGGCCAATGCTGAGTTTACATCCTCCGTAGACACATACATTGAACCCAAGTTGACCCATGAGAAGATATGTGTGGTAATCTCAGTGTCAATGGGAAAACCTAAGTCCTCCACATATACAGACTCAAAGTATTCCGCAAAAAGGTCACATGAATCTGAAATAATATCTGCAGTTTTATTCTTAAAGCCAATAGAAGAAGGAATTCCATACGAATTACGCTTACTGTCTAGAAATGACCAAACAGCTTTTGTATTTATCTTTATACTAGCCTCCACCGATGCCAAATATTGACTATACAGAAACTTATTTAAGAAATCAAATTCTTTCCGCAGCCTTTTAAAATGCATGTGATCATCATTCACACCAGACAGTTTGAATCTCTTATAAGCCTTGTTCCGTGCATTCCTCAGTCTCTTCAACCTATAGTTCAACCACGGAAAACCAGAATTATTTCTCCTTCTAGTGAGAGGAACATACAAAACAAACAAGCTGTAAAGAACTTCCAGAAAATAAGAATAAGCAGCACTTACAGTATTCAGGGAAAACAAAGATTCCCAATTATGCGCACTTAAGACTTCATTGATAGCAGCATAATTGGCTTTCCTAAAATCATAAAAATAAGACAATTTGTTTTGGTCAATAGCGTTAGAGGAAGAGCTCGAAAATTCAACAAAGCTAACATTTAAATCGATAGCAATATGATTAACAGTATTTTTTGATAATAAATAAGAAGCCTCATCTACAGTATAATTCAAATTATCACTAATAAAAACTAAATCAAGTAGCCTACCTATGGAGTTTGTAACTTTATTAACTTGGACTAGATTCAAAGACAAGAGACCATCAATCAGGCAAAATTCAAAATCCTTTTTAGCGTTCAGCGGAACCAGGACCTTATCATCTTCATTCCAAGATCACTGTAAGTTTCCAGCATTAAAATCACCAAAGACGCAGACCTGATCATTCTCTAGCAGCATATATTCAGTCAACCAGATGATATTATCAATATGTTTTTCATATATTTCTACTGACGAAATAGGAGGAATATAGGATTTAGTGCTTCCTTCTTTGGCAGCAATTAATGCCTGTATTCTCATCGGCATACTGTTTATGCATGACTGCACAGTTTCCTGAAGGTGCGGACAATGGTTTCAAACATCTATGATTCCCTCTATCAGCTGGGTTTTTGTGGTAATGACCTCCTTTGCTATCTCTCTTTTGATGAGTGCCAACGCATTCTCAATTGGATTCATGTCCGGAGAATTGTCTGGCCAATCCAAAAGGGGTACATTCTCTTCGCGGAGAAAAGTTTTGACAGATTTTGCAATGTGGCAGGGAGCACCATCCTGCCTGAAAATAAAGTCTTCTCCACAAGGAAACCATTCACTCAACTGGGGAAGCAATCTTATCTGGTGGACATCCTTATATTGGTCTTGCTTAATTGTACCCTTTACAATGTACGGACGTTCATTTCCTTTTGCAGAGATGACTGACCAAATCATCACTTTTGTAGGGTGCTTCACTGACGGTATCACGCAGTAAGCATCAAATCTCCCACCAGCACGCCTTCTAACGTATTGCGCTTTATTAGCAAGAATTTCGAAACATCACTAAAGCACACCTGAGATAATATTCATATCTATGAAAATTTACGTAATTTTAATTAAATTACGAACAAATGCAATTAATAAAGTATAAAACTATAAACATAAGGTAAATTTAACGATTTTCAGTAATCTAAATTTTTGTTCTGATGCTTCCTTGCCCATAGTAAACGTTTTGCTTTCATATCGCAGCGGGTCTACAGGCTTTCATATTCAGCTGAATAAGCTTTCGGCGAACAGTTCTCTGACTGGCTGGTACATTGCTCTGATATAATTCACTTCTAATTTCACTCGTGGAAGCAAACCGATTTTCTACGCATATTATCTGAGGAGTCGTTCAGCCCGTAGTGGTGAAAATATTGATTTGCGGCCTCAGAAGCCTCAGAAATATTCAATATCCTGGAAATATCTCGATTCGAAAACATTTTCACATCGATCAAGGTCTTGACTTCGTGAATTTTGTTCTTTCGTCAGATCGCTGCTTTCACCCATTCTATAAAATTTTATTTAAGCTTAATACAAAAGTTAAATGTCTTTCAGAATAATAAAAAAACACTTCTAAATTATAACAGAGTCCATAAACACACAAAAATACTGCAATAATAAAATAAAAGCCAAAGTAAGTCTTTCTGATTCAAAATCGGCACGCAGATTGAGCCAGATACTCGCACTTGATTTATGTCATATACAAGCTAGTCTGAGCGAGATAACAACATTGTCGGTGATACCAAACAGGTAAGAGAAATATGAATCTAGGTAGAGGGCTTAACGTATGCCAAATATCAAATAGAGCTACTTAAAAGGATCTGAATACATTTCTTGGTTAACATTTTATGTGCGTCTAATATTTTGGACAGGGAATGTACATGCAAAGTTACTCTGAGAAAAATCTCTGGAATTCGAAATATGCGAAAAATCGGTCCCGAGAGGAGTATTTTTAGTCTAATTTTGTATCTGGTAAATGTTTTTTTTAGAAAATCCTTCATTTGATTTATTTACATCAAAATCTTTAGGTTATATATTGCCCATG
This sequence comes from Dioctria rufipes, assembly GCA_963924295.1. NCBI lineage: Eukaryota > Metazoa > Arthropoda > Insecta > Diptera > Asilidae > Dioctria > Dioctria rufipes. The sequence continues at coordinate 26,600,729 of OZ002744.1, read as the reverse complement.
TTTTGGATGAGATTTCTACAAAAAAAACTTGTGTTGTAATTTGATAATTCCGACGAAAAAGTAAAGAAAAAAATGAATTTGAAAAAAAGACACACTTTTGTGCGAGATATGCACAATATATGTACTATTCGTAGAAAAACAAAATCGCAACTCAAATAATGAAAAAAATTTATTTTTGATCTCGAACATAACAACCCACATCGCTTCTATCTCAAAAATATTCCATTCCTATTGACGACAACGTCTGGCAAAGGATCAGGTTCCTGTACCAAAATATACTCTCATCTGTTCAATAGTGTCTCCTGTCTTATTCGCATTAGTAATTCTAATTTTAAAATACTGCTAGATTTTCGTTTTTTCATTCTTATTTCCATGCTTAGCGATCTGGACTTTGGTTTTGTTTGGAGCACCTAAAATTCAAGAGGATGAACTAGAAAATCTTGAAGGATCAGCATGTACAGTAAAGGGCTTTCCAATAAGAGGTGTTATTTTGATATTCAAAGAAAAATGCCATTTTTTGAGATAAATGATCGGATCTTTATTTCATTATAAAGAGGAAGGTATGCCGTTAATAATGGAAAATAACATCAGCCAAATGACCACCACGACCACGCCTACAGGACCATATCCTTTTCATGAAATTTTCCATAACCAAAGTGGCTGCCCTATGTCTTCGATAGCCTCACGAATTCCATCTTTGAGGTCTTGAATCGACGCTGGGCTGTTGGCGTAGACCTTCTCTTTCACTTGGCCCAAAAGGAAGAAGTCGCAAGGTGTTAAGTCACAAGATCTAGGTGGCCAATTCTGATCACCTCTTCGAGAGATAACACGGTCCGGAAACTTTTCCCGTAAAAGATCAATGGTTTCGTTGCTTGTATGGCACGTAGCGCCGTCTTGTTGAAAGTAAACGTTGTCCAGATCAATACCATCCAACTTCGGCCATAAGAATCATTAATCATCTGTCGATAGCGCAATCCATTCACCGTAACTGTTGCTCCAGCCTCATTTTCGAAAAAGTAAGGTCCAATGACCCCGCGGGACCATAAACCGCACCAAACAGTCACACGTTGAGGATAGAGAGGCTTTTCAACAATACCTCTTGGGTTTTCCGAGCCCCAGATGCGACAATTTTGCTTATTGACGAAGCCATTGAGGTGGAAATGTGCCTCATCACTCAAGATGAGTTTTCGATGGAATTCCGGATCATTTTCATGCATTTCAAGGACCCAATCAGCCAAGACTCGACGTTGTTGAAGATCGGCCGGCTTGAGTTCTTGTGTTAACTGAACTTTATAAACCTTAAGACCCAACCCAAATCTTTATGCAAAATACGGTGTAATGACGTTTGTTGAATGCCTAATTCCAAAGAACGACGAGGAATGGACAAACCTGGGTTTTCTTCAACACTTTCGGCTACAGCAGCAATATTCTCGGCTATTCTTGAGCGACGTGCACGGGTTTTATTTATTCTTCACATCACAACTTGTCCCGACAGCTCGAATTTTTCTACCAATTTCTGTATTGCGGTCCGACAAGGTGCTTCACGACGATCCAAAAATGTTCGAGTTTTACGAATCGTCTCTGCCACATTTTCACAATTTTTATAGTGAATTTTAATAGCTTCAATGCGTTGTTGAATCGTGTATCGTTCCATTTTTTTTAATGGCTTCTACTTGTCAAATGTCAAAAAATGACAGCTCCAAAAGTGACATCTACCGAAATAGCGGGCTAATTAAAATAACACCTCTTATTGGAAAACCCTTTATATGAAGAAGGTGAGCAGCAGAGCTGAAATACAAAATAAAGATAGCGTAATAAGCCGAACTTTACTTGTACTTTTACTGTACTTGATTACATGCATTGTGCATATGTCGCAACAACCAGTCACTATTATGTGTCATTATGCGACACTAAAGGCGAAGGCCCAATGTACACGTCGCGTTCGGCGTGCTTTCAGCTTCTTTCGTGGCAGATGCATGCAGGTTTTGAGCAAAACTAAATGAACACGTCGCGGAGCTACTCTTAATGCGCGCCCGTCGCACTGTAATTTCTCTGCTTCCGCCGGCCGTCGTACTGGGTCACCTAATTTCGCGTACATTTTTCATTAGGTAAAAACGGTTAAAAAAAAAATCTAAAACAATTCGTGGATACTCCTAAATAGTCGTAGAATGCAAATTAAAATTTATTGAAGCCCAAAAGTAATTAATTTTTATGCCCCGCCCCTTTACCATTTGGGGAAAATTTCCAAGAAAAATTGTCTGCCGGTTGAGAGTTAAGATTTATTTATAAAAATAAATAGTGATAGAATAGCTGGAGTTAATAGTTAACCCGACGCAAACGACTCTGGGTCATATTGACACGAGGCAATTTAATATGATAATATTTTTTGTTCACACTGACCCTACAATTTGAACGTTAGCGAAGCTGAAGATACAGCCCCCCCCCCACCTCCCTACTCGTACTGCAAGCCCTCTCAGCGCGATACCAATGAGTCAAGTCAAAACGGGTAAATATGAAAAATATCAAAGTTATGTTTTCAAAGTTTATTTTGCATGTATTATTGAGGAAGCTAATAAAAGTCACTAAACGAATAGTGGTAATGCATAGTCTATTGCATTATCACTAAACGATTAGTGGTAGTGCAAATACTTTTCACTATCAATGAGTAATAATGAATTCGTGCATTGGTAGTGCAAACATCTTTCACTAGCACTGAACTAGCAATGAGCGAACATACAAAATAAAAAACCTTCCGTTCAGTTTTCTGTTTTGCGGAGATGGAGATGAATCATTAACAATTAACACTAATTTTGATCGAACGAGCTACGCGTAGTGCTGCATATGCGTACCATTAAATTGTCGTTCAGTGCTAGTGAAAGATGTTTGCACTACCAATGCACGAAATCATTATCACTCATTGATAGTGAAAAGTATTTGCACTACCACTAATCGTTTAGTGATAATGCAATATACTCTGCACTACCACTAATCGTTTAGTGATAATGCAATAGACTCTGCATTACCACTATTCGTTTAGTGATAATGATAAAAAATTTGCACTACAACTAACCATTTAGTGATAGTGCAACCTGGCTTTTAACTATCACAGAGGCCTCTAGTGCTAATGAAATAATTAATGCACTGAAAATTTATGCACTACGCCCATCTCTGATCACAATGCATGGTCGATAATAAAACCACGGCTCGGCCTTTTACGGGGACGTATGAACATATGGCTACATTTTTACCAAATCCAAACTCAGTGGAGTAAACTGGTCGCTTCTACGCTGCTTTGAACGCATCTGGTAAATAGCGTTTATTTTTTTTTAAGTACCGAAAACCGTCATTTTCAAAGTAACTAGTTTCATAGTAAGTGGTAGAGAGGAAAAGAAGTCATCCATCGTCAAATTTCGCACTGTCCCTTTATAAGGAACCACAGAGTCTTTCACAACTCGCTCAACTTGCTTCACATATATGACATTTCCTATTTCCCCGGTGTAAATTTGACCATTTAGGGGATACGAAGTTGCGGAATCACAAGCCCAACAAATTTTTATGCCGTACTTTGCTGGGTTGGAGGGCATGTATTGTGTGAACTTGGTGCGCTCCCTGTACCCATATTATTACTCGTCTACTGTAATGGATTCATATGGTCTGTAATATGTCTTTAGATTCGAGTTGACCATCATAAAAACATCTGTAATCGGTGCAGCTTTATCCACTTCTTGACGAACAGCTTTTATAACGTGCCAATCGAACCGAATGAACTTCAATATTTGCTGAAATCTATTTTTTGACATCGTAGCACAATAAAGTGGGAAGGAATTCTGTTTCCAAAGTATACCTGCAACCTCTTGATTTTATTTATGACAGCCCATTATCAGCAATATTCCCAGGATTCTTGGTGATTGGTGAACCGCTGACGCAGAAAGATATTCAAAATTACTCTCTGGATTCATATTTATAATTTTTTTGTCTACACTACTTCTCACTTGAAAATTTCAATTGAATTAAAGAATCTAAATCATGAAATATACTTTTATATATACTTTGCAGAATACGTCTACCAGAGAAGTAGATTATCTTTATTTTGCAAGAAATACTTCTCATTATATTTTTCTAACTAATTGTCCAGGTGTCATATGGTCCTTGTCTTATAAAATACCTAAATATAACAATCCCTTAACATAAATCCCTTGTTTTTACCTATTAGCATATAATTTCAAGACTAAAAATTGTATTTACCATACAAAATGTATGAAGAATGTGTATCTACCTGGGTAGATACAGGTGTCAATGTGTATATAAAGTGTTTCAATAAATCGAAGGTTAAAAATAAAAGTTCTTAAAGTTCTTCTTTCTCCATCATTGACTGATTCTAACAAGTGTAGGTTCGATTCCCGTCCGAGGGAAAAATAAATAATTTCTTTTAAATTATTCTACCGAAGAATAGCTCTCGCTCATATTCTAACCAGGACTTTATGCCCAAAACCTTACGTGTCAGATGCCCCCATATTGTTGCATTCATTTTTGTAAACATAAACTGGAAAGTAGGTGAGTTTTATTCGAAACTGGAGTTTGAGTTCTAAAAAATATATGAAATCAATCATAAAATAAATGATTGTGAATATCATTTATGAACTTATCATGCTATATTCGTTACGATCGTTGATAAGCTCATTAATAATCTCATCGTGACACTAATTATATAGGGTACTCATTGATATGCTCATCAAATATCATAATATGCATAAAAGAGAAGCAAAAGTGAAACAGAGTATTATATATATTAAATTATTTCTTTTCCCAATTTTGATTCTAATGAGAACAAATTTCATACAGACATACATCTTAGCACTCATGGGGAGCTCATTGATGAGCTCATCATGATTTGTCTACCAGGGTTTCTTATTGTACATACTATAAAAATATGAAAAATATGAAAAATTTCTATGTGCAGCTCTAGAGATGGTGCCATTCCGAAAAAAAAATACTTGCTTCTATTTCTCGGATCCTATTCTATCATTTCGTCATTTTGATTTGTATACTCAAAAATTGAAATAGCAAAAAGAATAATTTAAATTTCATGCCCAAAACTAGTGTACTGGGATGGATAATAATATAAAAAATAATTTTTATTTTCGATATTTACTTTAACACCAACTGCGCGTCATCGCAGTAATTATGTTTCATCTACGATAGCTTTTCGTCAAATAAAAATACTCTTGAGATTATAAAACACTTGACGCTAGCAAAAGAGTGGGTGCCTTTGTGGGTTCCATTCTTGAAAGTTTAAAAGCGCATTGACAGAAGTTTTTCCTTAATTGCATATACACATTTGTGAGCAGCACACCTAAATCATGACGTTTGGCCTGAAGCCTTCTATTCACTTTACTTCTTCCATGGATTATTTTTGCAATTAAGGCAGCTGTGGCCCAAATTAATATCCTGTGGCACTCCTTTAAGGGACTTTGTGCACTGCATAATTTATGCAATCGTTTAAGGAATTTTATACAGTTGTCGTGTAATTTCTATTTTCTTTTGCTTAACATTTCTCTCGACTATATTACTTATGCCTCGTTGAATCAAATGCCACGCTATATGTATGTATGAATTATTGCTGCAACATTTTAATGAGCGGTGTCACATAGAAAGGCAAAGATGTACATAAAATATGTATTTAGAAAAAATTATAGAACGAAAACATTTAGGTACTATGGAAAGTGCCTTGACTGGGTTTATAAGGGTTTGTTGCAGACGAGTCTAAAGGATAGAACCCATAAGGACAAAGGGAGCAGATTATCATGTTTAAAAACTTAATTTATTGTACTAAGTCAAGACTCAAATTCACGATCTTGCACATAACTGTGCAAGGAATTTCGTGTTTGTAAATATAAATGTATTTCGATCGATTGGTAAAATTGTGCTAAAATCTAGCAGAAATGCAAAATATAGTAATACCGAACTGAGATGCAAACATATTTTGAGGTGGAGCTCCTGGAACGTTTCAGAATGTTTTTAAAAAGTATATATTCGCAGTATTTTTGCAAAAAAAAAATTCTAGTTGTATCATAATATCTTTTATAAGAATTGATAACATCAATATTGAGAGTGATCTGTATGTATTATTATTATTATTATTTGGTGGAGGGATGTAAACAAAGTTCCCCGGTCTCATCAAATCACCGCGACTAATAATTTTTTTTTTACATTATCCCTAAGTGCACTAAAGCCTATGACGTTTCTGGGGGCCAATTTTGCAATATCTTCAGGTAATAGGAATGCTTTTTCGAGATGTCTTAGCCTTATGTGGTACAGAGCTTCACAGTGACACAGAACACCTTAAGCAGTTTCGTCGTCTTCCATACAGAAGCGACAGATCTCATCAGCTATAGCATACAAATATTTTTTAATTGATATCTAATTGGGTAGTGCCCAATAAATAGGTCCACAATGAGCCTTAATTCCTTTCTGCTGAGTGTGAGGGCATACTTTTGTCCTCTATTGCCAATATTTGACAAACTTCTTCGCTAATCTCAGCCTCGAGATATTTTCTTAGTGTGACTTTTTAATTCTTTCCTCCCAAAGCCTGATCTGCGAGGTGACCTTTTGTGGGTCCAAAGACTGGCTTAGAACTGATAAACGCAGATCTGGCTAATTCTTTTGCAAGGAGGTCCGCAATCTCGACTTTCTTAATGTATTCATGTCATAGCATCCAAATCATCAGTGTCACCTTGTTTACTTCGGCTAGTTTTTCAAGACAGTAAGATAGTCCCAGACCAGCTTCAATTTAAAGGTAAACGAGTAATTGGTAAAGGATTGTGCTTTATTTTAACTACTGACGTATTTCCTAGATCTCATCCTCTCTATTGTTTCCCAATAAACATATTCAAGATATTAATTTATGTAATATATGTATGAACACATTTAAACACAAATTCACATGGATACGTACATCGGCATGTAACTGCGTAAGTACTTATTTAAAATATTAGGAATAAAAATTCTATCAAAAGACACTGCTAGCTTAATGCTTCAATATACATACATACAAAGCTTCCTTCTGATGGTAAGGCTCGTTAGTCCGAGGAGATCTCCTCAATATTCTTCAGAAAGCAACAATAGTATAGTTGTTGGTGTCGGTAAAATTTCGATCAAATATGTAGAAGCCAACACTGCTTCTACACAGGAATAATTGGAAAAGACTCCATCTTCATCTGAAGTTTAAATATATTCTTCAAATCAAAATATCTTCATCTTTAAAGATTTTATAAAATTTTTCTCTGTTTTGTTCAGGTTTGCGACTACTTCTTGAGATTAGCCATGAAATTTAATGCGCACAAACATCATACTTTTCGAACATTATAGCATTGATAAGATTTCTCGTTATGAAGAAAACGGTCAGCAACATGGTTCCATGTAATAGCACTTCTTATTCAAAATAAGATTTATTATAGCTTCAATATGAACCTGTTATCAGAGTTTCTTAGTTTAGGCTGATCAGCATTTCATCATCATGTAAATCAGGAACCAGGATGGACACCTTTTATCGGATAGATATCAGCTCGCTTCTTTTCCATAAACTCAAAATTGTGGACTTTCAAGCAATTTTTTATATTGATTTTATTTTAATTTTTTTTTTTGTTTTAATTATTATATCTATGTAAAAATAGTGCGAACCTTCCTCTATATACAGGGTGTTTCCAGGTCAGAAATCCATAGGGAAGGAGATGATAGTGTTACAGGGTAATTGAGAAAATGTGCTAGCTTTTCACAAAGCACCCCGTAATTTAGCTGTATTATCTCTAGAACAGTTGCATGTAGGTATTTACATGTGTAAGATCAAATGAAAGGTAGCATTCTGAGGTTTCGAAATCTTGCAAAAAAATGTGTCGATTATCAGAGATTTTGGGCGGAAAAATCGTTAAATTTAAAAAAAAATCTTCGCTTTTCCTACTTTTTGCCTTTGTCGACATGAGGGGGTGGAGTGATAGTTCGACATTCCTTGGAAATCTTACATATATTATTACTATAATCTGAGCTAAAAATCTTCATAGATTGTATAAAAAAGTTACAGGTATTTTGTACAAAACAGGCATACTCTTTTAATCACCCTGTAACTCCGACTGGACGTCCAGCTCCATACCATACCATTTTGTGTTCGCCTAGGTGAGTATTATCAGTCACCACCTTCCCTATGGACTTCTGAGCTAGAAACACCCTGTATAGGTCAGTCGTCAGTATTCTACACAAATAAATTTTAAACCACAGACTGTGTTATGAAATTATATTATAAGATGGAGAATAGAAGAATTTTAAGAATTTTTATTTTTAACGATTCTACATCAAATCATAAATATAAGCGGAAAAACCAACCGCTTCGTTCGCAATTTAGGATAAAACGTGTGATGGACAAAAACCTTGGGCATTTAAATTCAACAACCAAATAGTAGATATAGGCCAGTCAATAAAAACAATTAATTCACATAAATTACAAAAGTTTTGAAATTTTGATGGAATTTTGGGTGACATATAAAATAACTACAAATTTTATTTTGCAACTATCACCGAGGTCCGGAACATACGCAAAATTGCAGGAAAACAAAAGTTCTTATAACTTCCATAAAAAAAATTCCAAAATTCCTGCAAACTTAAAGCAATGTTTACTCTGACATTTTCCACAATGTGTTAAATTTGCAACTCATTCCGCTCCCCTGAAATACCAATTTTTATTGCAAAATAATGATTCTATTAGTAATGAATATCATAAAAATTACAAAAGTGCTTCAAAATGGTCGAATAGCTGTTGCAATTTACCTGAAAACCTGCAGTAATTGCAATTGCAACATATTTTTTTGTTTATATTGATGGAGCAACAATTGATTTATTACAAAATTACAAAAGTTCTAAAATCGGGTTGCAAACTTTGAAATCGTTGTTGGTCGTAATCTGCTAAGTTTTCAACCTCACACGGTCCGCAACCTAAAACAAAATAAGCAAAAATGAGCAATAATTACTTTTTTGCACTTTTTGCAGTCGTTCAAATATTGCAAATTTTATATATATATATTTTTTTATATATAAATTTGTAACCAAAGATGGCTGCAAAAAAAAATAATTGTTGCTCTATCGATTCAAAAAACAAAAATATATATATATATTTTGCTGGCAACATAAACGGTTGCAAATTGGTACATATGTTCAGGTAAGTTGCAACAACTATTCTATCATTTTTTTCTCGATACTCATTAAGCCTCGTTTCCACTAATACAAATTCTGCCAACTTGTTCGGTAACATGTTGTGTACTTGTTGGGAGCCGACATGTTAGCTTAAACTTACAAGTGTTTCCATTTAAATAAATTCTCGCCAACTCTACTCCATTGTCTTCCACTAGTTTAGCCAACACAATAAATGAGCGTTTCCACTGAAATGAAAAACTCACCCAATAAATTCTGCGAGATTTACAGCCGACATCGAACAAGTTGCCAACATGTGTCTGAATTTTCATATAGCGTTTCCACTTATATAAAATGTTGCCAACTTGTTTCAAAACTTGTCGGATAAGAAAATTTGTATTAGTGGAAATGAGCTTTACTAATAGAAGGGTTATTTTGCAATAAAAAATTATATTTCGAGGGGCAGAATGAGTTGCAAATTTAACACATTGTGGAAAATATCAGAGTAAATATTATTTTAAGTTTGCATAAAATTTAAATGTCTATTGACTGGCCTAGTAGCCAAGTCAATTAAACTGTGCTAAAATTTAAAAAATCTTTAGTGAGTCATATTTTTGGGGAGGATTGCGAAATAATATACCCCCAACCACATAGATATGCATACTGCGATGCTTCGTTTAAAGGAGTGATCCATGAACAAAACGCACTATCAGTGTTGAAAGATTTGTGATGATTTTATTTATTTATTTATTTATTTAATAAGCAATTAACAAGTGTAGTAAACAGAGAATAACTCTAATAATATACTACCTTATATTTAAACTATTAGGCTACAAAAGAAAGTTTGGAGAAGACAGAATCATATAACAAAAGAGCTACATCTAAGGCTATATAAAGAAAAGAACAAAACTAAAAAAATAAAAATAAACTAGTAGAGCAGGAGAAATTTAAGGGTAACAAAGGAAATTATTTGGAAATATAAGTAAGTGGAGGAAAGAAATTCGGAATAAAGAAATTACAAAAATAACAATATGAAATACCTTAAGCAATAATAATCAAAACTACTAAAAAATAAAATTATAACAATGGAGAGCATGAAAAGAAAAGCAAAAATATAAAAAATTAATAAAAAATAACAAATAAGAGAGGCAAAAAGACAAATGAGCAAAACAGGATTATCCATCAAAAGGATTGGGATACGAGCAAAGCAAAGGGAGTAGCGGAGGACGGAAATTCAATTCAATCACATAATGGGAACTTATAGCAATTAATGACTGATCTCAAGCCGGACAACCTTTCTAAATGTCAGTAAACTAGTACCAAGAATATCAATATTATTGAATTTAGTGTTGTAAGACTTTTGAATTCTAAAGCAGAGCGGATTTTCTTTCAAATTAGTTCTGCATGTCGGAAGCCTGAAGAGTGGCTGATATCTTGAATTGCGAGAAGGAACATTAAAGTTTATACTAGAAAGGAGTGAGTTGCAAGTTATAGTACTATTCAGTATTTTATGTAAGAAGGTCATGTCCAAAAAGATTCTGCGTTTTTCCAGTGATAACAAGTTGAATTTCATAAGTCTATCATTATATTCAAGAACGGAATTTTCTAATTTAAATAATAATAATCTGGTAAATCTACGCTGAACAGTTTCTATTTGGAAACTGTAGGAAGGATAAAATGGATTCCAGACTTGACTAGCATATTCAAGGGTGCTTCTAACTAGAGAATTGTAGAGAGTAATATAGGAGGAGGGTGATTTGAATGATTGACACGTACGGAATATGAAGCCCATAAGACGAAAGGACCTAGAAGTGATGTAATTTATGTGTGCAGAAAAAAGGAGCTTGTGATCAAATATTACTCCCAAATCTTTAATCTCCTCCACTCTAGGGATAGATATATTGTGAATTTGGTAGCCAAAGCTAATAATATCATGTTTACGATGAAAAGAGATACATTGGCATTTGCGAACATTTATTTCAATGCAATTATCGCGACACCATTTCTCCATTTGGAATAAGTCTTTTTGTAGGGAGACACAGTCAGTAACATTATTGATGATTCTGAAGATCTTCGTATCGTCTGCAAATATTAAGCAGCTGGATGAAATTAAGGATGGTACATCATTTATGTAGATTAAAAATATGAGGGGTCCAAGTATTGTACCCTGGGGGACACCTGATATTTGTTTGAAAGGAGAAGATTGTTGTCCATTGAAGACAACGATACTATCCCTGTTATGCAAGTAAGATTAATTTTATCAAAAGCCTTGCTAAAATCAGTGTGAATGGAATCAATTTGTTTGTTATCATCAAGAGATGAGGCTATAAAGTCAGTACAGAGGGCCAGGTTGGTTACTGTAGAACGTCCTGGTAAGAAACCATGCTGCTGTTCTGATATGAAAGGTTTAATCTGTGGTAGCAGCTGATTGTACAGCACTTTTTCAAATATAAGCGCAAGTGCGTTGGAGATTGATATAGGACGATAGTTAATGACTAGTTTTCGGTCACCGGATTTAAATGTAAGCAAGACATAACATTTTTTCAACATATCTGGATATGTATTCCTATTAATAGCAAGTTCAAATAGTTTGCTAAGTGGACCGGCAAGGCTGGATGCGCATTTTTTGTACAGTATACTAGGAATACCATCAGGACCAGGATTTTTTTTGCAGTCAAGTGAGTTTAAGATACTTAGGACAGATTCAGATGAGATAGCTGTTAATTTAATATTAGAGTAGTGAGAATTCCGAAGAGGAGTGAAAGTTTCGGGTTGTGTGGTAGAAAAAACGGAAGTGAAATGATTGGAAAACATATCACATATACGCAAATGATGATTGCGAAATACATTTCGATGGAGCATAATTAAGTATAGTTAGGAATATGAATAACTACCTATGAACAATACGCGACAGTACTTCAGAAGAAACTTCAACTACTCAACTAAATAAATAACACTTGATTACACGAGTCTCCCCTAATTCTGTTAACGTCAAATCAATTCCGCATAACTTACAGCGAATATTAAATGCAACTTGATTAACTTTCGAAAAACTAACAACATTTTGCTATAAACTAATTAAAGTTTACCTTAACCCGACCCCTTTATGTCCCTTGTCTATTAATCCAGAAGACGCCTGAATTTTAACTCTGGGACATTTTGTTTTTGGAGAATTTTACTTGCGCCATCACAACTCAAACTCACACTCATTCTCTCAGTTAAGAAACTATGCAAGCAATTTTGAAGATGGTGGTCTACTACTAAATTTCAGAAAAGAAAGACTGATCGAAGATTAAATAGAAATCCGTGCAACTAACACTGTCCCTGGTACAACATCAATACCTACAAAATTCCAGTCGAAGCACTTTCGGTAAGTTGTGTAAGAATTAGTATCATGATATTACTCCCACTACTTAGACAAGACTTTTAATGCAATTCACCTTAGAGCTGGCCTCCTCGACACAATATTCTTTTATCCTCGACACAATATCCTTTTACACTGACGACAAAAAACAAAACAGCGACAGATTTTTCTCTTTACTACAATGAAGAAGAAAGAAAAGTCTGGAAAATGGAAGAGCTACAATGAAGGAAATGCTCATGAATAAATGAATAGAAAAATCCAAAATATGATTTGCAAAAACATATTTTGAGGATGGCACCACGGAGGAAGTGAACCCTTTCTGTTCCAACATAAAAATGAGAAACTATGACCTGATTACATCCATTTGCAATTCCTGTGGGTTTTGCTATCTTCTTTATTTTCCCAACCATAAACTCCTTTAAATGTAATGGAGGAGGAGGAGCAGGAGGAGGTCAACACTTCCTTGCTTTTTGGAATCTTATAAAATTGACTACATGAACCCGACATCGTAAAGATAGCCATACTGTGACATTGCATTCAGAGGACGATAGCCACGGGTAAGGACTAAGGACTAAAAAATGTTTGGCTTTTAATTTTTATTTTCATCTTTTATTTCTTGTTACGAGTCTGCTGAATGCATATCGCAAAGGATGCCAAATTTCAAGTTTTTCGAATGTAATAAAGATTATGGGGGTAGGTCTGGTGTGTTCGTTTTCATTATATATGATGTACATGAATTCAATGGGGGTTTTCTAGAATTGAATGAATTTCAACGCGCGTAGTTTACATGAACCAATTTACTACAGTTTGAATGTTGCAATATTGCAAATAATCTCAATTCTTGGGGGTTTGCTCAAATGGAAATTTTCTAGAAGAAACGATGTAATTGCCTTAAATCAGAGCGTTATCATCGAAAGAATAGATAAAGTTTAATATTCGTAAGATAGTGATCATTGCTTTGCACATTTTTCATGGTAGGTCACCATGGGACTGTTTTAGATTAGATTATTATTTTCAATACGACTGACGTTTTCCTTGTGATTACAAAAGATCAATTAAAGCTAAAGTATTTTACAAGGGGTCATGGTAATTGGCTACAACGGAAAAGTATAGATCTTCAGATTACATGAATTCGAAATTGTTGAATCTTCTATGAATTAAAAAAAAAAAAACCCAAAAGGAGAGCAATTCATGTCTTCGACATATTTCTCAACGAATCCAGGCTCTGAAGCTTCTCTGATCATCCAAATTAAATTCGACGATAAATGTGAGTGATCACATCAAAAAGGTGGCCATTGCACCTACAAGAAAACTTTTAACAAGAGTATACACCTTCGCACCGTACACTGGATGTATACCATTATTGTAAGATCTATCCTCACCTATGGAATCTAAGTATGGTGGAATGCTCTAAAGAAAGTGATTCAACTTAAAAGTATTTCTAAAATAGAGGGATTGAAATGAATTGAGTTGAAGATCCTGCCCGTTAAAATCCATGGAAAAAGTATACCTGCAACAAGTGCACTGAGACTAAAAGACTCAGTCACAGGAGAATACTCAAGATCTGTCTTGAGGACTACAAATTGCACTGTCTCTAGGCTAGACTTCGAAAAAGCTTTCACAACTAGCATTCCTTGTAAAGAGGAGTGGAAAGATAATTGCGTGGCAAATGACTGTATCTTTACAGATGGTTCGATAATGAATGTGAGAGTAGGAGTCGAGGTATATTCGGCAATTTTTTCAAATACAAAAAATCATGTCGTCTTTCGGACTACTATAGTGTATTCCAAACAGAGGTTCTGCCTATCAATAAAGCCGGAAGGCTGATGGAAACAACTTAAGTATAATGTACTTAGTGATCGAGTTCGATCAGGATTTGTATTGACAGCCAAACGGCAAACAAAGCTCTGTCCTCGAGCAGCATTAGATTGGGCTTAGTTTAATGGTGTCGCAGTAAGCTCGAAAAACTTGACGCTAACCACAGAGTTATTGTCTGTTGAGTGCCTGGCCACAGTGAGATTCCAGGAAACAAGGCAGCTAATGCTCTGACCAGAAAGAGCTCCGGTATGAATATGTGCATAGCAGAGGAATTAATAGGTAAGCTGCTAGAATCAACGAAATTTAGAGGCCTGTAAGCTGGATAATCGCAGATAGGGAAAACTAGCCACATGCGCAATTTCAAGACAGCTGTGTCCCAAAATATGTCCTAGGAAAATAGAAACTCTACTAAGGAGGACCCGAATGATACGCGAAATCTTATTGTACTTATCACGGGACACTGACTCTTTGGCATACATGCAAAGCGCATGCAACCTCGATACAATGACTTTTGCATAAGCTGTATGGATTAGGAAGAATTTCAAAATGTTCAGAAGCTATGATGTACAAATGCCCTAACCTTACTAAGCGTAGAAGAAATACACTTCGTAGCAACATTTTCGGCAAATTGGGAGAATTAAAAGACAAGGAGTTGGGGGACCTGTTGAGGTTCATTAACCCTTGTCGATAATTTAACCGCACTTCCTAAATTTGAGGGCGATTTTCTAGGTAGGGTCCAACAAGTTGGTAATGGACCATTGGTAACTCAAATGTGGCTGATTGCATTTCTTCACGATAGCCGCCACTCTAACCTAACTCAACCTAGTCCAAGGTTTCTGGAAAGTTCTGATGAAACAAGGTTAAAGGAGTCATTTGGATCAGGTCTAGTAAAAATACTATGAAGTACAAATGGGAGCTACACAAATTATGTCAGAAATTCTTAAATTTGAGAGCCTTAATTGATATCAGATCTTAGTCAGGTTACTCAGAAATGAGAAACTGTGGCTTTACACGGAACGATTTATCACTCATATACTCGAGTTAATAGGCCTAGGTCTGTAAGTACATAGGTATTCTATTTAACGGTGAACTAACATTATATACCGTGTCCTATACCGGCGGTGACTCTTACCAAGGTGGTTATTGCGAAGATGGTAAAAAAGCTGATAGTTCAGATTGTTGCTAGGAAATGAGGGGTTTTCATGAAAGGCATATACAAATTATGTCCCTCTGCTTATTATCTGGTATAACATGGCAGTCCCTTATTCATTCATAACCTTAAAATTGTTCAGAACTGGTATAATTACCACGAAATTACGACGATGTATCCCAAGAAGGTAGTATGTACTCCCTTTTTTACTTCAAAAATCTTCTTGGATATGACTCTGAACGAATCTTGTCATATTAGGGAACTTGATTTGTACCTATTCTCGAAGGATAGCGTGATAGGTGTAAAGAACTAATTAAGTCAACGCGGTCATTAGGGTTATTTCCCCCTAAAGAGCTAATTTTGGCTGCATTTGAAAATGTGGGTGATGTTCACATTGAAGTTTATACACTCCCATGGAATGTCATGTACGACGCAGTTTTGAGGCTAGAGCTGCCCAACGGGGCAAGCTCAGTTGGATTCGCCGACGACCTCGGCCTATTGGTGGTGGCCAAGTGCTTGGAAGAAGTGCAGATTATCGCGAACCAGAGCGTAGAAATTGTGCGAAAATGGATGGAGTCAGTCGGTCTGTCTCTGGCAGAGTACAAGACGGAGGTACTACTAGTCAGTAGACGCAGAGTAATGGAGAAGCTGACAGTGACAGTGCGAGATTTCGATGTCGAGTCAAAGGAGGAAATACGCTACCTAGGCGTCATTCTTGATAGCAGGCTGAACTTCAAGGCCCACGTAAAGTATGCCTGCGAAAAGGCATCTAAAATATACACTGCTCTGGCTAGGATGCTGGCCAACATCGGAGGACCTAGAAGTAGCAGACGAATGCTCCTAGCGAGAGTCGTTACATCATCGCAACTTTATGGCGCGCAGATCTGGGCAGACGCACTGCAGCTGCAAGAGTGCAGGAGAACGATGCAGTCGGTGCATCGACGGAGCGCTCTGAGGGTGATCAGCGCATTTAGAACAGTGTCAGGGGACGCAGCGTGCGTCATAGCGGGTACAATGCCAATTGATATAGCTGCGGATGAGGCAAAACGCATATACGTCATTAAGAAGAGTGAAACCTTCACGCAAGAAGACAGACGAGGAGTACGGGCTGAGTCTCGATGGAAGTCTGGCAAAGAAGATGCGACTCATCTCAGAAAGGACGATGGACTCACAGGTTGATCCCGAACATCGAGAAATGGACGACAAGAAAGCACGGAGAGCTGAACTACCACCTGATGCAATTCCTGACCGGCCATGGCGGCTACAGAAGTTATCTGTACCGCTTTGGATACGACGATACACCGCTTTGTCCGACGTGCAGAGAAGATGAAGACGTAGAACACGTAGTGTTCAAGTGCCCACTGTTCCGAGAGGAGCGAAATAATTTGACGACATCAACAAACGCGACGGTCAGTGCGGAAAGCATAATCGACGAAATGTTGAAGACGGAGGAGAATTGGAACACCGTGTGTTCTACAGTCAGACGTATCAACGAGAAGTTGCGAGAGATAGAAAGGACCCGGAGGGACAACATGACGCAGAGGCTCTAAGGCCAAGTCGTCCACCGAAGTAATACCTAACGGCAGTCCCGGTGGATAAACGGCTGGAGAATGGCGGAAGGTGGTTTTTAGTCAGTAAGAATCTGACACTACTGGTTGCAGGACACGTACAACATCCAGTGTCTTATGCAAGATTTTCCACCTTCAATTTAAAAAAAAAAAAAAAAACTCCCATGTTTACTTCTAGTCTATGTGTGTGCACTGTGCAATGTTCGAAGAAGCGAAATTTCAGGGATTGCCTTCCCTAGATATAAAGCCTTCGTATCTGATCAGCTCTATAGATACGCACGGATGACTCCGTCAAAAACAAAAATGAACTAAGTCTTGAGCTTCCTTTCTTAGTCCTCAGGCTTTTTAGTACAAAAAGTTTCGGAACTAAATTTTATAAAAATTAATGAAAATATAGAAAATATTCAAAATTTAAAATAAAATTAAAAATTTAAAATTCAAATTAAATTAAACAAAAATTGGAAATATATATAAAAATAACAGAAAAGTATGCTGCTAAAAAAAAAAAAACAGAGGCAGACAAAATTAAAAAGTAAAAATCCAATAATAAATAGTAAAGAGACTAACTAAAATTAAGAAATTTTAGCTAAAATACCCGAAATAAAACAAAATAATAAACATTATATGAAAATTATAAGAATGATATGTTCAGAACTGAACATCTTTTTAATTTCATAACAAAATCATTTCGTCATACAAAAAAATATTCATTTTGATAACAAAATAATTTCATCGTATAAACAAGTAGAAAAGCAAGAATTGGTCTAAGACCAATTCTTATGATACCCTAGATGAATGCCCGTATTAAATTTCGTATGGTCACCGATCTATTCAAGTATTGATTTTGAAGTTGTTTTTCGCATATATTTCTAGAACGGTTTGTCGCACAGACAAAATGATTATAACCAATTTTATAGGATTTCGTATTCTGCAGAAGTTTTTAGTACAATAAAAATGTCTTGAACTGATCGTTTTCAAAGTATACGTACCGAAATTTTTATATGGCAACACCAAGAAGGAGTTGCCCGATTTAGTCCATTTATGACATTTTATTTGCTAATGTAGTAAAAACATCATGTACGAAATTTCAGCTCTCTACGTCGATGCGTTCTCAGGCAGTGTCCAAATATATAGCGGAAAACGAAATTTTTATATGGCAACCCCACGAAGGAGTTGCCCGATTTGTGTCATTTTCGAACTTAATTTTATTTTGTTTTTTAAAGTCCGTGTACAAAATTTCAGCTCTTTAAGAATACGCGTTCTCGAGTTATCGTGCGCACAGACGGACAGACGGACGGACGGACGGACGGACAGACGGACGGACGGACGGACGGACGGACGGACGGACGGACGGACGGACATGCAAAAATCGAAATAACTTTTAATATTATGAATGGGTGTCCAATCCATTTTGCTCTACCATCATTATTTCGAGGTGTTACAAACGAAATGACAAACTTAGTATACCCTATAGATTTCATCTAGGGTATAAAAATGATCTACGCAAACAAGTCAACAAATCGGCACATATTTTCCGCTGTCAAAATAGTTCTGCATGATTTCTACTACGGATCACGCCTTTGTCAAAATTCAGTGGAATCACAGACATCTTAGAATAGTTTTTAAAAATTCAAAAAAGTTTTTAATAGGTTTTCTTGAAAAAAAGAATTCGTTAAAGCCTTTTCGATTCCGATCCGAATGGATTCAATTTAATTAGGCTTAAGATTGTACGAGTTATCGAATGTTTTTTTGGAAATTTTCATAATTTCCTGAAGGGGGGGGGGGGGGGGGTCCAATCCGCATTCTACTTACTCCGCATTCTAACGCCAATATTCATTTCTCAATCTGCAACTTTTTCCAAGAATTCATATCCATACATATCTGGCTGGACTAAGGGTTATAAAAATACCTGAAACTATCCCTTGGAATGTACAATTACCTAAATGAAAATACATGACTCGACAGAGAATCATAAAATGACTAAAAGAGTGGGGGGTTCGAAAGTATTTATCTTAAAGTGGAGGATTTTAACAAGAATTTCCTTGAGAAATGAGGCTAATAAAATAATCGTAATTATACATTTTCTTAAAACTATTTGCTGGCTCGTCTTGTAAATGCACATATCTTATATATTTATTACTGCAATACTTATGGCTTTTCAGTCCAACGGTTGACTATCCATTGCCTTTGGAATAAGCAAAACCATATCCATTATATAGTTGGAACAGTCATTAGGTGTGATTTGTTGCAGGCTATCTTCGATCATTGAGAGAAGATTATGTTCTCTACTCATGTCACCTAAAACTGAACGCGCATGTGCCTTCATTTTAGAAAACGATTTTTCGATAGGGTTTAACATAGGCGAGTAAGGAAGCAAATATTTTAGTGTTAAATTCGTTTGAGATAACATAACGCGAGCTTGTTGTGTTTTGTGTATTCTCGCATTATACATAATTAAAAATGCGTCACTAAGCGATGGATTTATTTCCAATTTTTTAACAAGTTCGCGCAGAAATAGATAAAGCCTATCGGAATTGCAAGTAGTATTTGCAATTCTTTGGTTACTTATCGCAGCAATAAGTGTGTCGTTTTTGCCACATACTGCTGGAACTATAACTCGAGCACAGATTCCCTTTCTTGATCGAGCTTGAGATCTTCTAAAATGTTTGCCTCCTTGGTCGCCTATGTTAAATTCTATCGAGAAATTGTTTTCTAAAATGAAGGCACATACACCGTTGCACTGAAAAGTCAGAAGTATTGCAGATTATATATGCACCCAAAACATGAGAAAAAAAATTGTATGAAATGCTTACTTAACTTGAAATAAAATATTTCAAATATAAATTTGTTAAGAGTTTAAATATATTTGCTAAAGGTTCAAGTCTTTTTGTTAACAGTTGAAACTCATTCGTTAACGGTTTAAATATATTTGTTAAGGGTTTAAAATCATTTGTTCATGGTTTAAATTTAATTGCTAAGGGTTTAAAATCATTTGTTCAAGGTTTAAATTTATTTGTTAAGGGTTTAAACTCATTTGTTAATGGTTTAAATAAATGTGAGAATGCTATATTACGTGAAAAGTGAATCAAAGAAAAAAATAAATCTTTAGTATATAGGATTAGCATAAATTTAAGGGAGATCTAAAACAAAAATGAAATAAAATACTAAAAAAGTTACAGATAAATACTAAAAATGTGAATAAGACCAAAAAGGACAATTCAAATACATCAGAGAGTAGAACAAAGTATTTAAAATAGGCATAGTGCAATGTATTAACTAGAGCTAAGTACAAAATTATTTACTTGATATACTACGTACAATAGAATAATTAAAAAAAAAAAAAAAAAATTGAACAAGATCAACAACCTATTAACCGATGAAGTGATCACAAGTTGAATTTATGAGAATGAAGTCAGATTTTTGAGTAGAGCACCTATTGTCAACAAAGTCAATCATGGCACAACAAAGATTAAATTGTCGAATACAGCGACTAATTGGACCATTAAGACAGTAATTAGTTCTGTGAAGGGATTCGTACAGAACGGAGAAGAATCTCAAATTGCTAGATGGAATGTAAAAATGAATGTGCTCGAGCAGGGAAGGAGAAACAATTTTTATAAGCCAACAGATCTCCGTCTGGTAGACAATTTTTGTAAGTGAATTAATTGGCATCTTGCATGATACGGAGGTAGATCAGCACTCCAGTTAAGCTTCCTCAGGGCGAACCTGGTGAATCTCCAGTGAACGCCCTCGACTCTATTGCTATGAACAGCATAGTAAGGATCCCACAAGACAGAACAATACTCAAGGATTGGTCTCACCAAAGAAATGTATAGACTTTTGAGTGTATAAGGGTCCAAAACCGCTGCAGCACGACGCCTGACGAAGCCAAAGCGAGAGTTAGCCTTGCTGACGATGAAATCTATATGCTGGGAGAATGACAACTGAGAATCAAGCAAGACCCCAAGATCAGATGATAGATTACATTTGGCAATTGGGTAACCGTTAATGGATAAATCAAATAGTACCGGTGAGGACCTTCTAGTGAAGGTAACATGCTTGCGAACTTTGATAAATTCAAAGATAAATGATTTTGGCAGCACCACCTAGCAAAACTAACAAGGTCGTGTTTAACCTTAGCTAAATCTTGAGTATTAACAATCCTCATGAAAATCTTTAAGTCATCAGCAAAACCAAGGCACGAAGCAAAGCTAAAAATTGTAAAAACATCGTTAAAAAAAATTATAAAAAGAATAGGACCCAAATGACTGCCCTGAGGTACACCAGAGAGTACACGAATAGAACGAGATGTTATGTCATTAATAACAACCATTTGTATTCGGTCCGATAGATAGGAAGAAATCCATTTTAGCAAAGAAGAATGAAAACCAAAGACACTCAGCTTCGCAATAAGCAGGCGAATGTTTACCTAATCGAAAGCTTTACTGAAATCAGTGTAAACAGTGTCAACTTGACCTGAATCCTCCATAACCTTCAGTGAGAAATTAGCAAAGGATACAAGATTAGTCTCACAAGATCTACCCTTAATGAATCCATGTTGATGGAGTGAAATGTGCTCCTTAACAAAGAAAGAAATTTTATTAGTTACAATACTTTCGAATAGCTTGGGAATAACAGAGAGCTTACAGATTGAACGATTGTTAGAAACATCGTTTTTAGCGCCAGATTTATGTATAGGACGCAGTAGGGAAAGCTTCCACTCGTCGAGAAAAACACCTGAAGATAAAGAAATATTGAAGATATGGTATAATGGTTGAGATAAAGCCTCACGACAGCCAAAGACAAAGCCAGCCGGAATCCCATCAGGACCTGAAGTGGAGAATATGTTAAGCTTGTTTAGGGCATCAATAACATTATCAACCGATATTTATTTATTTATTTAGGTCTACAGAGAAAAAACTCCTACAGACTAAGCATTAAAACTAACTTAATATAAAGTCAAAAGGATATAAATATGTTCTATAAAAAATGAAATATAAAGAATGTCTAAAGACGTAATTATCTATAAATTTTCATTACAGTATTTCTGAAACTATTACGTTCATCAGTAAGATCTACGAAAGTACAAACAGCGTTAAAGTTTCGAGAGCAGTGAGTGATGGGTTCATACTGACCGTAACGAGTTCTATGAGAAGGAATATATAATAAATCTCTAGATCGAATAGAAAAGCCAGGCACATAAATTTTGAATAAGGCAGTCAATTCGGGTGAGCAAATCTTGTAGCAGAAAACATCTCTGACAAAGATAATACTGAAAGCCTTTCTACGAGACTCTAAAGTTTGGAGCCCAAGTAACTGGCACCTGGCCTCGTATGAGGGAAGACCAACTTCCCAGTTAAGCCCGCGCAAAGCATAGCGAGTAAATGATCTTTGTATAGATTCAATGCGTTTAATATGTAAAGCAGTATAAGGGCACCAGACAACAGAGGAATACTCCAATATGGAGCGAACTAGTGAAACATACAAAGCTTTTAAAGTGTAAGGGTCTTGAAAAACAGTGCAGTTACGCTTAATGAAACCAAGCATTTTAAATGCCTTGCAGGTGACATAGTCAACATGTAAAGAGCAGTTCAACTTGTTATCAAAAATGATACCAAGATCTTTAATCTCAGTAGGTCTATCTATAGTAATATCTTTAATCACATAATCAAACAAAATAGGATTAATGCAACGATAAAAGCTGAAGCTCTTACACTTCCTAGGATTGAGCTCCAAACCATTTAACGAGCACCAAACTAGAAGTTTATCTAGATCTCTAATTGGCAAGAAAATTTTTAGGTCATTAGCGTACAAAAGACAATAGCTTAACCACATCATTAATATAAATAATAAACAACAGGGGGCCAAGATGACTGCCTTGAGGCACCCCAGATTTTAATTATAAATTTACGAGATTTAACAAAATCCATTCTTACACACTGCGAGCGATTACTTAAGTACGAATTAATCCACTTAAGAAGGGAGGAGTGAAACCCGAAGGCATGCAGTTTCGTTACAAGTAGATCAATATTTATCCGGTCAAAAGCCTTAACAAAGTCAGTATAGATAACGTCGACTTGCGCACCATTTTCAATTTCGTTTATACAAAAATTTTTAAATAATACCAAATTGGTTGTTGAGGACTTCCCCTTCACGAAGCCATGTTGCTGGGAACAAATCTTTTCTTTTACGTGAAAATACATCCTGTTCGTTATTATGCTTTCAAAACACTTGGGAATAGGTAGAAGTTTGGCAATTCCTGTGTAGTTTTTAATGGAATGCCGAGAACCTGCTTTGTATATGGGAGTAATAAAAGAAAATTTCCACTGGTCTAGAAAAAGTCCTAGTCTAAGTGAAACATTAAAAATTATTGTTAAAGCTGGTGCGAGAGTGGCATTGCAGTTTCTTAGTAAAATGTTAGGAACTAAATCATGTCCGTAAAAACATCATTGTTTAAAGAGCTGAGCGAGTTTTCAATTTCATTAAGATCCAAAGAAATGGAACGAAGATCAATAGCAGCATCAGAGGTATCCCAAATGGAGTAGAGGGAAAGAGAGGGATCTGAAACATAAACAGATTCGAACCAGTCAGCAAATAAGTCGCAGCTTTCTTGTAAATTGCTTGAGATCACATTATCAAGTTCCATTTGAATAGAAAATCCAGATGAAGATCTCTTATTTTTAATAAATGTCCAAAATGCTTTACTGTTAGTTTTGATATTTCTTTCAGCAGACCAAATATATTTCTTAAAAACGTACCTATGTAAAAATTCATATTCCCGCTTTAGACGTTTTAAATTAGATGCATTTTCTGAAGTATTGTTTGCTTTAAACAATTTATATGCCTTATTCTTTGCATTTTTTAACCTTAGAAGTCCCCGATTAAACCATGGGGGATGTTTGTTCTCTGATCTTTTAGAAATAGGTACAAAACTGTTAATGCCTGTATGAACCACATTCAAAAATTTTATGTACAAAGCATTCAAATCATTTACTTGCCCAAAATCTAGCAATTCATTTCATTGAATTGACATAAAGAATTCGTTTAATTTCTTATAATCAGCTTTAAGAAAATCATAAACAAAAATATTAGTTATATTTGAATATGCAAAATTATAGAAGCTAATATTAATGGTGATAGGTTTATGGTGTAAATCAGGCTTCGAAAGAGGGATTAAAACTTCATTGACATTACAAAATAATTCAGCACTTAAGAATACTAAATCTAAAATTCTGCCTAGGAAATTAGAATGGGAGTTTACTTGAACTAAATTACAACCAATTAATGAATCAAATATCAAACTTTCACACAGTGATGATATATTGGTGGGCATAAGACACTTATCTTCCTCTAACCAGCTCCAACGAATATCAGGAAGATTAAAGTCTCCAAGACGGGTGCAGTCTAGACAGATGTATATATTTAATGCTGTTCACTACCGAGGGGTCATTAACTGGAGCGGCAGATCCAATAATTTTTTTGCTTTGTCGCCCTTTGCGCTGGACAACATTCCAATTATTAGCGTTTTCGTCATCATTGACCGCAGCCTTTGAATTCCTAGCAGAAAAGTTTACTGCCGCAGCAGAGCTCGTTGAACTCGAAAAATTTTTTGCCATTGCATTATTGTTATCAGTTGTTTGGGCCAAAGATAACATTTCATTCGGAGCGTTGCTTACAACATTACTAAAAGCCATTACAGTAGCTGAGGAATCATCACTCTTGGTAGAGTGGGATGACGAAGGTATAGTTGCAGCATGAGTAACGGCCTTACTCGATTGTAATGATTTATTACCATCAACAGAAGTTGCTATTTCCATTATTTGGACTTTAAGTTCATTCACCTCTTTTGAAAAGAATTTTTTTATAGATTTTAATTCATTTATGAACGAGGTAATTAAGCTAAAACCACTTGCACAATTCGGACACTTCCAACACATACATGAGTTTTGATCTAGCACTTTAATTGCATTCTCATCAAGCTTAGAACATCTCTTATGGAAACTAAAATTGCACAGGAAGCAGCAAATTTTTTTATCAAATAGTTTCTGATCACATTTTCCACACAAATCGTTTGCCATTCTAAACCGTAAGTAATCACAGCTCAAATTGAACGATTAAAAGATTAAAGTTAGAAGAGTAAAGCAAAAACACGTCCGTACTGATCGATTGCTAATTAAATAATATATACAATGATCCTAAATCAACGGAGGAAAGTATGTTCGTCATGAGGTCACTATCTAATGGTTGACCCGTATCCATAGCATAAACAGATTCAAAATATTCCGAAAAAGATATTACAAGTATCAGTGATGTTATCTGCTATCCTCATTATAATGGACGCATAAGGGCATTCCATAAGAGTTCCTTTTTCCATTAAGGTAGGACCAGAACCTTTTAGCATTATGCTTAATATCAAATTCCGTGGAATTCAGATATTGATTATATAGGAATTTGTTTAAGAATTCATACTCCTTACGAAGTCTTTTAAATAAAATACCATCATTAGTATTACCAGTAGCCTTATATTTCTTATGGGCTACATTGCGAGCATTCTTTAAGTTAGCCAATATACGATTTCTCCATGGATGGCCAGAACTGCCCCTCCTAGAAGCTACGGGAACATGAGTAACAATAATCTTATCAAGAGTTGCAACAAATTTAGAGTAACCAGTGTAATTTGTCTAATATATTTAATTCAAGAATTAAATTGCTCCTGGCAGGAACTATTTCACTGTATATAAATCACGTGTACCAACAACAGTTAAAATCTTACCTTAAATATATCGACGTACATTTATCGCATTAAACCCTTTATTAAATTCCTCCTTACAGGACATGTTTAGCATAATACTATATGGGATAATTTTAAATCTTTATTCTTGTTGATCTTCTCATAAGTCAAACACATATATAAATATTAAATTTAATGCACAGTGTTCAAACATAAAGTTGCCCGTGACTGAATATGTAAACTTACTTGGTGCATATACTTCTTCCATAATTTTCTCATAATCTTTTAGTGTTGATTTACTTTTCTGTCATATCTTAGTTTCCATTGAAATTTTCCTAAGATAAATAGTTACCAATTTCTGAATAAGTGTGGTTTTTTTTCTTTCCCTTAATTAAATTACTACTATACCTAACCCTGAAAGATTTTTGTCGGGGTACATATATAGAGCTATGTGGGGGGTAAATCTCACAAGAAAATCACGAAAAACAGACAAGAAGAAAACTACATTAATATTTCGAAGCATATTCATTTCACTCAAGAAGTGCAGTCGCATAAATTATTCACTTGCAGCCTGCAGCACTTTTGATGGAATTCGAAAGTTACTTAAATAATAGAAAAATTCTTGAATGAAAATGAAAAACTAAAGACAGAGGATGACAGTTTTTTAAGAGTATAGGTATAAACTTTTCTCATCCTCCATTTTCGGGACTTCTTCTTCCGAGACAGGAGTAAAATTTCTCCAAAATAAAAAAATAAAATCATCATCATCTAGGGTATAAAAATGAAATATTCCTGATTTGAAATGGGACGAAGAACTTTTCCCTCCTGTTGAAGAACAAACATATGCAGCTATGCATGTATGTGTATGTGTGTAGTCCTTAGATCTGACAAAATTTTCCGCAAAACTTTTCAACTCTTCCGTTTCATTACGGTGAAGAGTGCCTTCCGAAATTTGAAGAATCTTAAAGTTCATATCTGTCTGCGTATAATAAAAATTCAGTATCTGGCTGTATTTATGCCTTTTTTTATAATAATATGGATAGTGTATGTATTGTTCATGATTTAGAAACGAGATATGCATTAATTTTGGATTTTCCGTTTGTCATTCAGTCAGTGCAACTGTCTATCTGTCAGTCTGTTTCTTTCAAGTTAGCGTAAAAATCACTGAGCCAATTTAGTTTTGGTAAAAACTTTTGAAAATAGTCTGCGTTTGACATTTTATTTTGAAACTGAATGATAAAAATGTAAAACTTCGCGACGTTATTAATTCTCAAGACAAAACTACGTGGAAAGAATTCCTGTAATATTACCGTAAAATCCTCAATTGAAGATATTCTTTGAAATGGGCGATAGGCAAGATCAAAATAAGTTAAAAATTTATAAAACAGGAGATAAAGGACCCAGGCAATAATTTATTGTACTGAAAGTCCAGTACTGATTTTTATGAATTCATCCGGAATTAAAATTATTTTTTCTTATTTAAGTACTGGATAAGTACTAAACGAATACCGATTGTTTGAATTAAGCATAAAAAAAGCAGTTCAAAAGTTCAGTTCATCGTAAGTATCATAAGAATTCCAATTTTTCGAAATTCACATCTCCTTTTTGATGCGTAAAACAATTAAGTTTTACAGTACTGAAGTATTACTGTAAATTTACTGAAATTATGAATTAAAAAAATAAAATTTTACAAAGTCTAAAATACTTAATCAATACCTATTAAGTTCTGTAGAAGTATTCGGAAAATTTTGTACAGAAATTTATTTTTATTATTTCTATAAGTATCTATGCAGTACCTTGGCAGTACTGAATATTGTGTTCACTGTTATTGTTATTTTTTTTTTATAATTTTTTATAGAAACACGGAATTATGTTTTATGTTTACATTATTATATTATATTAAAAGTTATATCTTGCACACATTTGTATTTCTTTCCCTTATAAATTCCTTTTTTTTTATAAATTTGTCAATGTGTGATTTAATGGGGAAACAAAGAATATGCCGTAGGAAGACAACAAATTTTACATAGTACGTCATTCTTAAGATCAGAGATGTCATACTTCCAATATTTTTTCTGGAAATGTCCCCAAAAACATAAAAAATTCTTCTAAACCGCCTGGTTCTTCATTTAAAGTGTTAATATGATTAAATTGTTGACCGAATATGGAGACATCACTTCTAGTTTTTTCAAAATATTTTACGCGAGCAATAATATGTCCATGTCGTAACATTAAGCAATTATCATACTGTTTGCATTTATCTTAAAGTTGCAAAAATTACATAGTCTTAATTTATTCAAGCCTAAAACAAATTTACCAAATACTGGTTTTTCTTTGTTAGTATCAGTAACATCCAGGTTATTTGTTTGATTTAATTCATGAATTCTATTATAACAATGTTCTAGTGGGCGAAAGCCAGAGTGTAACATACTTTTGATATGTTTTATATAGGGTCCGCCATCTAACGTTTTTTTTTTCAACTAGTGCTTATTTCGTGAATGGTAACACTTAGCTCATGTCTGATTTGACAGATAATTAGTTTTATTCTTCCGCTGAACGAATATGGTTGTGTATACGCTTGAACAACGCTGGGAAATATTGCGACATTACTTTGAAAATCATGGTAATGTTGCAGAATGTGTGCGAAAATTGCGTACGGATTTTGGAAGAAGAGAAGCACCGTCAGCTCCGTATGTTCGTTATCTTGTGAAAAAAGTGAAAGAAACTGGCATCCTCATCGATAAACCAAAGCGTGAAAAGCCAAAAACAGTGCGTACACCCGAGAATATTGATTGTGTGGCAGAAAGTGTGCGTGAAGCGCCATCAACATCAATTCACCGTCGTTCTCAACAATTGAACATTTCGGAGACATCATTGAGACGAATTTTGCATAAAGATCTTGGTATGACGCCATACAAAGTCCAATTGGTTCAGGAGTTGAAGCCAACTGACCATCCAATGCGTTTTCGCTTCGCTGAGTGGGCCTGCGATCGACTTACAGAAGATGCCGATTTTGCCAAAAAAATCATCTTTTCGGATGAAGCTCATTTTGATCTTGGCGGGTATGTAAACAAGCAAAATTGTCGCATTTGGGGCACAGAAAACTCGCACGCATACATTGAAAAGCCGATACACCCAAAACGAGTCACTGTTTGGTGCGGATTTTGGTCCAGAGGCATAATTGGGCCATTTTTCTTCGAAAATGAGCAAGGAGTGGCCGTTACAGTCAATGGCAATCGTTATCGGGCCATGTTGAACGAATTTTTGTTCAGGAAAATTGAAGAGGAGGATATTGGCAACATTTGGTTTCAACAGGACGGCGCTACGTGCCACACAGCCGAAGCTACACTCGATGTTTTGCGCCCTGTTTAAAAAAAAAAAGTTATTTGGCGGACCCGTTATAAGCCTCAAATTTATAGCAGCTATTCTCGTCAAGACGACCGAGAATTTTCGCATCGTTTGCTAGGTGAACACGACCATGTACATTAAAATTGACATTATTTATTCCATATAACTTTTGAAAATGTCTTACGAAGTATGTAAGTAACTGTTGTGCATAGTCGTTATAAGTATAATAGTAAAATGAGGAAGTCAGAATTCTAATAGCTAAACTAAAGTATAAAAAATGTTTATAAGCTGAGCTGTTTATAATTTTTTTTAAGGCAACGGTGTACAAAAGAAAAACTCTAAGCTCCGACGCTTTCAAATAATTGACAAAATGTAGAGTTCTTGTTTTTCGTTGGAACTCTGAACATGCATAGAGTAACACTGTTTAAGTTTCTTATTAAGTTTAGCTAACTTTCAATTTTTGTGCGCTTGGTTTTCCAAGCCAAACGGAAATTAGCTTTTTACAAACTCCTTCATCAACCAAATGCATTTTATCTACAGAAAAGTTCGCTATCATATCAATAGGAAGACGCACGCTCAAAAATCGAACGGCTACTTTTGTGATGATCATTATCATCACTTCCAGAAGGAGTCATTCTACTTCTAAAGTCTTTGTAACTTCTTAATTGTGTATTAATATCAGGATAAACGACTAATTTTCTACCTTTCCTTGAAGTTGTACTAACACCTTTAGTAAAACATTTTGGACAGAAATAATATCCCCCGTGACCCTTGATCTGTTTTACTGATGCCATCATGGAACTTAATTTGATAACTTCTAGAATTGTGTGTTAATCCACTCTTCAAAAGACTTTCCATCTCGGTCACGAAATCCTCAAGAAAATTGTTAAAATTATCCGTTTTTCCGAATGCCATCCCAACAGCAAATATTGGCGCAGGCTTTATGATATGAAGCAAATTTTGAACGCATCCTAGAATCAACCAAAAACTAGAACCCCCACTTTCTGATATAGAGGCTCCATCTATATTGAACGAGATTCGTAGTATAGAAACATCCGTGTGTAATACCTACATATTTTTTTTATATAAAGAATCTAAAAGACATTCTAAACAATTTCTTATGCCAAAGTGAATATATTTTCCATTATCAATTGTTTTTATATGTCGCAATTCGGTCGATAATGTTGTGGATAGCAACATCCTAACATCCATTGGTACGCTAAGATGAGCATCTTCCGCCAATATTTCTAATAATTTAGATAAGGCACTGCGTTTTACATTAAAAGAAGTAGTCCAAGTTCTCAATTTCAATAAAAATGAATTATCATGCGATATTGAATGATTTTGTATATATTCTTGGTCTGGCAGCATAATTGTTGCATCTTTATCGAAAGTTATTATTTCTTCAAATACTTCATTGTTACTGTTGTCACCTTCATTAGATGGAACTGTATTTAAATTTACATATCAGTTTTGAATAATTAAAGCTAAACTTGTGACTGTATACTTACTTTTACAATCTGCATACAACTTTATTTGACGGGGAGCAATTTTATGTGCCTTTGTAGAGTAATAAGTATGATCTTAATGTTTTATTAAACGTCTGTTATTAAGCAATTTATTTTTTCCCAATATTAGACTCTTTCGCGGCATTTTGCAATTGATTGAAACAATAAAATACTATATTACTATGCTATTCTGAGACCTGTCATTTCCCTTAACAATGACATTTGACATTAAAGGTCTGTTCGCGTACTAACTTGAAAGTACAAACTTGTAAAAGTTTTTGCAAATTTTTACTCGAAGGCGTTCGAGTACTCGAAAATTGAGAGAGAAATTGTTTACGTCACTTTTCCCCTCCGTGCAATTTATTACTTGATTTAGCTCGAGAAAAAATCGTCGAGTAAAAACTTCGAAAGTGTCAGTTTTGACAGATCGTCGCCGGTTTTCAGTTATTTTTAAAGTTTTCAGTTATTTTTTATGTTTTTAGTTTTAAAAAAATGGAAAAACCTGTTACTCCTCCTCCAGTAGAAGTAGAATGTTCTCCAAGAACATTTCAACGTATTCAAAGTTGTAAATTAAATTTGTTTATTGTACTATGTGCTGGGAAAATTTCAAGTCGTTATTACAGATCCCAAATATTTGCAAGTTTTTACTCGAAGCCGTTCGCGTACTTTGTGAGTGTCACTCTCAATGTCTCTCTTTATCATACATTTTGACGTTTTTCATGTTTTTACTTGAAAAAGTACGCGAACAGACCTTATTACTATGCTATTCTGAGACCTGTCATTTCCCTTAACAATGACATTTGACATTAAGTTACCGTCGCCCTGGTAATATAATATTTATCAGTACTACTTCAGTATTTGATTTTTCACCGCAATATGAATTTGTTTATGTAGAGTAGACATATAGGTTTTTTTCAGTATCTGTTGTAAGATAGGAAATAGCACAATGGCTTAGACAATGGACTTCCGCGCTTATGTTTCTGGGTTCAATCCTGCAAGCAGATATGTAATTTAAAAATAATGTGAACAAAAAAATTCTTCCCTGCAGTTGCGTGTTTGCCAGGTTGCATAAGAGAACCGTAAATGGAAAAAAAACGTTGTGGTAGTTGAATAAATTAAAAAAAAAATATATTTTTTTAATTCAATTATGATTTTCAGTACTATACCGATATTAACTTTCAGTAACATTTAAGTAGGTACTTAATATTTATTTAAATAGAGTTTTGAAAATCAGTACAGAATAGTTTTTAAATTCAGTACTCCAGCAGTGCCTCTGCAATTTAAAGTTTCGGAATCCGGAATTCCGTAATTGTTCCGCTTGAATTCTGCATGTTTCAGTATTAGGAGGGGAAATGAGTTCCGATAGACTCCCGCTGGAATTCAGATCTGTTAAACGGGGAAGGGGAGGGTATCTCAAATGTACTGATGTGAAAGTAATTTCAAGTTTAAGAAACCTAGTTTCTCCTTGAAATTTTCATTATGGACCACAGCTTCAGCCTGCTTAATCCTGTTTATTAGCTGCTACATTGAAGAAATATCTGTTGAATACACTAATTATTGCAATGTGCGCTTCCATAGATATAAAATTCGAGGATGAGACCATGTCGTCTAATCAAATTTTTTTTTTTCGAATATTTATTGGTTAGACATTACAAAACTTCGTGCCCTCTGTGTGCAGCAGGATTCCACCATGTTAGTTAAACATATTTCTTCTCATCACATTTCGAATATCAGACATCAGCTCAAAAAAGGTAATTAAAAAAAAAAAAACTCCAGGTAGATAGCAAAAAGGCAGTTAAGTGCCAATCCTAGTATTGCCGTAATATTAGATTACCTAGTTTCCTTTCGACATTTATAGCATTATAGTTTCTCCTACTTAGCAAGTTTGCTTATCAAGCTAGCAAGTCTACAGAGACTGCCATCCAAATATTAGTCAAAGACCTCGAAACGCTCTAGAAGCAAAAGAGGTGGCTTTATGTGCATTTGCATATGTACAAGGATAACTACAACTCTAGGGAACTCTGTTCAGTTATGATCACCTCAGCTAAAAGCTGCGCACAAGAAGGAGTCCTTTCTCCACTCTTGTGGGCGATTGTTACTGATGATATCTTCCAATTCGGGATTTAATGTTCAAGGCTACGGGGATAAATTAGTACTCAAAATACGGGGCAAGCATGACCAAGTCAAATCCGACCTCATTCAAAAAGCCATTTCCAAATTCCTCATGTGGTGTTTAAACAAAGGCCTTAGTATAAACCCCAACAAAAGAGTTATCGTTCCGTTCACGAGAAGAACGGAGTTTTCGGTGCTTTCGAAGGGATCACTCTGGACAAGAAACTTAACTAAAATTCGCATCTGTCCAGGGTGACGGAAACAGCGGTAGGATCTTTCTACACGTATCATCACTTCATTGTTAGAACATGGATCTGAAAACAAAAATGCTGTACTGAGAACTTGTCGTACAGCAGCTCTGGAAACCTTATTAAACTTTCCATCATTGCATTTGCGAGTGCAAAATGAAGTGCATCAGACTGCAAAAGAAGAAAAAGTTCAAGCCAGGTGATCTGGTTGGTCATTTAAGTATCTTAAAATAGATATTCTTCGAGTAAATGACGACAATATTTGATATAATCACACCCAAGGATCGATGATGTGGTATACATACGATTTCAAAACGAACAGTGGAGCTGGACTAGGCATATTCAGCCCCAGATACCATACGTCAAAGGGCCTAGCCCTAGGCTCTACCCCTACCCGTATTCTAGGCCGAGATATTATCCATAGAAGAATGCGCCAATACCTCCATTAAAAGAGCCATACATAGCTCAATCATTAATGTCCTCTCGGACAGTCAATCCGCTCTCAAGGCCTTAAAGTCCTACACTATAAACTCAAGGATTACATGGGAGTGTCTGCAAACTCTTAAAAATTTATCAAGAAAAAAAGGAGTTATCCTCACATGGATACCTGGACATGAGGGCCATGAAGGCAATAAAATTGCTGACAGAAACCTCCTTTTTTGGATCATTGCCAGTTTGTGGCGTATGAAAGTGTTACCTCAGAATTACCCTAAATAGCTGGGAGAACAAACAAACATCTTTCTATGGGAAAGGGTACAAGGACAACGTCAAGAAAAAAACAATTTATGGACATCTCTGGCGGAAAAGCAAACGAACTCCTACTTCTTAGGAGAACAGACTCAAATAGGTTACAGAGCTCTTCTCAGGCCATTGCCCATTGATGTATCACCTAAACAAGCTGGGTTTGGCTGAGACTTCATCCTGCCGTTTCTGTCAGGATGCACACGAAACCTCAGAACATCTGATCTGCAACTGCGAAGCATTCGACAAGCGGAGATTACTCCAGCTCGAACATACTATTAATGGTAGTAATGGTTTTAGACTTTCATAACAGTCTAAACATGCGCGTAGCGAGGTAGGGGCACGGGTGGGCAATGCCCCGCCCCCCACAGAGAATCCCGTGTAGGTTCGGTGCCCCCCCCCCCAACAGAAATACGAAGCAATTATTACTAATAATTTGCAATTTTTTCTTTCATTCCTTCTTCTTTCATGTAGTAAGATATACCTACAAGCATAATTGATTTTATTCAATTATTTGCAAAATTTTGAATAACTTCAAAATCCTTTCAAATTATTTATAATAATGAATTTTTCGTATATCTACTCTACCTCGATTTCCTGTGTAAAGAATTTCAATTCAAAAGTAATTAATTTTGAACATGATAATACGTATGTATACATTGTAGTGTAAAGAACGATCAGCTATACAGCGTGTGTTCCTCATATTAATATGATTAATATTTTCTTTCAATTTTATTCTATTGGGTAATATTTGATTTCCGTGATTTAATAATCGGGTCGATTACTAAGCCAGGATGGCCGAGTTATATGCGATATATTGATATTTAAAAGGCTTCGTTGCTTTTTTAAATGAGCAAAAGAGATACAATAAACAAGAACATCTGTTCTTGTTATCAGTGCAGATTCTGATCATCAGAATCTGGTTTGTGTGTAAATCAGTACAAAAAAAGTCAGTCAATAAAGTCGTCTCGAGTTGAAAACAACGACGTGTTATTACTTTGGCCTTTTTCCTAGTCCCCTCCAACAAAATGTCTATCAGTCAAATAAAATTCTCATTTTCCCAAGCCCATCAGAGAATGAGTTACAGTAGCGTTGGGAGATTGTTGCGGATAAAATTCTCTCGAAAATGGGAATTAATGGCGACTTTTCCCACTAATTATTATATTATGCGAATTCCGACCATTTTTATCTTAGGTACCAAAAGCATAAGAAATACACCAAAAGGAATAGTTCAGTTCACCTAACTTTCGAAAACTAATTAATTTTTATTGATATAGGAGAGTTATATATAAAAGTACATTAGCAACTAGGCGCAAAGTAATCAGTGCTACTACATATTAATTTACTACTTTTCAATATCTTAATGGCAGAAATTGCCAGAATATGGAATTCCCACGATCTCCCAATACTGATAACACCCACCCTCTTTAGAGCAAAGCGTGCAAACAGAAGCACGTTCTGTTCAAATAACATAGGATTATACAGCAACAACTTTGGAACAAACTTTGGTGACCTCTTTCAATATCTCAGAATAAAGTGCTTTCACAAAAGCGCGGTATTACATGAGAGTAAATCTGAAAATTCCGCCACTTGTCATTATCATTTATTTATGAAAATTAATCAATTTGCCGCTCTGTTTCGTTGCATGTAAATCTGCGATATCACATTTTTTGTCTTTATTCGTCAAACCAGAAGGCGACAACATGAAAACTGGAAATTAAAAGGCCTTAACGGGCCGGCTACAGCCGTGCAGTAATAGCTCACTCCTTAGAAGGTATAGAAAACAGAAATGGTGATAAGCCAGATTTTGCGTAATGAATTTCTGGTTGTGTTGGTAGTCCATTTTTACATGTATTTACCCCCCATCCCTATTCTAAGCAAATTGTCAATTTGCAAAAAGTAAACAAAGTTTTTGTGCGGAGCATCTGTGATAAAAAATGTTCTTTTTCTACTTTATTTTGAAATAAATGACATAAGTACATAATTTATATAAATCTCTGCTTCAATTAACAAAAAAGATAATTTAGATAGTGCAGTTGCCTCAAACAGGATTTCCCTAGTTAATCCAATTTATATTTGCAAGCACTGACCGAACACTTCATTTCTGTTTTTTTTAATAACTTTTCAACTTACAAGGAAATGGTGGCAATGGAAACATCTTAAAAGAACTTGCCGCAGCCATAGTTTTTACAAGGCAGTTTCAATTGGGAGATCCAAGAATAATAACCCTAGAATGCCGAATATTAAGAAAATAATACCATTCCTTGCAAATCTGAAGATAAAGAGCTGATTCAGCAGATCTGCAACCTAGAAAGATGCCCCACTAGTTTTAATGGGGTGGTAACTGGCAATGGATATGTTTCATTAATGATTTAATACAGATCTGCTTAAATCTCGTCTATCTCACTGGGAATATTAATTATTTGCGAATTTTGTATGAA
Organism: Dioctria rufipes; assembly: GCA_963924295.1. Classification (NCBI taxonomy): domain Eukaryota; kingdom Metazoa; phylum Arthropoda; class Insecta; order Diptera; family Asilidae; genus Dioctria; species Dioctria rufipes. The sequence continues at coordinate 26,564,523 of OZ002744.1, read as the reverse complement.
TTTAAGAAATTGAACTTTGAAGTTAGCACTATTAACTTATTGAAGAATTGTTGAATATGTTTGAACAGCGATAGATTCTGCAAGAATAATTTAAATCTGTTTAAAGTTTTTTTTTTGTACGTCATTTATATAAAGAAAATGGATATGTAAATACATATGTATCTCTAGTAATATTTCTTCTTTATTTTACAAATGAATAAAAGTACATTTAAATCAATTCGTTGCTGTATCTTCAAGCACTTAAGCGTATCTAACAACCACTTAACAGACGAATATCTTGCACACCACAACAGTGTACTTCGCATCGCTTTATTCTGGACTGTTTACTGAATATTATACCCTAAATGAAATCTATTGGGTAAACTGAGTTTGTCATTCCGTTTGTAACACATAGAAAAAATGAAGGTATATCTAAATGGATTGGACACCCAAGCATAACATTAAAAGTTATTTTAATTTATGCATGTCTGTCCGTCCTCACGATAGCTCCAGAACGGATTTTCTTAGAAAGCTGAAATTTTGCACACGAGCTTTTCGAGAAAAAAGGAAATTTAACTTCGGAAATGGAATAAATCAGGCAACTTCTTCGTTGAATTGCCTTGCTATACAAAACTTTGGTTTTCCACTATATATTTAGACACCACTTGAGAACAAGTCGACGTAGAGAGCTCAAATTTTGTACACGGCGTTTTCATAAAAATGATGAGTATAATTTCAAAAATGGGATAAATCCCGCAACCCCTACTTGATGTTGCCATATAAAAATTTAGGATTTTTATGTACAGGTACTGTGAAGACGATCAGTCCGAGATGGTTTTATTGTACTTTATTCTTGTTTTTAGGAAATATTCTTATTGTTGTTTAATTTAAGCATACATTGGTTGAAAAAAACAACGGTAATCAATGAAATAGTTTGCTTCATGTAAGGAAACTTGGATTTAACACTGATTAACGTTTTAGAAAGTTATACACATTTTTGAAAAACAATACTTGCTTGAAGAATATTCTTCTTCAATATTGTGTCAGTCTGCCCCCTACTGCCCCCTCCACAACAAAACGCTGGCTACGCCAATGAGTCTAAACCTAGAAAGGGAGTAAATTGAACGCGAACTCACAATAGATCTTTCAGGTCGCAATGAGAGACGATTGCCTGGCACACCCCTCCACAAAACTAATCTAATCTAATCTAGCATATTAGTACCATGGGTCACCTCTTGGCCTCCGTACTTAGGATTTTTCGTCCCCCTGCCACGAAATAAAAAAAAAATCCAAATTCGATTAAAAATTAGGAAACTCAGTTGTAAGAAACAGGGAAAGACTGTTATAGTTTTGGCTAGAACTTCTTAATGGTAAAAGAATTTTAAAATCTGTAAAATTCTATTTCAAAAGGACCCTCGGAGACTCCCTCATAAAAAAAAAAAAAAAAATTATTAGACATTTTTTGAGATATTGAACTTGAGCATAAAAGATTTTTATTATCCTACGTCAAGATAATCAAGAATAGCAAGGGACCAAAGGTAATACTGTTCTCTTCAATTTCAGCCCCGATCAAATCACCTCAACTAACATAAATTTTTTTTTTAATTTATTGTGACTCCCCGTATTACTCCTTCCGCCACTTCCTCTCCTTACCACTAGCGCTTGACACTTCTTGGGGTTGAGATTTAGATTATCGATTGACAGTCATCTAAGAGACCAATTGGACGATCAAGAGATATATTTGCAGGTTATCAGTGTACACATAAGCAGTGGTATTTCTGGTAACATTTGACAAATCTTTAATAAAAAGACTGAAGAGCAAAGGTCCCAGCATTGACCCTTGTGGGACTCCGACAGTCAAAGGAAGCCTAGAAGAAACAACTTCATTCACTTTAACTCGGTACGAGCATTTCTCCAAAAAATCTCTGATTAATTTGAATGCAGCCGAGCTCAATCCAAAAGGGTTCTTCAGTTTGTTAAGAAGTTTGTGTGATAAATGCTATCAAAAGCTTTCGAGAAATCAAGTAGGACTAAGAGCGCAATGCAGTCATCATCCAAAGTAGTTCTAATGTTCGTAGTGATTTTTAAAAGAGCTGTCTCGTAGTTATGTCCAGGACGAAAACAAACCAGACTGCCAACGACTCAGGAAATTCATTCGATCCAATTGCTCAGATAATTGTTTTGCCAAGTTTTTCTAGTGCCTTCGATAGAAAACATAATCACCTTATTAGTCTGTAGTCCCTGACGTCACTAGGAGAGAAATTTTTAGAAATTGGAACTACTAGTGCTTCCTTCCATAGAAAGGGAAATTCGCTGAACGTTAAGCAGCTAATTAGTTTCACGAAGCGCGATAGGATTCCATCGGGTCCAATATCATCGGATTGGATAGATAAGAGAGCTGTGGCAGCATCAATCCTGTTAACGAAATGAAAACTAAACTCGGATAGGACTGGTCTGAGAGGATAGCGAAGGGCTGATATTACACTAATTACAGGTAGTAACTAGCCGTAAGGGACTCGTTGAGCTCATCAGCGTATAAGTTACATTCTGAGCTATCACCACCATTACCACCTAATTCCATCTTCATGTAGATAGTTGACGATTTTGTGAAGCACGCTAAGTAAGATACGATTAAAAATAAAATTTTGTAATATCGCACATATTCCCTACTAACTATTATCCAAATCTCCATTATATGTATGTCACGATTATATCCACAATAACTTCAACCACAAACCAAAAGTCTACGATCCTTTTATGCAAAATTTTGATAACAAAAGTCCGTCGAAAGGCTAGAGAATCCGAACCCTTCAACAAGCAGCAGCATAAAAGGTACACACACATAATTTGAATCTAATTAAAATTTTAGATAGCTTCACTGTAGAGATAGCTAGCTACAACTGCGACAACTCACTAATCTGCCCGGAGCGCATAAACATTGAAGGTAAATAAACTAAAGTGGCAATACGTTACGGTAAGCAGTCCTTATCACAATAGCTACAGACGAATTTAGTGAAAATATTCGCTTTGTGCTCACCGAGAATTTTAAACGGATATATTCGCCGTAATGGAACAACTATTCTATTCCCAGTAATGAAATGCCCTTTTGAAGTCAACCAGCGGAAGGGAGAGATTTAAATTTATCTCCGCAACTTCCGTTCCACTAAAAGGGTTTTCAGGTAATATTCGTTACAGTTTAAGCATTTCTGCGTAATTATTTTTAAGTAACTTTCTGAATCTCATTATCTTTTTGGTGTTATCATAAGTTTTTTTGGAGCCCTATATTAGCTAGAGTTTGTTAAGGACTTACGGCGGCGGTCGGTGTTTGACGTAAGAAATTCTTTATCAAAATTTTCGAGAACATAGGAAAAACAGCGAAGTTATGTAAATGTTTTCGAGAGATTTCCTAGAGCTACGAGTGGGTATAGGGGTAATATTATGTCTGTAAATAGCGCTTGCCATTTAGTTTGCTAAGTATAAAGACTTTGAGAAACATGTTTAATATTTTAACATTTTATTTTGTAAGTTTAGGGAAATTTTGTGGTGTTTAATTATAATTAAAATTGATTACAATTATTAAGTGTTTTACATTTTGCAACATTATAGTTGAAGTGGCAGCCAAGTGGTAGAAACAGGTATACTTACGTTTGCCGAGCTGGCGTTGGTTTAGATTTATATTAGATAAGCTGACAGTTATTGGCTTATTGTGAACGGTCTTCCTTTATAGTTCTTCCGGTAGACAGACAATTCTCAAGAGGAGCAGTCCTATTTAATGAAAATATCTACAAAGTCGGAAGACTTTAGAAAATATAAGCCAAATGCGTGGCAGCTACGTTGAGAAATTACCTCGTATTTGCAGAGGATATTTTTCTATATTTTATCCTCTTCGAAGCATAGTCTACAAACATATGTGGGTGATATACTTATCTGATTCAGGATTTTGCAGAATATACAGTGCTTTATTCTGAGCCGATTCTTAGACAATCTCAAAAGATGCAGCTACACTCTTAAGGAAGATACTTTTTAATGAATCTTATTGCTTGTCTGGATCCTACCATTGAAGTCCTTGAAACAGCTGCAATAAAGCATACCTACTCGACAAATTGTTGACTACAAAACCAAATTCACACACAAACACATATTCAGGATGTCCTGCCCATATGGTATAATCTTTCATAGAGTGGTGGTAATGTATATGAATTCAAATAAAAAATTGTTCTTCCAGTCTCCGCACTTTTTTAAATAACATCCAAAAAGGAAAGACTTTCTCTTATGGCTTCATTACCTAAATCAGTGCAGCTGTGTTTTATTTGGTAGCCCATACTTTATTCTATATCCACTAATATAAAGCTTATTAAAAACAATACAATTCATCCAACACTTGGACGTGGTTTTCAGACTATGTGCGATCGCTAATCGCTGAGCGTGAATATCGTCCCAGGAGGCTAGGGTGCTATACAGGGTGTCCCACGTAACGTGTTCCCTGAGCATTTTTCTCGAAAATGTGTGGAGATATCGAAAAAGTCCTAATAATAAAAGTTACGCATCATTAGTCAAGGTATCCTCTGGCATATCCAAAGTCCTTGAAAAAGGACTTGGTAAAGGATATATTTAAAAAATGTCCTTTTCGTCCTTATTAAGGATACATTTAGATTGCATTTTTGAATTCCGCAAATAAAACTAAAACGAAAATGTTATATTGAAAATTCCAGTTTAACCCTTTATTATCGAGATATAAATTTATCACTAATCATATCGATGAAATTTTTCCAATGATTTTCCCGCTTTTCCGGGTTTTCCATGGAGTTTTCCACAAAAGCAACTTTATGCAACTCATTTCGCTCTACAACGTTGTCTTAGGTTGCAAAACGCTCAAACGCTTCCTTGGTCGGAAAAACTCCGGAAAAGCGTTTTACATGAATTTTCCTCGAATTTTTCTGCAACGGAGAGAAACTAATGATGCCAGTTGATAGGGAACTTGATCCTGCATAATTTAGAAAACTTTTTTACCGGAAAATTTTCCGGAAAAGTCGGAAAATTCCGGAAATTTTGTTCAGAAAAATCGGAAAATTCTGCATTTTTCCTGAAACGGATTTATCACTAATAAAATTTGTACCAAATTTTCAAATGATTTTTCCCGATTTTCCGTGTTTTCCATGGAAATTTCCGGAACAAATTTCAAATTTTGATAGATTCAATTGTCACGCGACATGAACCTGTGTACCAAATTTCAGCTTGCTGTGATGACGAAAAGTGGGTCTACGAGAGTGTCGAAAATAGTAAAAATGAAATACATATATAAATAGACAGACAAATTCGTGTACAAGTTAAAGGGACGGGCTGGCCCCAAAAATGAGACGTACGATGGGATAGCTTTCTGTTGCACACGTACTTACCCAGTGGCTTCCGTTGCTAACATATTACCACTAGTTGTCGGTTTTTCACGTACTGGCGAAAGCAGGATGGCTTACAATTGTTCACATACTACTACAAGTTCTCTGTTTTTCACGTACTAGCGATAGAATAGGTGGGAACGGATATTCTAGGTTTCGCGGACAACTTCTAGAATATTTTAATCGATCGGTCGTTCAGATGGGAGGTTGACGGTGGGATGACGGGCTTAGTGAATCTTTATTGCGCTACTTTTAATACTGATTCGAAAATTAACTACATACATATGAATTATAAGCGAGGGAAAATCGCACATGGAAAAAATTCACAAATAGTTTCGCCAGACACAGGCTCATTACAAGGAATCTTTCAAAAAAACTCTGTCCATGAAAAAAAAACTAGGTTTCACACATTATTTAAACTTTTGTTAGTGTAAAAAGCGTTAAACAAACACGAAAGAGGAAACAAATTTCCCAACATTTCGTTTACGCCTTTTATTATTGACTATGAAGCAATTCTTTTGCGAATAGAAGTAGTGTAACTAGTAACAAGTCAACCACCTTGAATTGCTTTAAATATTTTTATGTTTGATAATCATACAGGCATGAGGTGAAACACGTAGCACCAACACCTGTTTTTCATCTTTTATTTTATTTTATTATATTTTAAAATAATATTTCTAGTTTACTAGACTTTAATTAACCGAAAAATGAACCAACCCAGTCATATCGAGGATCCCCTAAACCAAAAATCTTGGTGATCATGGCGAGGTGCTGGGATACCTTTTATTCGGTGAAAATGCAAATTTTACACTTTCGATTTTGAGAAACTGAGAAATTCTATCTTTTCTTCTTTTGCTCAAGACATCGTATACGTAGTAAAGTCCAGATTGGGACTTGTGTTTAATATCGTTGATATCTTTTGCGTAATAGAGTTTAGTATTTTTGGGATTTTAAAGTATTAGAATTGGGAATGAACATATGTCATAACATCTGTCTCTTCCTCTTAGCTTCAAGATCCTTTATGAATTTCTCAATTTGAGCAGAATTAATAATTTTCGATCGTGAAAACTCCGGAAATTCGGAACAACATTAATATTATTACACAATAATTCATTAAGTTTTCCTGACCGCAAAGGTTATCAGTATTCTCCTTTTATTTCTGTTTAGAAGTGATGACGTTATTCCATATTTGTCCTTCTTGAAAGTAGCAAAGGTCTTCGTTAGCGCTTCTTTTTCTTGTGAAATTTTTGCTCTGACCCTGATTTTCAATACTTTGAAAACAAAGTGCAATACCAAATTTCCAGCATCTAAATGTCAGACCTGTTTGACCTGATATCTGAATCGGGGTATACTTCAGTAATTATTAATTATGAGACAATTGGCGTTCCAAAAAATATTGAAAAGGTCTTCCCTTGAAAATCAACATTATTTAAGGATTAGAAAAGATTGCGGGAAAACCTTCTACAGCAATAAACAAATATACAAATAAAAAAATATATACATAAGAATTGTTTAGGCTTGTAAAAATGATGGGAATTTAAAATTAGACTAGGCTCAAGTCATTTAGAAAATTATGAAAATCGATAAATTTAAAATGGCGCCTCAACTTTTTAGATAAATTTTGTCGACCTTTTCCGTCAATCTAGAAATTTTCTAATTTTTTAAAAGAACTGCCCTTGCATTTCTGTTCAATGTAATCTGTATTTTTCGTACTAACAAAATTTTATATACTAACTTTTTACGACAATCGGTCCGCCCTGACTTTGATAGAAATACTTGGAGTCGCTTGAAATTCATTTTTCATATTAAAACTGTAATACAAATTCAACATGGAGATCGGGGATCTAGATTTTCTAAGCTCGTATTTTCTTCAAATACCTCCTTATATGTAGTTACTACTTCCTGATTACTACCACAAGCTTAATAAATTTCAAGTAAAGCTAAGTTGTGTCCAAAATTTTTATGAGCAACCCTGGTAGACATATCATGATGAGCTCATCACTGAGCTCCTCATGAGCATACAGATGAACGTACTGATGAAATTTATTCGCGTTTGAATCAAAACCGGGAAAAAAATTATTGATTTATTTATTCACAGATAGTTAGCATGAGATATTGCATCTCTTTCACATATTTAGAAGTGTATACTTTTCTTCTCTTTTGTGCATTTTACAATATTAGATGAGCACTTCGGTGAGTACATAATGGGTGTTACATTAATGAGCAAATCAATTAGTGTCATGATTAGTTCATAAATGAGAATCTGATTTTACGATTGTTTTCATATATTTTTCTAAATTCGACGATAAGGCGTAAGGATATGGACATAACGTCTTGTTCAGCATATGGGCGACAGTAAGAAAATCCACAAATTAATTTAAAATAAATATTTTAAAAATTTAAATAAATAAATCACAAAAATCAATTCAAATTTTCCTATCTGAAACGGTGACAACAAAAATAAATATTTATTTATTGCTGGTTTAGTATATAGGGAGCAGTTTCATGGTATCCAATGAAGCCTTCGGTGAGATTTAATAAATGCTCATCAGGAGACTTAATTTTCTATATTTTTCTTCATGAATTGTAAACACTTTATGTTTTTCAGTCCAATTAGTATTAGTTTATATAATAAATGCCCCGTTGCGGGGCAAGAGATAAAGTAAAACTGTGAGCGATTTCTACTAGGGTATTTTGTCCTGCCTTAGAGAGTTAAACTAAATCTAGTATTTTTACGGGCTCGATTATTGACTTTGGGATTAGATTGTTTGCTACTTAAATGCTTCTCCAGTGATTTGCAACCTTAAAGCTGCAAATGCGGAACACTCTCATATAATGTGCTTCGAGGTTTCATCTTCGCGCAGTCGCCACGCTTCGTCGTTGGATTTGCCTATTTCTTAGAAAAAAAAAGAGAAAAATAGCAGAAGAGGACATGTCCAGTGACTTTCACTTTTCTCAAAACTATTGTCATAGAAGCAGTTGTTAACTCCAGATTTTTGCAATTAGAAAAAAAAGGCGATAACTGAGCCTCTTATCTAATCACAATTCGTCATTTATTTGTAGTATGATATTTATACAAATCGGCTGGAGCTGATGGTATCTTTCCAACCCTACTATAACAAGGGCTAGAAGAGTTATTCCCAATCCTCATCAAGACCTTTAGAGCAAGTTATACTCTAGGGTATATACCAAGGACGTGAAAGGAAGTTAATGTAGCATTTATACCTAATGAGGGAGGGCGGTCATCTGTACTACCGAAGTCCTACCGTCATATCAGTCTAACTTCACTTCTCCTCAAATCAATGAGAATGTGTTAGACAACCATATTAGAAGCGGTGTATTCAAGCGATCACCGCTGCACCCAAACCAACATGCTTACCAAACAGGGAAGTCAACCACAACTGCTTTACATATTCTTGTCGTAGGATTAGAAAAGGCGGTGGAGGATAAAGATAAAATGGATAAAAGCGATGCTTGAAAACCGGAGAATCACAGATAATTTGGGGGATAACATGATGACAGTAGTGGCCGCCAAGAGATGTCCCCCAGGTGTGGTTCTATCTCCTCTACTCGCTGGTTCTCGATAATCTCCTACAGAAGCTGACCAAATTCCCCACTATGATACGCAGGGCTATGCAGATGACCTGGTCATTACAATTATGGACAAACATGATTGGATAATCTCTGATCTAATGTCGAGTGCCCTAAACATAGTTCGCGACTGGTGCCAAACAATGCGACTTCGATCCAATCCTGGTAAGACAACACTTGTTCCGTTCACGAGAAAAGGGAAGCTTTATTTACAAGCAACATCTCTTGAGGGAATATAGTAATGGAATTCTCGAAGGAAGTCAAATAGTTAGGCACTACCTTAGATAGCAGAATAACCTGGAACTTCCACTTAAAAAGAGTATTAGATAAGGCTACAGTGGCAACATGAACATGCCATAGGTTTTTGACAAAACTTGGGGTCTTAAACCAAAACTGACTCTGTGGTCGTACACATCTATTATAAGACCCATGGTCACATACGCCTCGCTCGGTTGGTGGTCAAAAACAAAAATAAAATAATGCTCAAGCTAGTTTGCAAAAATTACAACGGCTTACATGTCCATCAGTAACTGGTGCCATCCGTATCTAACCAACTGCAGCATTAGAGGCTATGATGGACCTATTATCTTTATATTTGCATAATAAGAAGGAGCCCATACTCACTGCAATTAGGCTGCAAAGGGCAAACCTCCTAAGCACAAACATTTTGGTTGGCCACCTGAAAATCGTTTAAGATTTCATAGACCACCGGATGGACAACTCAATTTTACGTGTTATGCCGAAACGGCATAACTTTGAAACACTATTTAGTATAATCTTGAAGAATCGTCAGGAGTGGCATACTTGGGATCTATCTTTTAAAAAAGGATCTCTTAACACGGATGGATCCAAAATGGAAGGTAGAGCAGGCGTGGACATATATGTATGGGCTAAGGTGCCATCTCGCAAAGGAACTGAGGGGCTTGACCAAACATTATCCAGTAAAAAATACACGCCATGGAGCTATGCGCTCGCTAAGTTTTTTGAGATTGTCTACTGGACATAAAGTCATTAAGAGCAATGAAATTGCGGGGGCCTTGCAAAGGAAGTAGCCAAATCTGTATTTATTGGTCCTGAGCCTGTCTTTGGACACAAAAAAAAAAAAACACCTTTCAGTTCATAACAGGCTTTGGAAGGACAGAATTAAAAAGACACACTTGAAAAATATCCTAGAACTGAGACAAGTAAAGAAGTTTGTAAAGTATTCGCAACAAATGAGAAAAGCATTCCAAACAATCAGCAGAAAAAAACTAAGGCTCATAACGAAGTTGCAGCCCTGTGCCGCATAAGGCTAAGACATCTAGAAAAGGCATTCCCACTGTTAGAATATATCGAAAAAGTGGCCACAAGAACATCATAGGCTTTAGAAAGAACCTTAATTTCAAATGGGCGCCCTGGGGGCATTTAGGGGTAATGCACAAAAGATCTTACGGGCCATAGTGACTAGATGAGAGGCGGGAGTCCTGACTGCACTCCACATAAATAATAATAATAATTAATAATGGTATTTATAGATAACAATGATAACACTTACCAATCTGTATTATGTTACATTTGATATTGATACAGGGTGATTATTAATTCGCAAATTACTAAAAATGTTCAAATCTTAGCAAACAATAAAAATAAAATATATTTCAATCTAGCGCTAAATAATAATGAAATCCACAATTTGTTATTATATATGCATTAACAGCAGTACTATAGGTATAATCTAAAATGAATATTTTTATGCTCGTTTTATACTGATTTTAATATATAAATTTAAGTAAAGCATTGAAAATTTCCAAAAGATCAGACGTAAAATTATTTTTAAAAATTACAATTTACACCTAAAAGTTAAAAATTACTCCAAATATTTATTTTTCCTTGTATTAAATATTAACATTATAATTCCGATCAAAAACACATGTTTTGAAACATTCCATAAAGGTATAAATGAAATTAATTGATAAAAATAAAAAATAAAATAAAAACAGAAACTTTCAAAAGAACATGCCAAATAAGAAGCCGCCAAGATGAAAAAAAAAAACAACGAGAACACAAGGTTGGCTACATATGTATAATTCGCCTCCCCAAAAAGATTTATTTTAAAAGAAAAGTTTCTCTGCCAAACCGAAAACATCCATTACCTCCCTCATTCTAATAATGGAACTTGTTGCATATCAAAGCATCAAATTCTTTCTTTCCTTCCACCCTTTAAACTCCTTTCTGCGTGTGAACTGACCGACCACAAAAAAAAAAAAAAAGAAAAAAAAAGTTGAGCTTCAAAAGAATTCCGATAAAAGTCGTTCTCAATTTATGCTTCTCCATTATGCAAATGAAATTGAAGGCTCTCCAATTGCGATGCAAAAGGAGTCGTTCACTCTCACTTCTGGTCCGGTTATATAAACTCTTATGCATAGAGTTTGCCTATAGCGGGCGACAAACATTCCCAAAAGTTCTTGTTTGATTCTTTATACACTACCACTACTATCTATAGATACTGGCCATATCTCCAAGGAAATTCCATTCAGGAAATCTACTTTGAATGTGTTCTATATTTGTGGACAAGGAATTCTAATGGATGGCAAATGAATGCATAACAAGTGACTCTTGTGGCCCAGATCAAAAGTTTCCTTTTTGGGAGGTTTGTCCACCAGCATCATCCTCGGTAGGTTTAAGGACTACTGAAATTCTTAGTCTATAAGAAAAAAAGTAGGTAGGTATGGCAATATATGAATATATATGGTCACATTTCAATTGCTAATCTCCTGAGATTTATGTCCTTTTTTTTTATATGAAAGTATATGTCCTTGTCAACATAATGATACTATAGAATAAAAAAGGGGAGTATACAAATTAGTCAATCCGACTATGAAATCTTTCGAATAAGATAGAATTCTTAGTCATGTTCTATAAATCCCTTTGCAGTCTGGTTAGTGTATTTGCTCGTCTTGAGCGACTTAGAATAGTCCTGCTTACACATACATTTAAACATTGCCTCCCATCGCTGTTCTCTCTCCAATCTAATGCACATATTCACATTGTGTTCACATAAAGAACAAAGTCAGGGTAAATCTAGCGTCAAAATTTATATTCTTGGGAAATGGGAATAAGCTAACAAGCACCATAGTGACATGTGTTCGGAGATTTAGTTTCTGAAAAGGATACATGCAGTATTCAGAAGCAATATGGATGGTAAGATATGCACAAAAGCTCAATTGTGGTATATTGCAGGGCTGTAATCATATAACTTGGTAAAGCAATTGTTAATTGCTTGGTCTTAAATTGTGGTCATAGTAGAGTATATTAAATGCAATTTACAAGATGTAGAAGACTACATTGCCTTCCAATTTATCCTTTCTTCCTCATCATACTAACTCTCCATATTGTATTTACCTCATCGTTGTCGTATCGCAATGCTGTTAAAAGAATGTGCCCCAACACTTGGACTGTGTCAAGCCAATAAAGTTGAAAATGGTAAAAGATGGGTTTTTCTCGGGTAATTTCATGAAAACAAAGTACACATAAGGGATGAGCCAAGTACACTAGACTTGATCCTGAATTTTATGATTATTTTTAAGCTTCATCCCATTCCTACTTTTATTGTACTCATTTTCAGTATGGTAAACAAGAGAAAGAGATTTCACTAGCAGCAGTTAAATGTGTTTGGGGCAGGAAAAACCTAAACATTATGGTGGTCCCTAAGTAAGCTTCAGGGGTTACCATTCACCGCCCATAGCTATCAACGCTAAATAATTCACGAGCAGGAAAAGGTTTACGTGACGACATGACAAACATTGTTTTGTATGCATAAATCATGAATTTTTTTTTTTTTTTTATGTCAAGAAAACAAACATTCTGGATAAATGCAAGTCCTCCAAAATGTTTCGACGACAATTACAGTCTCTCTCCAAGTAATCCTTGGAGAGGATGTACATACATAGTACTATGTAAGTATAGGAAGGACATACAAAAAGCATGACAAACATGTCATTTTCTGTAACAAAAGGATTGTTGTGTTATATGATATGATAAAGTTTTGAGGTATTAAAGTAACCAGAAATTTAAAAGCAAAACAATTTTTTTTTTATGATATTTATTAACATAATTATAATTAATTCTAGTTCTACTGAAAAGATGCAATGGGTATGGAATGATTTGTATAAAGTGGTAGTTTTGAATTTTGTATGTTTCTTTATATAATTGCAGGTGATAATCCTTTAACTTATGTAGACTTCCTAATTGCCTTTTAGCATAGTACATACGTTGAAGTATTTTAATTTCATTTCGTTCACCACATGCTATCAATAAATTTTTACCATCACATCAAAAAACATAGCTCTCGACCACTATGTAAAATTAAAGAAAATTTCTACCCTCCATCCAGAAGGAAATTCTTAATTAACTCATCGGAAATAAAAGATATTCTAGTAGGTACTAGTTTCATAAAGCTAGAAAATATTTGAATTTGAGTTCACCTTTCGAAAGAAAACACTCACTCTTCTCTCTAACTGAACTAAGTACATTTATAGAAGGCACTTGCTCTGATAATGCTTTTCGATTTAAATTGTAAAAACAAAAAACAAAAACCTGGAACAATATACATAGCCAGAAGATGGCGAGATATGGAGAGCAAATCATGATAGTTGCTACGAGATTAGACTAGGATTCAGCCTGCATCGAAATTTATTTCTAAGACTTTTGAATATATATCATAAATAAATAAAAAATAAAAAGAGAGAAAAAAAAATAATAAAGCGTAATACTTGGGTTTTCCAATAAGAGGTGTTATTTTAATTAGCCCGCTATTTCGGTAGATGTCACTTTTGTAGCTGTCATTTTTTGACATTTGACAAGAACAAACTACTCCATTAATAAAAATGGAACGATGCACGATTCAACAATGCATTGAAATTATTAAAATTCACTATAAAAATGGTGAAAATGTGGCAGAGACGGCTCGTAAAATTCGAACATTTTTTGGTCGTCGTGAAGCACCTTGTCGGACCACAATACAGAAATTGGTAGAAAAATTCGAGCTGTCGGGACAAGTTAGTGATGTGAAGAATAAAACCCGTGCACGTCGCTCAAGAACAGCCGAGAATATTGCTGCTGTAGCCGAAAGTGTTGAAGAAAACGCAGGTTTGTCCATTCCTCGTAGTTCTTTGGAATTAGGCATTCCACAAACGTCATTACACCGTATTTTGCATAAAGATTTGGGTCTTAAGGCTTATAAAGTTCAGTTAACACAAGAACTTAAGCCGGCCGATCATCAACAACGTCGAGTCTTTGCTGATTGGGTCCTTGAAATGCATGAAAATGATCCGGAATTCCATCGAAAAATCATCTTGAGTGATGAGGCCCATTTCCACCTCGATGGCTTCGTCAACAAGCAAAATTGTCGCATCTGGGGCTCGGAAAACCCAAGAGTTATTGTTGAAAAGCCTCTCTATCCTCAACGTGTGACTGTTTGGTGCGGTTTATGGTCCCGCGGGGTCATTGGACCTTACTTTTTCGAAAATGAAGCTGGAGCAACAGTTACGGTCAATGGATTGCGCTATCGACAGATGATTAATGATTTGTTATGGCCGGAATTGGATAGTATTGATCTGGACAACGTTAACTTTCAACAAGACGGCGCTACGTGCCATACAAGCAACGAAACCATTGATCTTTTACGGGAAAAGTTTCCGGACCGTGTAATCTCTCGAAGAGGTGATCACAATTGGCCACCGAGATCTTGTGACTTAACACCTTGCGACTTCTTCCTTTGGGGCCACGTGAAAGAGAAGGTCTACGCCAAGAGCCCAGCGTCGATTCAAGACCTCAAAGATGGAATTCGTGAGGCTATCGAGGACATAGGGCAGCCACTTTGCGATTTGGTTGAGGAAAATTTCATGAAAAGGATATGGTCCTGTAGGCGTGGTCGTGGTGGTCGTTTGGCTGATGTTATTTTCCATTATTAACGGCGTACCTTCCTCTTTATAATGAAATAAAGATCCGATCATTTATCTCAAAAAATGGCATTTTTCTTTGAATATCAAAATAACACCTCTTATTGGAAAGCCCTTTATCAGAAAGATAGTAAATATAGAAAGTGAAGGAAAAGAAAAGAGTTCGACACAATCAACTAGTAATTAGTAAATACAATTACGTTATAAGTTGTTTAAATTCACTGACAGAAGTAATACTCTGTGCGTGTGGGAGGGAGGGGCTAGGCAATTCCATAGGCATGCAACCTGGACAAAGAAAGATCCCTCAAGGATGGATGAACTGAAACGAGGAATTAGTAGTGTACATCCTCTCAGAGACTGCAGAAAATTGACGTTACAAAACACATATTCTGGCTCACCTGGTACGAATAAGATTATGCAGGAAAATCAGTGCTTTACTCTTTAAGTACGAATCTAGAGTACAACCCCAGATCAATGATCTATAAGGAGAGATATGAGCAGAACAACGCAAACCGAAAGCAAACCATATACAGTCATTGAAAGCAACCTCAAGCTTTCGATTGCAAACCGAGTCTATATAGTCTCATGTACATTAAACTACCATAAGCAAAAAGAGGCACCAAAAGTGTCCTAACTAGTCTCAAATGTAAATTGGTGGGAAATATGTTTGCAGACAGCCAGAGTGTCCTAAGCCCACCATAATTTTTGTTTACTATAGATTTGATATGATCATAGCACCTCAAACAAATCTTAATTTTCACTCCCAAATTAGTTATACAGTTTACAGAAGGTAGTTGCACTTTATTAAACATAATTGGTTGAAAATCCTTAATATTAAGATCAGAATTAGGGGAGGCTATGTGTTGTGACTTATTGGAGTTGAGAATCAATTGATTATCAATTGACCACCTAAAATTTTCTGAAATATCATCGTTTATTCAGAAGATACAGTCCTCAATCAGTCCCCGAAGTCTACATAAGTTCAGCTGCACGTCATCTGCATACAGGTGCAACTGGACATCAGGTACCACATCACATAAATCATTAAGAGGAGTCAGTACCAAGATTTGCAAGTTTCATACATTTTTCAATGTGAATTTCTAGCAAACTATTTGTAGCAGAGAAATGATTTATATCTTAAATTAAAGGTAACGAAGAGGTCTAGTAAATAACGTCGAGAAAAATAAAAAGAAATGTATTGGAATGGAGATATTAGGTCGGAAACTTGTAAAAAATGCTAAAAATTGATTTTTTTCAAATCAAATGCCTCTTAGTAGGTATTCTCATTTCTTTAGATTGTGGCTATTTTAGAGAGATAAAGCCTAGATCTAGCAAATAACGTCGATTTTTTTTCAGTTTTAGTGGCGTATTTTTTAATGGTTTAACTCTAATAGTACTTATTTTTTCTCTCGATATTTCACCGGCGAGAAATTGCAATATTTCGTTGAAAGTTTTAGAAATCTAAAGCAAAATAGTATATATAGCAATTATGTGCAAAATAGAATTTAGGAGAGTTAAATCTCTTTAAAATTTTTCAATTTCTTTGAACTGCAAATTTTCATTTTCGTCTTAAATTTTCGCATATTGGGTTTCTGTCTTTTACCCTAGATGTCTCTAATGTGACTTGTGGTCTAGGTCTAGGCTAATTTTATATGCATTTTCATACTTTCAGGACACAAACCTACGTATAGTAAGTTTAATTGCCTACAGGCTCGCTGGTATCTAAATTGAAATTTTTGCTGAGTACTGGCTCCTCTTAATATAGAGACAAAGGAGGAGAGGTCCTAAGACTGATCTTTGAGGAACTCCACATGTTAAATGTATTCGGGAAGACGGAACACTATTTATGACCAGCTGTTAAGACCTATCTAAGAGAAAACTTGCTATCATATTCACAGCAGAAGAGGAGAAATAAAAATTTGCATACAACTTAAGTAGCAATTTCTAATGCACAATACAATCAAAAGTCCTAGAGAAGTCCAATAAAGCTAGCACACCAAGATCACCCACATCCAGAGCCGATCGCAAGTCCGTAGTGACCTTAAGTAAGGCAGCTTCACAACTATGTTGTGTACGATAACCAGACTGATATTTCGCCAGGAGATCATTACAGGTTACGTAATTTTCAATCTAGGCTAGCATAAGCTTTTCCCCAGAAAGAAGATTGAGAATGCTGATGGGATGGTAGTGTGCCAGTTCAGTAGCGGACATTTTTTTAGCGATAGAAATAACATTAGCTATTTTCCATATTTCTGGGAAGTGAGATGCAATTAGACAACTGTTCATGATGCGTCGAATATACGAAAAAATGCAAGACAATAAGATATTGAGAAAGCAAGGATTTATTTCATCAAAACCAGTAGCATGTGAATTGATAGAGTATTCATAGGTATTCAGTCATATTAGAATGATAGTTATCAACATTTTAATCAATCCTCCGATAAATTTTACCCAAAACGAGTGTCTAATTATATACAACAGCAAAAAAGTCGTGTCATTAAAGCAAATCTAAATGGTAATGAGAAATAAATAAATAAAATTAAGACCATTAAAACAAATCATAAACAGGGAAAATTTCATACAAGTCATGCCTACAAGTGTAAGAACCTTTTTGGCACGCACTCACCTATCATTTTGCGGAATAGATTAACTGATCATGCGCGACTCGATAGTGATATTAGTTCACTTAGAGCCAATTATTCAGATGGGCGAAGGAGAATAAGCTATGTATATCGTCAGAAAGTTAAAACAATAATTTTATCTGACAAAAATTTATACCATTATCATAGTGTGTGTCATTTAGTATAACTAAATGGTGACTCAAAAAATATTAATTTTAAACCCTCTTACCTTCCAAATGATACATTTTAAAGGGCGGGTGGGGTGAATCGAAGCAAACGTCTATAAGTACACCCCAAAGAATCGATTATCGTACTTTATACTATGTATACTTATTTTCTGAACACCCTGTAGATATATTTAGCGAGTGACAGAATTAAATATAGTAGTCAAACTTACTCCGATCAAAACAAATAAAGAGCATTATTTGAGTCGAAACATCAACTTTTGTAGGAAACATTTTTCATCTTATTGAAAAATAGTTAACGAGTTACAGCGGAGTGAGAGTCGTGTTTTTTTCATGTGGTGTCGCCAATAGGCCTAATCCATGATTCATTGTTTACTGATGCACTTTCTTCAGTTTCGATGCCTTAGATGGTCCAGACTCACTGATATCAATATCTTCTTGCAAACTTCGTTCCTTCCCTTCCAAGTTTTCATCTTCGTTTTCTTTTTCGACCTTGTATGCCAATAATTTCGCAAAGGTAAAGCCTTCATTTTCGTCGTCGTCATCGTCTTTTCCTCTTCTCCAGAGCCTGCAAAAATCTCTGCGCTGTTTTTCTACATCCCCGCACGCACCCTTTCTTGCACTTGCACGAAATGAATTTCAGGATGTTTCGAGTACCGGATCTTTTGTTCTGGACTCTCTCTTGAATAAAAAGCCTGAACTTGATGGTAGGTCCGAAGGGAATATTGCCGTGCAGCTTCTCTTGTAAGGGGTAATGCAGCAAGATTGAATTTACTCTTCATCACCGATCATGCGAAATTTTGATAGTATACGTAGATCGCAGTAATAGCGTTTTATTTGGAAACGGCCTATTTTCGTAAAAATTTGTATTTTAGAGAGAGGGAATAGCAAACCCTCCAAAAATCCTTTGTTTTGGCCCTAACCGAAAGAATGTTGATATGCTTTGTTCAGAAGTAGGGCTCTTAACTAATATTCGTTTAGTCGTAAAAGAAAATTATAAAATATAGTATAACAGTTCTGTAAATACCGTCAATTTGTTGTGCGGAAATTAGTAAAAAACGATAGTAGTTACGTAATTAAGTAACCGGTATTTATTGAAATTTCGAGAAAAATTATAGCGATCTTGCTAAGCTAACTCTGCTTTAAGCTTAACTCCGCTTTCATTCGTGAACTATTCATTTGATTGAAAAATGGATTTCTATAAAAGTTGCAGGAAATTGTATCCTCTATTATTTTTGTAATATCTTTTTTTAACCTAGATGGCGCTGGAGAGAATATATTCTCGAAGAACTAGCTTTCGGTGCCAGTTTTTTCAATATGGTGGCGGCACGGGCAGCGGTCGCTCAAGGTTGCAAACTCATAATATTAATGGTGACACCAAACTTTACAAAGCTATCAAATTAGAACTTTCCTTTATTATTTTGTAGCGAAAGCCACATTTTATGTCCGCAGTGCCTGAACTACAAATCTAACTTATTAAATCGGGAAAAGCATAAGTATCAAACCAGGGGATTTTATATCCTTTCCTTTAGGGTTGTTTGGCAGTGTTTGAAACCTCAATCAAGATTAACCAGTATTATTCGTGCTCTAATCATTTTGATCGAAACAAAACATATCAAAACAAAAGGAGTCAACCTGTAGTAATTTCTGTTTCTTTTTTTTTTCAGAGACTATCTCCATGTAAACCAATGGAAAACCCTATATTATATAAACCAATACTAATTTGACTGAAAGGCATCAAGGTGTTTGCAATTCATGAAGAAACGTATAGAAAATTAAGTCCCGATGAGCTTTATGATGAGCATTCATTAAATCTCATCGAAGGGCTCATTAGATATCATGAAACAGCTCCCTATATACTAAACCAGCAATAAATAAATATTTATTCTTGTCATCATGGTGTCAGATGACATTTCTACTAGGAAAATTTAAATTGATTTATGTGATTTATTTATTAAAATTTTTAAATAATTAATTTTAAATTAATTTTTTGATTTGTTTTTCCGCGGAAAGACTGTAGCCCATATGCTGAACAAGACGTTTTCACCATATCTTTACGCCTCACCGTCGTTTTAGGAGAAATATATGAAATCAATCGTAAAATCAGATTCTCATTTATGAACTCATCATAACACTCATTAATATGCTCATTAATAAGCTCATCGTGACACTCATTGCTATGCTCATTAATAAGTTCATCGTGACACTCATTTATATGCTCAGTAATAAGCTCATCGTGACACTCATTATGTACTCATCGAAGTACTCATCTAATATTTAAAATGCACAAAACAGAAGCAAAGTATACATTTCTAAATAATTGAAAGAGATGCAATATCTCATGCTAACTATCTGTGAATAAGTAAATAAATGATTTTTTCCCGGTTTTGATTCAAGTGTGAATAAATTTCATCAGTACGTTCATCTGATTGCTCATGAGGAGCTCATTGATAAGCTCATCATGATATACAGCGCAAATTTCTCAAACATTTTAGAATTGCAGAGGACTTGAGAAATATGAGCGCAGGAAAAAAAACATGTATTATTAGGGGACTTTGACGGATTATTTAGAAAAACTAAAAAAAATAAGATTTAAAATTCGCCCAATTTTTCAGATTAAATAATTTATATGTCGCTATGAGCAAGTCGTTTTTGCCCTTTGTATGGTATGAGTTCAAGTCAACGCAAGAGCAACTACAATTCAGAAATCATATTCTATTATCAGTAATTCAGAATACTAACTAAGATTGCTGAGAGTGAGAGGTTTTTTCTTACTTCCGTTCCATTTAAAACAATGTAAATTGTCTCGAAGGGTATCTACTTCTTAGTGCTCGAAATTTGTTTAAAAAAAAAAAAACAAAAAAAAAAAACAAGTTGTAAATAGGACATGGATTTAGAGAATATTTTTGCTATCAATGGTACTGTAAAGCTAACTTGTATTTAACTAACATAAGAATTCCTAATAAAAATTTGGGATTATAAATAGAACAGAATAGAACATGTTTTCAAACAATTTATTATTATGGAAAAACTATTTAAGCAGTAATTGCGATGGGACGCACTTAAGATTAAAATTAAACGAAAATTTCTTATTGACATTAAAAAATGCTAATGAATCCCAAAGGATAAACAAATTTCTTTTGCGAATGCTTTCAATCTATTTTTGTTGGATTTACATAGATAACGAAAATGTAAAAAAGAAAACATTCCATGTACATTCCATGTACAGAACGTGAGAGGGTATTTAAAATAAAGGCATTAGGTTGCTTAATACCATATGGAAAACTGGTAAGAATATTGTTTGATATAAAAAAAAAATTTCCATTTAGCAAAGATTATGGGAGCTTATGAGATTATTTATCATTCTGTACGAATCCTTCACGAATACTAATTTTGCATGGCTCTGCAAAATCATGAAGAACTCTGCTAGACCTTAGAGTTCCAACATAATACACCTTTTAGTCGCCGTATAGGGTAAGCACGGATTACTATAATATGAGTATTCTGCTCTCCTACCTGTTGGGTAGATGATAATACTGTCTGATAAGCTTAAAGTAGGTACACTACCTTTTTTTTGCCTTGAATATCATCCTCACATGGACACAATTCGCCTCAACACTTCCGTTGATATAAGAAAAAAAATTTAAAAACATTTTCACTTAGTTAATTAGGAATTTACTTTACACAAAATCTGCTTCCTATGTAAATATCAACACAAAAAAGCTCTCTCATCAATTTAATCACCGAATTTCCTGATGAAACTTTAACTGCATACATATGTATACCTACATACGTATTAGGCCGTTGCTTTTCATTTCCATATTCCTTTATACAAAATATGAAGCTGGATCCTTTTCTCTAATCGAAGAGTGTGCCAAATTGATACATTCATTTTTTTTTTGAGCCTTCTAAAATTACTCACATCTTTTCTATCTCGTCCTATAAATACCTACTCTCTACGAATTTTATTTCCTACCAGCTAGCTAGATTCAATTTTTCTACAGATATATCAGTTCGCCAGGAGAAGGAAATTAAGGCAAATTTTTTCCTCTTTTAATAAAGATGAATATCCTTCCGGCTTGGGTTTGCTACAATCGTTGAACAAGAGAGCCAACAAGTAGTGAAATATTCGGCAAGCAGACTATGAATATTCTTTAACGAGCAAACTTTTCGGCCATTTATCCGGAACACTGTAAGAGGAAATAATTCATCTTGGACTTGGGCTTTTAGAAGTGGCAATTTAGAAAATCGATTAAGTTCATTAAACTGTTTTATGGATAATTTCTAGTGCCCTCATATAATACTGGGTATAACTGGACTAGAGTAGAGAGTTTGGTATTTGTATATTAGCGGATTCTGGGTATTATCAGTTCACTGTGAATTTTATCACTTATGTAGGTATATATGTACTTTGTATAAGCTTACATGTACGGCAATGCAATTTGACTATCCTTAAAGTTCGTTTTATCTTATGCTATAGCTCTCTAAATTTGACTATGAATATAGTGCCCTATAACTTTTAGTTTAGGAATGGGGATAAAATAGGAAGTTTACTTGCTTCGATAGATTTTTTTTTTTTTTTTTGTAGATGAAGCATAGCAGCTAATCAAGCTGAGAGGTGCAATTCTTCATGGAACTCGTAAAATTAGTCTAGGTACCTGGCTGCTTATCCACGTACAGAGATACGTAGTAAAGTAACACAAATTTTGAAGGCATAAAAGTGCCGTGTACTACGAAATGTAGATAAGCTAAAGTACATCATTTGAAAGCACACATTTACATAAGCACTCGAAAGAACATAAAATGTAAATTTTGCCTAAGGATGAGTCGATCAAGCAAATTTCGCATTTAAGGATTTGTCGGGCGAGGCACCCAAAATTTAAAGTTTATTTTAAAAATGGTTGATGGTGTGGCGTTTAAATTATTGCACATGGGGCATTAAGACAGATTTTTGGAATTCAGGCCAATTATTAAAAAAACAGAGAAACTGTACTTTTATTTTTTTCCGAAATGAACAATAATTAATGGACATATACCTAATATTTTACATTTTATATAGGCAGTAAAAAAGCGAAAGGGTTCTTGTAAAAGATACCTGAATATTCACATAAATATGCAGCAATTTTAATTTAATTATATCAATTTTAAAGCAATTAATGAAAAACCATCTGAAAAGGTGATATTGACAAAAAGGCTGTCTATACTGCAAGCAGAAGATGAATTAGTAGAAGAAGCTGCAAACTCGGCATTTAATACATTGGGATCTAAGTCCACAATAGTAGTATTCTTCGATGACGCAATTCCAGCATTCTTCAGGTTATTCCAAAGTTTCTTGGTTGGAAGCTTGACATCAAACTTTTTTCTATGATAGCTTGTTTTAGACTTTAAAATGGCAGATGTAACATGATTTCGCAACCGGCGATATTCGTCTCTAAGTGATTCAATACGATTACGCTTCCATCTTTTATATGCCCTATCACGTTTGTTCATCAATGCAATTATCTGAGGAGAAAGGTTTTAAGTGGAACATGTCTATTAAAGAGAAAAGCCAGGTGTTCATTAACCAATGAAATTTGCAGTTCAACATCAGCCGTATTGTAAAGGACACTCCAATCAATATGCATCGCCTCAGCAAAAAACATGTCCAAAATAATGTTTTTGAAGTCTCGATACATAAATTCTCGTCCAATATTATTACCTGGTTTAATGTTATACAGGGTTTTCCAATAAGAGGTGTTATTTTAATTAGCCCGCTATTTCGGTAGATGTCACTTTTGGAGCTGTCATTTTTCGACATTTGACAAGTAGAAACTACGCCATTAATAAAAATGGAACGATACACGATTCAACAACGCATTGAAATTATTAAAATTCACTATAAAAATGGTGAAAATGTGGCAGAGACGGTTCGTAAAACTCGAACATTTTTGGGTCGTCGTGAAGCACCTTGTCGGACCGCAATACAGAAATTGGTAGAAAAATTCGAGCTGTCGGGACAAGTTAGTGATGTGAAGAATAAAACCCGTGCACGTCGCTCAAGAACAGCCGAGAATATTGCTGCTGTAGCCGACAGTGTTGAAGAAAACCCAGGTTTGTCCATTCCTCGTCGTTCTTTGGAATTAGGCATCCCACAAACGTCATTACACCGTATTTTGCATAAAGATTTGGGTCTTAAGGCTTATAAAGTTCAGTTAACACAAGAACTCAAGCCGGCCGATCATCAACAACGTCGAGTCTTTGCTGATTGGGTCCTTGAAATGCATGAAAATGATTCGGAATTCCATAGAAAACTCATCCTGAGTGATGAGGCCCATTTCCACCTCGATGGCTTCGTCAACAAGCAAAATTGTCGCATCTGGGGCTCGGAAAACCCAAGAGTTATTGTTGAAAAGCCTCTCTATCCTCAACGTGTGACTGTTTGGTGCGGTTTATGGTCCCGCGGAGTCATTGGACCTTACTTTTTCGAAAATGAGGCTGGAGTAACAGTTACGGTGAATGGATTGCGCTATCGACAGATGATTAATGATTTTTTATGGCCGGAATTGGATGGTATTGATCTGGACAACGTTTACTTTCAACAAGACGGCGCTACGTGCCATACAAGCAACGAAACCATTGATCTTTTACGGGAAAAGTTTCCGGACCGTGTTATCTCTCCAAGAGGTGATCACAATTGGCCACCGAGATCTTGTGACTTAACACCTTGCGACTTCTTCCTTTGGGGCCACGTGAAACAGAAGGTCTACGCCAACAGCCCAGCGTCGATTCAAGACCTCAAAGATGGAATTAGTGAGGCTATCGAGGACATAGGGCAGCCACTTTGCGATTTGGTTATGGAAAATTTCATAAAACGGATATGGTCCTGTAGGCGTGGTCGTGGTGGTCATTTGGCTGATGTTATTTTCCATTATTAACGGCATACCTTCCTCTTTATAATGAAATAAAGATCCGATCATTTTTATTTGAATATCAAAATAACATCTCTTATTGGAAAACCCTTTAGATAAGTAAAATTAGGTCATGTTTGGAGAAAGCTGGCAATACCATTTGATTGTAAAATAGCACAAAATCTAAATGAGTTACAAGAAAAAGATCTAACAGCGTGGATGATGTTTCGATGAAATGTGTAGGGGTCGAGTTCACAACAGATAAACTAAAACAGTTTACTAGGTCAAGTATGGTTCTAGCAGTTGGTGCAACAAATTGCAATTGAAATCATCCGGAAACGATGATGTGGTTAAATTTTTGGGACAAAAGGGAGAATAATTCTTCTAAAGGACTCAAATTTATGATGTGTGGGGGTTTGTAGATCACACCAACCACGACTTGTACAGAATCAACTAGAAAATCAACAAAAATGTATTCGATTTGTGCCTCCGGGGGGGAGGACAGTGCAACTACTCGACCACGTAGGTTGTTTCGTAAGAAAATTGCGACACCACCACCCACTCTATCAATTCTATCATTCCTAAAACAAACAGCAAATAGACTCAGGGATATGAGGTTTTAGCCATGTCTCAGACACACCAATTAAATCTAAAGTTGAGTAACCAAAAGTATTCCTAAACTCATCAACTTTTTTCATTAAACTTTGTGCATTTAAATGACAGATACTCAAACCCTCATATCGTTCCGATCATACCGATGAGACCTCTCTGATTGCTGGGTCGAAAAGTTCAATAATTTTTTTTTTGCACTTAAAATGAATTTTGTAAATTTATTGAAATTATTTTCAATAAATTTCAGTCTGTTAGACGAGAAATCTCCTTCATCCGACAAAACTTTCAGCATAATTCGCGAAGTGTCAAGGCTACCAGATCTGAAATCGCTATAATAATCTAGATTCATTTGAATGAAATATTGTATCAAAAGAGGACGCAGCAGGATCTAGTAAATAGAAATCCATAAAATTAGGAACTAGCCAATTCAAAAAGAAATTCGAAAATTCAGTTAGAATGAAAAACAGTAACAAAACGCGGTACAGATAAAACAACTCAAACAATAATTTACAAAAGAAGATAACATGAAATACGCAAATGTCTAGATACTCAATGGTAAAACAACTATATGCCATTAAAATTAATAGAATTACTAAATATAAAAAATATAGCAAAAGAATATTTAACAAAGCTCTACTACCAATATATGTAAGGACCAAAGTCTAAAGCAATTCATTTACGATCTCCTCAGTCACTGCAAGTTTGTTGAGGGCATATTCGTTAGCAATGCAGCAGGCTTGGTCTAGGACCAATTCTTATGATACCCTAGATGAATGCCCGTATTAAATTTTGTATGGTCGTATTGATTTTACTGAGCGTATACTGAGCTGCTTGTTTCTCAGTATATAGAGACAGACTTCCGATTTAGTGCAAATTGCAATATTGAAATTGCAAGTCTGTCTCCGGTATAACTGTCTACATGAGCTCGGAGCTTTCATTTCTATGCGACCTAGGCTTAATTACTTCTATATGATAATGAACGAATTCACGTGTATAAACTGTAAAACATCAAATCCATGTTTTTCTTAGCTATCCCAAATATGGAACTCCAGTGAGACTTAAGTTAAAATAAAAGAATAAATTGCGATGCAAAGGTTTCCATGTTGGGGGATTAGAAAACGAAAAACAAACAAAAAACAAAAAGATTTCATTTAACATTGAAAAAGCAAATATTTTTCAATATCTGAAATTTGACTTGAACATATTATGGGGAACAAACAAAGAAAAAACAAAGCAACAAATCCTCAAGAGAGAAAAAGGCAAAATTAAAAGGATAAAATTTCCCACAATATCTAAATCAATTTTCTCGTCGTAAAAAGGTATTCACATGTGAAATTTATCCGATCCTTTCTCGTCCATATCTATTGAATTTTTCATATAATAGATAGAAGCATCTTCGCTTTTCTGTTCGCCTCAATTTGTTCAATAAGATAAATTGAGATGTCAGGAAGACGCAGCAAACCATTCTCGTTTAACCCAAGCCTTCATGATTCCTTGTTTTCTCTTTCTTTTTTTTCCTCTTCTTCTTTTTCACTCCATTTTCTATATTATTGATATATTCCAGAAAAATTGAATTCATTTTTTGATTATAAAACATCTTAGGTCGGCACCCAGAAGTGCTGTAAAGTTATTGTTTTGAGGTTGAAATAAAAGAAACGCTGAAGCCTTTTTGCAACTTATTCAAACGTCCAAAGATATTATGGTTCTGTTATCATTTGAAACTTTTATGTAAGTTTTTATTTTTCTATCTGTATCCTTTAATATTGATTTAAGTACAAGATTACATGTTGCAGGGAATATATAGGATGTAAGGAGAGAGAAAGCTGGACTGACTGCACTTCCGATGTTGGAGAAACTTTCATAGATTTTGAAAAATGTAATATCCACGAATGAGTAATAGCTAAAGAAACCTCGGAATTGTTATCAAATTCTCAGTTATCCCGAATGCGTTTCGGTTGATGTGTTGCTATTTACAATACAGTAGTGGGGATATTTGTTGGTCTTACAACAATAGCAGTTGAAATACTTAATTAAGAAAACGCTTTTAACTTAGAAAATAAAAATTATGGGTGTCCCGGAAGGGTACCGCCATACTGCACCCATAGAATCTTGACAAAAAAAGGAATAGAAAAGTCCAACATGACATATGTCCTATCTTGCGTAGTTTTGGAGTTATTAAGGAAAAACTGATTTTTCTTAGAATCCGTTCCGTAACTTACAGTTTACCCTATAACTGGGTAAATACTTTGCGGAAATAAATCGCACCTAGAAATTTTTTTAGAGCAACAAATTAACTTTAAACTGTTTATTAAAAATTTTGCAAGGTGATATGCCTTTCTTTATTTTTGACTTAGAATGTGTCGTCGTGCCTTTAGAACAAAATAAACCCAATTTGAAAGTAATAATTCTTGGAAATTTCTTATAAGAATGGGATGCGCAAGTATGGGAAGAACTTCTTCATTTTATGACCTTTTGAAATTCCCGAAACAATCATTTACCTAAAATCAACGGTTTCAAAATCCCAAAGCAAAGTACGCCTCAGGTACCCTACCTAAACAAACTAATTTCTGAGTTAGCCTTGGTTTTCTTGTCATTTTAATATTTTCTTCCTGGCTCATATCGTGGCTAAAATTGACTGCCATTAGTATTTTTTCAAGATGCCAAGTTTTTCTTTTTAGGAATATCCATTACATTTAAGGTTTCTGCGATGGAAATGCAAGGAGGGCATGTGAGGAGTACAGAAGAAGGTTTCCCACATCATGAAGGCAGATCTCGTATGTCATCAAGCCTAAACAGAGAGGAAGAAGTTCATCGAATCATAGAGGAGGATCCAACGGTTAGTATTCGGCGCATTTCGTCCATGACGGGATTCCCCAGGTCATCTGTCGCCCGCATAATTAAAAGTGAACGTTTGCATCCTTACCACTACCAAAGGGTCCAGGAGTTGTTACCGCGGGACTACAGCCAGCTATTTGCGAAGAATTTTTTTTCTAATTTGATTTGCAATTATTCAATATAACAAATATGTATCCTCAGAAAAGACGAAAACAACCAAACCGAAGATATTCTTTTTTCGTGTGGCTTTTTTTGAAATGCTTACCATATCAAAAGATAGCCCGGCTTATGATGGGTAACTTTTGTTGCTAGAACTTCGATGATATCTATGAGCATTTTCGAGACAAACGGCAAAGGATCATGGTAAATAGAGTACAATTTGAGACCTTATATCTCGATAATAAAGGGTTAAACTGGAATTTTCAATATAACATTTTCGTTTTAGTTTTATTTGCAGAATTCAAAAATGTAATCGAAATGTATCCTTAATAAGGACGAAAAGCACATTTTTTAAATATATCCTAAATAAATATTCCCTACATATTATGACATATTCCCTACATTTTAGGGAATATTCCCTACATTTCTTGGGATTTTCCCCCTAAACTTTGTGGCAACAATTTTATGCCTTTTTACAGTGTATCACAAGAATTGGCCAGACACGGATATTTGTATAATAATGCGCGGCAATATGAGTACTCTTGAGGACGATTTAAAATTTACAATGCACATTGGTTACGGGAATTTCCAAAGGTTCGTCAATATTCCAATGTTATGTGAAGAAGTAAAAACGCTAGATTTGGTCTAAGACCAATTCTAATGATATCCTCTATCTAGATTAAAAGGTCATTTTCAATAGATAATGGCCTACTTTCTGGCACTTATTGAATTTTTTCAGCCATTTTCGCTGGATATGCTTAAAAAATGTGCAAAAAACGCAGAAACGGTTACATTTTGGGTACAGAGTGTTATAGGTCATTTTAAAGCTAAGTTTTTGGGCTTCATCAATCCTATATGAAAAGTTGCTATTGATGACGTGTTTTCTTAATAAAAATAGTAGTCAAATAAGATAAAAAAAAAAACGAGTAAAAATTCCAATATTTTAACTTTGTTTAGCCATAACTTCAAAACGGAGAGAAACCATTGGAAAGGCCCAACGATTATCTATCTACCAAAGCTTAAATCATCATTATAGGGTGTAACATTCAAAAGTTACAGGGTGATCTATAAAAACATACCCAAATATCCTAAAGTCCCGTTATCTCGGGAACCGTTACGACTTCCTCCCCTCCATCCATACAATTTTTTGCTCATATCTAAGCATAACCTATCCGTAGCCTTTGGGTGCCAGCCCACATATGGGACACCCTGTATAGACCATTTTAAAGTAGACATTGCAACGGTTAAAATGAGCCCAAATAGAATAATCAAATTGAAAAAAAAAAAACACCAATAAGTTTTCCGTGGAAGACTTCGGTTTTTTTTTTCTCCAAAAATGTAAAAATTTCGGAAACTTTTTGTTTCCCAGATTCCAAAAATCATTCTTGTTCAATGCAAAAAAAAGTAAACTTTGATAAAACTTCATGTAAATTGGCATTCCGCCATTTTCTTGGAAAATTTCAGGTTATGTTGAAAAATAGCTTATATGAAAGTTTCAGCTTTTTTTATTATCTACAACTTTTATGAAAGGCATTTTTCGCTAGCATATCACGTTTCGCTGAAAATCGCAACAAACCACTTTCAACCCCATTACGCCCGCTAATTTCATAATTTCACTTTATCTCGTTGTAACGAACCTGTACATGGCTAGATATTAATAGAACTATGTGTGAAGTTTTCTATAGGAAATTTTCCTTCGTGTGATTCACAATAGCTTTTTGAATCGATATTATAAGTAAGGCAATATAGATTCACTAAACACCTTAATCCGCCTACCCGAATTTACTACCAAAACTTTCGAGCAAGTTGAACTGGCCTGTCCGGGAGAACTAGAAAATCCTACTCCACCTCCACCCCTGCCTATAAAGCGAGTACGTGAAAAACGGAGGGTTATCGGTAGTATGTGAAGAATGGAGAGCTACTGGTAGTACGTGTACAAACGGAATCCAATAGTCAGTACGTGTACAACGGAAAGCTAGCCTGTCACCAGTACGTAAGCAAAGGAGGGCTAGTGGTGATACGTGAGCAACGGAAACCACTAGTTAGTCTTAGTATGTGTACAACGGAAGTCTTTCCTGTTACACACTCAAATTAGATTTAGTAGTATTGACAAAATCTCACTAATATAAATTTTTTTACATTTGTAATAGGGACGTAAGAAGAATAAAAGAATTAATTCGAACTCAACCCAACTGTTGTCATTTGGACCCCTCACTCCACTGAAGCTACCCAGAGTCGAGTTCTGACGTTTTGTTACCGAACGAACTATTGGCACCCGAGCAATCCTGACCGACCGAGAAAACGACGTCACATCGTTAAAGTTAACCTAATGTTAAGTTAAAAAGCTGTAGAGCAAAATTGGAAAATCTCTGGTGTTTTTTAGAATGAAACAAGTAATTTCATATCATATTTATTCATATTCATATCTTTTGCATGAATGAGGGAAAAGAACGTGGCTATGCATTATTGCAGTGCAACTGAGATAACGAGTTAAAAACTAAAATCGAGAGAACGTAGGATTACCCTAACGAGAAAAAATCTTATTAAATCCCAATCCTATCAAACTATTCATAATAATGTACATCAGGCCACACTACCTCCCATTTTTAAGAGAAAGATAAATTTTGCTTTGGCCCAGATGCTGAAAGGAGAAGTAAAATTCCTCATCAAATTCTCATTTTTCCCGAAAATATCAGAGAATCCTGCAAGAATTTCTCCCACAGCAAAACGAATGTAAACAGAAGCACGTGCTGCTCAATTAGCATAGAAATTACATTAACAAACATTGGCCATGCTATAAAAAACATTGGGCGATTCTCTAAATTTTTCGGCAAAAACCGGTTTTCACAAAAGCGCGGGAACATTTTATGAGAGCAAAACGTGAAAACTCCGCCCCTTCTCATTTATTTACGAAAATGAAATATTTGCCATTCTGTTTCGTTACATGCAATCTGCGCTTTCATATTTTTTATCTTTATTCATAAAAGTTTGAGTTTGATATTTTTTGTTTTATTTTTTTCTTTATTTTTTCCTTTTCTTGCCGTGTGCATTTTAAATGTAAAACACTCGTAAATCTAGTCAGCTTCCTAACTTGTCATTAGGTTAACTTTGACATCGTGTTTAATTCTTGTTTTGTCTCTTAATTATAACCTTCACTAAATTTACTGACTGGACCTTGCCTGTTTATAATTTTTCTTATTTTAGCCTTCACAATCCGCTTTGGAACCTTTTCTACGTGTACATTAGAAGTATAGTGCTTGGGAAACAAACAAAAGAAGTGATTGATTCATTTCGGATCGTTAATACAAATTAATTAATTGGACGAAAGTTATAAAATGGAGCTTGGAATAGCTAAAAATTAGTGTTCTACATAAAAATATACCAATGATGACGTTGCAGGGCCATTTCAATGTTAAAGGAATACTCCTATCCTGCCTCTTGCGTGGTATTGAAATTATTTTCTATGCTCTTCAAATTCAGACTTAAAAAGGATAAGTCAACCGAAAATACAAAAGATTTTGTTCAACCTTACTTACTTTTTTTTTAGATCCCTGTATCCATTCTTCAGAAAAGATTTTTTAAAAATGCCATTTTATTACAAAATCACGAAATTTCTAACCCCACTAGCGGGGCAATGCACCACAAGAACTGCATGTCTTATGCAGTACTAAAAAAGTATACAAAATTTATATGCCTGGGTGGTCCATTCCGGAATGGACCACAACATTTGAAATTATGTATACGTCGAGCGATTCACATTTTTTCGTATCTGAAGTGTTGAGGAGTCAATCAAATGTATACAAAACTACTATTATAAAAACATTTGCTTTCAGCATGCTCTAAAACATGTTATGGTCGATTTCAGAATGCACTACCCATTTGAAAATCTGTATACTCTGCTTTAGTTTTCCATGCGATATCTAATTGTGCCATCTGTGGCGGTAGCAAAAAAAAAAATAATGGAGGAACAATTTTCGTATGCCATACAAACCCTGAAAGTTTCATTGAAATGATCAGATGATCCTGGTGGAAAGGTGATCGGGTTTGTGTGGAATAGCTGCCTTTTATACCTTGTGTGCACCCGAATATTAATATCGAGTTCCTGTTTTCGAACCATCAAAATCTCTTGGAGATGATTTCAACAAATATTTTCCACACTTGTTCTAATTATGATGTTTCCTTAACATGCAAACTTATTGTCTTTGAAAAATTTTCTTTTTTCAATTAGCGAATGTTGAACATTTTACTAAATTTAATTTTTCTTTTTTCTTCACACAATCTCTGAAGAAGTTTTCCCAGAATTTTATGCACATAAAATTTTTCGAATTTCATTTCATTCCTTTATAGCACTTCCTGGTGAATAATTTTCTGTATAGTAACTTTAAATCAAATAGTCCCGAGGGCTTCCTGTTTCCCTGGTATACAAACTTATTGCACACATATGAGAACATTGCGAACAATATTCTAACAGCAAGCAACGGAACAATGCATAAGTAGTAGTTTCAATATATCACTATACATCCACTCAAATTTATATATGTAGGTATGTATGATTTAACTTCCGTCCATCCGGAGTAGATTTTTATTTCCTTTTGTATAAAATCTACATTTGTCGTATTACGTAGGGCGAACTCTCTATCAAGTTGTAAATCTTTCATTTTTTTTATCTTGAACATAACTTTCTTAAGAGTTTGAATCTCTTTTAGAAAATTAAGAAAATACCGAGGAAAGCAATTTTCGTCACGTCATATAAAATGGAAAATGGAATAAAAGTGTTGCTTTGAGTGGATTTCAATATGATGACGTGGCCGCTGAGGGTAAATGTCGAGATAATTGGTGTAAAATCGTTGAGAGCTTGAAGAAAGGAATGCCTTTAGATGGAACTGTTGATGGGCAAAGAAAATGAAAATTTGAATGAAAAATGAAAGACTTTATTTCTTTGTCTTTTTTGTTTAAAGCAATTAATTTTGGTTACCGACTTTTATTACAAAAAAAAAAATAATAATAATAATAAGCTGCGATTAGCAGATAGATATAGAAAATTTTCATATTTCCAAACTTTTAGACAATTTTATTCGTCTTTCAATTTAATAAATTTCTAAAAAATGGTTGGAGAGGGAGATTTAAATGTAATTAAGGGATTAATACTGATCAAAAAGGGTCGTTATACTCAATGAGGTAATAATCGGATAGGGCTATTCTGTAAGCTAAAAGTCTGTATTGCGATGTTAGGAACTTTATGAAAATATTTCTTTTAAATTTTAATATAAGGAAAATTTATTAAACAGGTTGGGAATCTTTACAAAGGTTTGCCTATGTGGTCCCTATCACGGCCGTCCTGCTACCAGAATTTGAGCGAAAGTAGGGTTAGTAAATACGGTGTTAAATGATGCTATTTTTGTTGAAATTATGGGTTAGTTTGATAAGTTTTAAATATTTTGTATTGTTATTTTTATAATTATATTTTTGATATCTTTTTATTTGTTTTATGTGCTCCTGTCTGCTATATGTATTCTCGTCACCTTCTTCGCTGCCTTCGCTGACTTTCAGCTTCCCAGAATGGAGATTGCTGTTTTGCTTGAGCGCTTTTTAAAAACTTTCTTTCTTACTTTATTTAAAATTTTAACTTATAATTTTTTTTTGTATGTGGGGAAGGTATTCCTGTCCGCCTTCGTGACCAAAAACTTCTCGCCGGCAATTCCAACCTCCTCCTTCTCTCCTTTCCAATTCCTTTCCAATTTCGGCGTAATTTTGAGCAACCATGAAAAAATAAGGGGAATGAAATTGCTAAGGCTAGGAGCTGAGGAGCAACCCACTTGTTATAACTTACGGGGTTTTATTTATTAGCTTTTTACTTTTATTATTATTTATTTCATTTCGTATCTTCATTTAATATTTATTTATTTATTGGCATATTTATTCAATTATTATTGAGTTATCGAAATAATATTATGATTGAAATTATGGATTTTAAATGAGATTCCCATCTTGTACATGGTGGGCCAAAAGTCACCATGGGGTTTAAAAATAACTAACTTTTTCGTTTGTACATTGCTCCACACCCTGTTGACCGTTTCTCTTCATTCCTTTTTTACATGATAGCCAACTGTCTGTTCTTCATAGGTAAGCAGGTTTTCCCACCCCACCTTACCCCTCCTTTTTTTCATCCTACCATATGTTACCAATTTAATTTTTAAACCCCATGGTGACTTTTGGCCCACCCTGCACTTATTAAAAAAAAAGGAGGATAATTTTTGTTTTATTACTAGAATTGTTGGACGGCTTTTATTTATATTAAGTTGCTTTGTTTCCAACATCACTTGTCTAAAAATTCAAATATTTTTACTAATACTTATGCTAATCTTAAGGCCTTCCAGCGAGATGCCTTACAATTCAAAACCGCAAGTAGTTTCGGAAAGAAGTGCCCTGCAATATATTACATTATATTCTATGAAGTATTCTCCTTAAATCTTTCCTTTTGTATTAAGAAATATTAATCTTTCAAGTGTGATGTTCATTTAAATGTATACCTATACAATAGTGATGCGCATTTAGAAAGTTAAATTTGAGGTATGCGTAAATAATTTAAACTTCATTTCAAAATATATGTAAAATTGAGTGATGTTTAGTGAATACATGAAAGATTGGGAAATATTAATATGATGCTGGATCAAATTTATAAAGTATTTAGTGAACCTGAATATCTAAAGGAAATGTATACAACGGACAATATTACCTAAGCCATTCCATAACAGTCAGCTACTACAGAGAAAGTAATTGCTTTTTTCTTGGCTTACATAGTTTTTTTAGGCATATTTTTAGTTAAGCACTACTTCACTCATTTAATTATAAACCATATGAATTCTCGTTTTTTTTATTATTATTAAATTAAAATTGCAAATTAACTGCTTACTTACAAATGTTTTTTATTTTAGTTTTTGCTTCTGTAATAATTACTATATACACGATTTAGGTTGACTAACATATGATAAATATGTATGTACAATATTTGTAGTATCAGATCACCTCACCGCGCCTGTACTTAGCTAAATTGGTCACGTAAATACCCATTACCCCAGTTAGTCTAGTAGCATTTGCCAAAATAAGATTGCGAGATTTGCTAAATTAAGTACTTTCAACTTACATTAATTAGCTCCATTTACTGTAAAGCTACCACCCTTTATCTCTTAGCCAAATTTCAACCGATTTTCAAAATTGTTTTTGCTAAATTTATTGTGGGGTTTTTATGATATTTGAAACAAATTACGGGATTCGTATGATAGCGGGTTACAGAGTAGTAACCCATCTCCATATATTATTATAAAAAATAAAAAAATTGTTCCCCCATTATTTTATATTCAACCATATGTGAAGAATATTCGTCCAAAATCTCATCAAAATAGGTTGATAAATTCAATGTCAAAAGGTCATACTATATATACCAGTGGGAAAAGTTTCTCATTTTCTCATTTTGATGGTCTGAGGGAGGTGGGATAAATATTAACCGATTTGCATAATTCCTTTTGCTAGTTTTTTTGTAATTTTTTTCTGATTTTTTTAGCATATTTACATTCTCCTTCTGAATAAGTTGCGAAATTTAATTTTCGACGGCCAAATTTCTGTCTGAAAATTCATTACGAAATTTTTTTCTGCAAAATATAGATTAATCAATTTTTGTGTCATTTTTTATGGATGAACTTTTTTTAAGAGATTATCTGTACAACATTTCAGAAAGATCGAATGACATTTACCTATTTAAAAAATAATTAAATCTATAAAAATTTTGCATACCCACTTTTCGCAATCTACCGGCGTTCTTTGAAAACGCATGGAAATGCGACTTACAGAATCGCCAATCTACATACCTCTGCTGTGGTTGGCATTTTACCCGAATAAGCTTGGGGCTTTCATTCAAATTTTGTTGGAATTTAACGGCTCCAGCTCCAGCGAAAATTTCCAAATTTGAGCATTTTCCAAGGGGTAAGCCTACAAAACCCCTCGCTCCCCTACTTTATGCATTATTTCGGTCTCATTTGTTCATCTGGAGTTCCCACTTGCGTCACTTTCATTTCTATTCAAGCCCTACTTATACTGTGAATTTGGACCAAATCGGTAATGACGAGTGGGGACCCTCTACTTGTTAGACTGATCGTTTTCACAGTATATGTAAAAAAAATAAACCAGCAACACCAAGAAGGGGTAGCCCGATTTAGTCCATTTTTGAAATTTTATTTGCTAGTACAATTAAAACACCACGTACCAAAATCAGTTCTCTACGTCAACGCGTTCTCAGGCAGTGTCCAAATATATAGTGGAAAACGAAATTTTTATATCACACTCCTTCGTGGGGGAGTTGCCCGATTTGTCTCATTTTCGAACTTAATTTTACTTTACTTTAAAGTCCGTGTAAAAAATTTTAGCTCTCTAAGTATACCCATTTTCGAGCTGTCGTGCGCACAGACGGACGGACAAACGGACGAACGGAAAAGCCAAAACTCAAAATAGCTTTTAATATTGAACGTGGATATCCAATCCATTTTGCTCTACCATCACTATTTCAAGGTGTTACAAACGGAATGACATACTTAGTATAGATTTCATCTAGGGTATAAAAATCGTACTTGCGGAGTAAGGTCAGTTACGAAGCTTTTCAGGTCAAAAATATATAAATAAATAAATTTCCTTTATTAATTTACGCAATATGTGCATACATTAGTATAGAGCTTGAGAAATCAAATAATAATGTTAAAAAAAAAAATGCAAAGAAAAAATTGAAAAATCAAAATGGAATAGTAAGAAAATTAAGTAAAAATTATTAATATAATAAACTATGTATGTAAAAAAAAAATAAACCTTCATAACGGACGAGTCAGTCGTATGGACGGCGAGCTCCTTGCAACCAATAAAGTCCCCGGGCAAGGACGGCATTTTTCAGCCCTTCTCCAAAACTCGGGAGACCTTGTGACACATAATCCAGCCCTCCTCTTCATATAGACAAATAAGTTTGACTTCCTTTCTACTAAAAACACTTGAACGCATTTGCGATTGAGAACTGCGGCGCTCCGTTCCCAGAAGCAGGTTATCACAAAATCAGCACACGTACCTACGTACTTAAAGGGGAGGTCCATTGAGACGGCACTTTATGAGGTCATACACTCGATTGAAAATCGCTTCCACTTTAAACAATCTACGATAGCTGTTTTCATCGATGTAGAAGGAGCTTTCAATAATATCCTCCTACAAAAGTTTACTGATATGCTAACAAGACCTGGCGTGAATCAATCCCTAAAAATACTGGATTGCACACATGTTGAACAACAGAACTGTCTTCGCCAGTCTGGGTGGAGCAAGTAGAGTGAAACAGGTCAACAGAGGCAACCCACAAGGTGGTATCCTATCACCCTTATTGTGGGTGATCATCATGGACGATCTCTTGCTAATTCTGATCCGGATGGGGTACAAAACAGTATGTTACGCAGATGACCTGTTGATTTTAGTTACTGGACATTTTGAATCGGAGCTCTATAGACTGGTGCATAACGCGATCCGATTTGCTGTAGACTGGGCTATGGATTTCGGACTGTGGATCACCCTGTCGAGTTATAGGGTGATTAGTAAAATATTCTCTTTTTTAATTTAACACCCATTCAAAAGTACAGGGAATTGTTTGCAGAACTTCATGACCTTTCAACTGCTCAAGTACCACCGTAACCCTCCCCACTCTAGAGTTACGTCGCTTCAAATTTAAAATATCGGTTTTTTTCTGTTTTTTTTTTTTTTTCTTAAATACCCCCACTAACGTACACCATTTTTACAAAATTTCAAATGCCCAGTGTCTCTTCATTAATTTAACCTAGTACACACTCATGTTGCATCTGTGACAGTTAAAGAGTTATTAGTTCTTAACCTAGTCAGGTCACAAATAATTTGTTCCCATAGTGACTGAAAACATGTCAAAACATGTCATTTAATAAAAATATCGTCTAATTTTGGTATTACGTGAACAGGCTAAGAGCTAATAACTTTTTAACGGCTACATTTAGTACACAAGGTGTTCTAGGTTAAGTTAAAGAGGAGACTTTGGACTGTGAAAAAGGCGTACGTTAGTGCGGGTATTTAAGAGAACAAACGAAAAATTAAGGAAAAAACAGAAAGACCGAAATTTTGAAGTTGAAGGATCATAATTATGGAATGGGTAGGGGTACGGGGGTAGTTGAGCAGTCGTTGGAAAGGTAATGAAGTTCTGCATACAATGCCGTCTTAAATCAGACCATACAGGGTGTACTTTTAAGGATATAGGGTGTTTAATTAAAAAGGATAATATTTTACTAATCACCCTGTAACTCGACTGGGTAACGCACAATTTTTTACTTATTTGGACGAGAGGAATCATTTAGCAAAATATTGACCTATTAGTCTGGGACACCCTGTATAAGTGCTTTTTTTGGATTAAAATGCTACTTCAACCTGTAAATGTTTATAAAAATGTCTTCTCCCGGGAAGGTCTCCTCCTTCCCCGGAGCACACCACAGCATTACGAATGATATTCGTTTTTGCAAAAAAAAATTCTGGCCCATTAGCGCCCCCCCCCCCCCTATATACAGATTCCTGATCCGCCACTGGTCAAGGGTGCCACGATTTTTCAGGCAATGAAAAAGGTTGAAAAACTCTTCTCTATCTTTCCGGAAAATATCATTAGTTACCGTGTCTGTAAGTGTCCAAACATATGGAAATACGGTATTCGAATTAATCAAATTATTACGTATATGTATTTGCAGCTTTTCTACAGACTGTGCAAATATGCTACGTAATAAATCCATAAAGACAAGAAACCCCAAATATTATTATTTATATGTAAACTGCACATGCATAGTTATAAAAATATTCGCTTGGCTTATTCGTTAGCTGACATTCACGCCATCTAAGAAGCTCACAAAGATTTGATAGTGTCCCAGAATCCATTGCTACATTTGCATTCCGTATGCATCGCAGAATTTAACAAAGGCGCTTTTCTTAAAACTTGTGAAGCATCTTCACCAGGTGAAAATATTCAGATCCCAAAGCTGCTTTTATGCTCTGTCACAAAACAACATGCATCTATTCAGCTTTTATAGAATGTCGAACATTTTGTGTACCAAAAGCTTTTTATCAAAAGATATCTCTGGTTCGTACCTTACCTAGCTTACCTGGAACTAGAATTGGGGTGTTCCATCACGACGTCATCATGTAGGTTGTGAAGAGCAACAAAAAAGCCGAGTTATGAAAACATGGTGGAAAATTTTTGTGTCACTTTGCACTTGAACGCTTTAGAGAGTTACCATTATTTTTATTGTAGAAAATTTACATAAATATTTGCTTTTTGCTTTACCTTTTAAAATGTGGAGACGGACGCGGTGTTTCTGTAAATTGGGGCGCATTTAATGGAAATTCAAGAGTCAGTTGAAATTTTAGTTTTAGTTACATGAGGGTAGGGCACGGGGGTGGATGGATCCAGGAAGAACCTTTGTTGACGTTGAATATTTTAATTCTTATGAATAATGCATTTTATTCGGAATTGTCTGCTTATGTGAAAAGCTATTTTACATGAAATGTTTTGAAAGTATATATATAAATGTTGGGGCTATGTATGTAGGCGTTTTACTAAAAACAAGTGTTTCTATAAGGAAAGCAGCAAGCTAATCGATGGGGTGCTTTTGTAGGATTTTTTCATTTATTTCTGGTTTGTACGAATTTATTTTATACAAAATTTTCGAAATTGTGTTTGGGGTAAAATATTTTGATAGTAAAAATGAGTTAAAAAAATGTGTAAGTTCGTAGCATTGTAGGAACAAAGTTAGCTGTATGGATACTTTTCGTGGTTCTTTTTTAATTATTTCATTTACTGTAAAATTGATTTTCGTTCAAAATGGAAGATGATTATTTTTGGATAGTTTCAGTTCAATAATGATAAAAGAGTGGTAAAACAATTTTGATGTTTTCTCTATAGAGAAGCGTTTTATTTTTACAAACGTTGTTCGCAGTTATATGATGATTCGACAAAAGTTCTTTTTGTACTGTCTGAGTACAGTGACAGCCATTCGCAAACATTCGTGGATTAAAAAAGCAAATCGTTTTTCGGTGTACTGCCACCTTAACTCAAAAAATATGGCAATTCTTGCTCTAAGTGAAAAAGGTCGTTTCTGATGATGATATTAATCAGTATCACGTCCCAGGTTATAGCATAGAGGGATCGAAATATATGTATATTCGGAATGATGTTGCAATTACCATTCTTAAAGATTTTCCTTCTGCCAATTACATCTGGATTAGGCTCAAACTTCACAGCGCATCGTTTACTTCTGTTTCCTTTAACGCAGCCCAAATACGTCTGACGAGAGGGTATCCGTATTTGGCAATATCTCCAACAATACTGATCATTGGCTTTCTGTCTTCCTACTTTCCGAAATCATCCTAGCAGGCGATTTTAATGTCAATAACATACCGCAGCTCAGACATCCTTCTACCACAAGTCCTGTGGGCCGTTTCATTAACTCTTCTGTGAATCCTTTAATTTACAACAGCTAGTAGATGCTCCCTCGTGGATCCCTGATGCAACTGGTGACAGAGCCAATTTACTAGATTTCTTTTTATCATCTCTTCGATCTCCGATCTCGGTAATTCAGACCATTGTTTAATCATGGCTCAATTTAGCACCTCAAACCTGTGCCGCCCAACTTCTCCACCTACAAATAGGCTTCTTTGGTACTATAAGAATGCTGATTGGGAAGGTCTCAATCAGTATCTTAGAGAAATTCATTGGTTGGTCTCTTTTGTTTCGAAGGATTTTGATGAATGCACATTAGAACTTGGTAACATAGCAAACAATAGCAAATTCGTTCTTGGTTTAACGATAAGTGCAACCAAGCTATAAAAGCGAAAGAATCTGGTTTTCGCACCTATAAATTGCATTCATGTCCGGAACTGAAACAAGTCTACAAGACTTCACGGAACACCTGTACGCTCATTATCCATAGAGAAAAATGTCTTTTTGGCCAGAATATTAGACAAAAAATTTTCGCGAGCTGCAAAGGCAGCAAAGGTTTATGGTCCCTGGTCAAAGCCATCGTCCTCTATACCTTCACTACTTAATAATGGTGAGGTAGTTATTAACTGCCTGGATAAAGCTAATAATTTGGCTGATAGATTCGCTTTAAGTTCTCATCTTCCACCCACTTCACAAACACCTGTTTATCATCTCCCGTGTGGATGTGTACAAGAGTCAACACACGTCCGTAAGCGGGATGTCTTCAAGGTCCTTAAGAAGATCCAAGGCCGGAGGTCCTGATGGTTTCTCGTTCCTGTTAATTAAAAGCTGTGCCTCATTCTTGGCTAAATCTCTGCGTAAACTCTTCTGTATGTCTAATTCGCCAGGAAAATTTTCAACTGTTTGGAAACTAGCTCACGTACAGTGTATTCCCAAGAAAGAATAGAGTAGTGAATCCTAAAATTATCGACCAATTGCCGAAAGTGTTTTGAAGTGTCAGAAATCAGTTGAGCTTGGAAGTAATCAGTTGGGCTTGGAAGTAATCAGTTGAGCTTCGAAGTAAGCGGTTGAGCTTAGAAAGAGGCAATCGACATTCAGAGTTGCTCATGTGAAAAATCATAGTGGTGAATGTGGTATATAGCATTTTTGGATTAAATGAAACCATTTTCGAATTAAACGAAACTATTTTTGAATTGAATGAAACCATTTCCGAATTAAATGAAACTGTTTTTGAATTAAATGAAACCATTTTCAGATTAAAAGAAACCATTTTCACATTGATTGAAACTATTTTTAACTTAAATGAAACTATTTTCAAATAAAATGAAACCTTATAGAATAAAATATGAATTTAATGTTTTCGTACGTTTTATATTCATTAAAAAGGTACATTAAATTGTATAGGACAGAGTGTCAAGTAATATAATGTATTTTGTAGCCAAGTTATTCTCACTTAATTGCCCATTAAACTGTTAGGTGTTCTGCATTTAATATACATATACAGATGACATGCAAATGCAACTGATAACTTGTCATTTCAGTCTAAGCAGTGCAGCAAATAAGTGCTAATTATTCAATTGAAAGTTACTAGTAAAATGAGTGGTGAAGATCTTAGTTCTGAAAGTTCCGATTACTGGCAACCTAGCGAGGAGTCTTCTATTGATTTAAGCCATAGTGAAGTGGTTCATGAAGATTATCTGGATCAATTAAATTCAAATCGTGGGGAAAGATGAAATGGTAACATTGATCGCCGCTATTAATATTGGAGGTATCGTCTACAAAAATATAATTTCCAATGCTACCGTGAATGCCGATTGCTTCAAATTATTTTTACGCGAGCTTTTTGAAGAAATTGATAACATGTTGCAATTATAGAATTCTTTTTTAATACTAGATAATGCTCGAATCCATAAAACGCGAGAAATTCAGGATATGGTTCGAGATAGCGGATGTTATTTAAAATTTTTACCACCTTACTCGCCAATGCTGAATCCGATAGAAAAAGCATTTTCGAAAATAAAGTTGATCGCCCGATCAATATTAAGCGACGTTAGCACCGAACATAATATTGTTGATGTAATTGACCAAAGTGTTCAGCAACTGAATCAAAATGATTGTTCAAACTATGTAGCGGATATGGTTTTGCAAATCCCACAAACTACAGATCGGTGACCGCTTCAATAATGCCAGCAAGGTAAATAAAAATCAGCACCGTTATATAATTTACTAATTTCATCTATTATATATTGATTGCAGGCACATAACGGTTTAATGGGCAATTAAGTGAGAATAACTTGGCTACAAAATACATTATATTACTTGACACACTGTCCTATAAAATTTAATGTACCTTTTTAATGAATATAAAACGTACGAAAACATTAAATTCATATTTTATTCTATAAGGTTTCATTTTATTTGAAAATAGTTTCATTTAAGTTAAAAATAGTTTCAATCAATGTGAAAATGGTTTCTTTTAATCTGAAAATGGTTTCATTTAATTCAAAAACAGTTTCATTTAATTCGGAAATGGTTTCATTCAATTCAAAAATAGTTTCGTTTAATTCGAAAATGGTTTCATTTAATCCAAAAATGCTATATAAGGAAGAACTGACCCAAGGCTCCAGGACAAGTCTCGGCAAGTGGCAGGTTACGTTATTTTTAAAATTTATGAAAGGATCTTACACATATATGTTCTCATTAATCAAAGTCATTGGGAATTTCATTTGAGCAGAAACTGATATTATTTATATCTATTGGTAATCTGTAAGATATAGAAATCCAAGTTAATTAGGCCTTTTTCCTTTCTCCTTATATCTTATTACGTCAATGTGTCAGATTCCAAACAAAAATTTTCATGGAACAGAACCTAAATAAAAGTACCGAAGTACTAAGTTCCAGCTTTAAAATCTGACAGGTAAAATTGCCGAACAAGGTACGCAGTCCTACACACACACATATCCAGCAGCATTTTGGTAAGACCAAACCAAAACCCTCGAGAATACTTCACAAGCCATGAAATAGACTCCCTCCCTACCACATGCGAGACCCAACGTAGTCCTTACATTCTAAAATAATTGCAGTGTTCTTATGTAAAATTGACTAAAGTTTGATTTGAATAGCTCCTCCGCCCTAAACTAATATTCACACCGAAAAATGGTGTTCTGATTATCTTAAGCTTGCTTTCTTATCTTGCGAACTGTAATAAAATTTTCATACCTTTCCTAACAAAATTATTTAAAAAAATTTATCTTAGCCAAATGACTACGATTTCTCAAACAAAAATTCTCAGCTGAGTAATCATTGTAATGTCGCTGTGCCATCATGCGATGCCGTGGGCTGGTGATATCGAATGTAGCTGCCTACAGATTCGGACTCCGGCTGCACATACACACATGCACAGCTGAGAGGTGTTGAGCGTAAAATGGTAAGGTTACTTTGTAATCAAAACTATTTTATTATTTTGTTAAGGAAGGTATGTAGTAAGTGCAGCCTTTGGGAAGATAAGGAACCAAGCTGTAAATTACTAGAAGACTATTTTCCTGTATGGATAGTAGTTTGGGCTCTATAGCATTTATAAAATCAATGTTTGGTACTTTTCCATAAGCATCAATATAGAACATTTTAGAGAACGGACTCCGAACGCACACATATAGGTTTCTGTTTCATGGCTTGGGAAGTATTCTCGAGGGTTTTGACCAAACCCTTGCAAAACTTCCCACCTCATGAAACAGAAATCTATATGTGTGCGTCGGGAGTCCGTTCTGTAAAATGTTCTATATTGATACTTATGGAAAAGTGCCAAACATTGACTTTATATTTGCTATCAAGCCTAAACTACTATCCATATACGAAAATAGTCTTCTAGTAATCTATAGCTTCCTTTCTTACTTTCCCAAAGGCTACCCTTCCTATATACCTTACTTAACAAAATA
Organism: Dioctria rufipes; assembly: GCA_963924295.1. Lineage (NCBI taxonomy): Eukaryota > Metazoa > Arthropoda > Insecta > Diptera > Asilidae > Dioctria > Dioctria rufipes. The sequence goes on along the minus strand of OZ002744.1, from coordinate 26,519,864 downwards.
ATAAAATAGTCTTGATTAAAAAGTATCCTTACCATTTTACGCTCAGAAACTCTCAGCTGAGTGTGCATGTGTGCATTCGATATCATCAGCCCACGGCATGCCAAGACGGCACAGTGCATATACAATGATTACTCAGCTGAGAGTTTTTGTTTGAGGAATCATAGTCATTTGGTTAGTCTAAATTTTTTTTAATAATTTTGTTAGGAAATGTATAAAAATTTTATTTCGGTTCGGAATATGAGGAAGCAAGCCTATGATCATTAGAAGATCATTTTTCTGTATGAATAATAGATTTAGACTCAAAAGCTATTCAATTCAAATCAAATTTTTGTCAATCTTTCATAAGAACACTGCAAATATTTTAGAATGTGTGGACTCCGTTGGGGCTCTTATGTGGTAGTGAGGGAGTCTCTTTCATGGCTTATGAAGTATTCTCGCGGGTTTTGGTTAGACTCATGCAGTTACATTTTATTCTATTCCCACTCTATTAGTTTCCTTTTCGAATGTCATTTTTACTTTTATTTTAATGTAAACAGTATTTCCATTCTGTGTAATTGTTATTTATTATTACTATTTTTAAGAAAATCATTTATACGCGCAGACAAAAAAGGTACATCAAAAACTGTTTGTGCCAATCTCAAGAAAACTGACTTGTGTGTAATTTTATTTATGTAGAGCTCCTAAAGAAGGGCCGCACGTGGACCCGAAACGTCGAGCAAAGGAAATAAAAAAATTTATCTTCAAAACTGCTTTCCCGAAAAAATACATAAAAAATCCGTCATCTATATCAAACCCGATCAAAAAATGTAAAAAATATTAAACTCAGCTAAAAATGTAGGGAATATTCTCTAAAATTAAAGTTTTTTTTTCCCTAAACTTAAGGGAAAATTCCCTACATTTTTAGCCAAAAATACCTAAGCTTTGTGGCAAGAATTTGTGCATTTTTTACAGTATATCTTATTTCCATATTTGTATAGTATTATCAATAGAACACATATGAATGTCACCATTTCTATTAGATTGAAGATTTTTTTAACGTTAAGGTACTATAAGGCCTTTTATTTTATCCTCTCACTATCCTGAAGCCTTCTTCGACATGAATGTTGAATAAGGTCCGCTCTGCCTTTCAGGTAAATTTAAAGGGACATTGCATATCATAAGTGCCGGCAGTGTCACAGTGATGATGGGGCAATTTTAGGTACTTGAATACTGGAACACCAGGTCAGGTTCTTCAGGTTCTTATCAAATAAATTGCAAGGTAGGTGATGTTACGCAATCCCTTCAGGACTGCATGATATGTTCTACGTTCTTGGTTACGCACGAGGTTTTGTTTTATATAATGGTGTGTGACATTAAATGATCTCCATCAATAACCGAGGAGTGCTTGCGTACCACCCTGTACAACACTAATCATAATTAATTTATTTTTCTAGGCAGTACTATGTTAATTTTATAAACGCACGAGGATTTTAACACAAAAAGAAGTCAGTCTCTATCAGCTAATACTAAACCGACCACCATCGTCTGAGCCCTAGGAAATTTGTAACGAAACGATGATATCAAGCACATTACGAAATTAAATCTTTATTTCAATAAATATCCACTAAAAATGAAGAAGAGAATAATTTGAAACGAAGTGAGATTCAAAATCCTCGCGTTTATATCTTTTTATTGTTTTTTTGTTTTTTTTTTAACTGGATAAATATTGTAAAATATCCGCTTAAATGAAAACAGTGGAAGGCCCGTTCCCCTAGCTGAAAGTTACTTCCTCTGAATTTAAATTTGTAAATAATATATGTGAATATGTAGAGATAGTATGTAAAACACATACATAAATATAGTTGACAGTTTCAACAATATTCATCACATGTACGTATCTAGTTATCTGAAATAAAGTCAAACCCTATAGGATACTTCGAAAGACCATTGAAAACTTTTTCATGATTTAAGCTTTCAACAGAACAAAATCAAATAGGTCATTTGAATATACCTATATACTTGTGTGTGTGTGTGTTTGTATGCATGCTCGTTAGTATAGGTAAACCTAAATTTTATACCTGCTACTATGCTAAAGACCAACGATTGTAATACTCTCAGTATAGAAAGTCATTAAAAGTTACTCATCCTGCGACAGTCCGTTAATCTCTATGTGGACTTACCCGTAAGCTCTTGTCAAACTTTAGTATCAGTTTCTTTCATGGCTATCCTTGCTTTACTTGTCCAAGTAAAGCAAGCGTTTTGTATTTAGGTTGTCTACCGGACCCTATACAATTTAGCCAATCCTGTATGAGGTGATACGAGCAACTAAGGAATATTCCTACCCTCGGGTGTGCTGTTAATGGGAGGTGGGGCCAAAATAAATCGATTATACGAAACTTAGTATGGACAAGGTGAATTTTCTAGGCAGAAGGATATAGGAATTAACAAATCCAATCACTTCTACAGTTAAATCTTTTAGGATCTTTCTTTTTCTCTTATTTTTCTATCGCGGGGATTGTGAAATTTACGAAAAGCGTTTCTTTTATAAAATTTGCAATTTCCTTATCGAAACCGAATTTTTCTTAATGAACACAAAGCAGAGGTATTACAAAAATCCTTTAGTAATTTTTTTTTCTCCCTCCCCTCCCCACACTCTGGAACAGATTAAACCATTTTTTATTTTTTATTTATCTTTTTTTTTTTTGTACGAAAGCGAAAAATAAGTATATATCCAGGCAACGAAATTGTCACTTTCGCAACTTGATACATGGCGGGTATCTCCCATTTCAAAACTTGTATTCAAAAAGAATTTCGAGAATCACAAGGATAATAAGGCTTATGGGGGAGCAGTAAGGAGAAATCCTTTTTAATTAACGAAAAAGGATTTACGTTTCATTTGCCAAATTCGAATGTTTTGTAAACAACAGAAAACTGGAGAATTTGGTTACCGGCATGTGTCCATATAAACCAAAAAAAGCACAGAGTCAGGAAGATATGAAATGAAACAGGCTTAAAGGGTAACTAAAACAACAACAACAACAAAAACAACAAACATAGTAATAAACGAAAATACCGACGGAAGATACTTGAAATTTTTTTTTTTTTCGAAAAGAGATACTGATCATCATCATCCCAAAAGGCAACTTCACCGAAAATTCCATCCTTTTTTCGGATAAACCGCGTAATTTGCTTGCTTTGTGAATTTTTTTTTATCTTTTGTTGCTTTTTCATTTCTGGAACATACAAGCAAAAAGCCGCCTTTCATTTCGTTCGTTTTTTTTTTCTTATATATATATAATTACGTAAAAGTGTCCTCTTTTGGAGGCTTTTTATCCTTTTCAATGTATCTTCCATGCCCACAATTATCTTGTTTACCTTTGATTTCGTAACAATCAAAATTTTCTTTGGAGGATTAAAATTTTTCCAATTTGTTGTTTTGAAATTTCTTTGGAATTATTATGACAGCTGGCAGGTGGTTTTGATTTATAATTGGGAAGTGCTTCTGTAGGTACACAGGATGTCCTTGTGGTTTATATTTATAACCATAATTGAAGGTAAGAAATGAAAATTGTAAGGCTTACGTTTATATAACTATGATAAAACGAGCAGTGCTTTTTATTGACTCTTATATTTTTACGTTTAACCCCTCTACAGTTGGAAAATAATTGGAAGCATTTTTTTTTTTTGCTTTAAAAGAAGGGCAAAAGGGTTAAATTCTCATGAATTTTCAGAAAGATATAATTTCTGCAAATGGCTGATAAATTCATTTGGTTTGCCTTCGCAATCAGTTCAGAGTAGGGTTACTCAATGTATTCATTGTCTATGCGTGACTGAAAATCTTATTTATGCAATAAATTATCATTTTTGAAAATTTTTATAAAAGGACACCTATTGTAAAATAAATCGGATAATTTTTGTTATACTCATTTGCATTGAATTTACGTTTTTTTCATGATGTTTCCAAAACTCAGTGGATACCCTATGATGACGTAGAACAGCAGTCTTGGCAAGAAAAGAAATGTGGTAAGTAATTGAGGATTATTGGGTTGAGACAAGAAAGTGACTGTGTGCATTACGCTTGAATGTTTGCGGCTCATAGAGAAAACAGAGGATGGCAAACTGTTCCACATTCGTTCTGCTTATGAAGTATTCGCAGAATTTCATGGTACGACCGAATCTGAGTTCAAGGGTTCAAGGGTGAGCATGGGTTACAGCTCATGTAGTGTGTGTAGAACGAATTCTACAAGGGATCAGGCTAGTGATTTCGTCAGAGCAATAGCAATAGAAGTAGCGATAAAAAAGAGATAGACATCGGACATTACGCCAATACTCTAGAGGATCAATAGCTGCTATTGATATGTCATCGCTGATAAGCTGGTCCCTGCCCAAATATGGGAATTATATTTTAATCTAGGCCTAATATGAGACTTATAGATTTGCGCCAAGTCTGACGGATTACAAAGATTTAAGAGGAGGAGGCATTTCATCGAATTTTTGGCAATACCAAAAATGTGATCCAACCAACTAAGATTGTTAGAAACTTCAATGCCTATGATGCTCAGAGATGACAGAAAACATTGCGTTTTGGACCCAATTCGCTCTACCACAAGCGAGCTTTGTTGTAAGGTCATGGTTTAGTAAACTGAACATATGGCCTCGTTTATCAATTGTACCATTCCCACGGAAATCAGCTATAAAGTCGAACAAGTACATGAAGTTAAGAGTGTTGTCATCTGCAAAACTATGAATAGCTAAAATAGCAGGATGCCAGACTGTATTAAAGGCCTTTGAGCTATCTAATGCGATAATCTCAGAGAGATTATCAGTGGCGGATTTACAATTTCCTAAGTATAGGCCGTTAAACTTTTGCCGCTCTTACCTTTGCAATTGTCAGTTCCTTTACAATCTAAAAATTTGGATCAAATTGCACAAGAAATAGTTTTTAGCTAATCAAAACTCAAAATCGTGTACGACTAATAAAGCGGGATGAATACTACTAACACGGTAATATACATTCGGTAAACGTAGTTAAATAATCTTTAATGCGGTTACAAATATTTAAAAAATAATTTTGTTCAAGAAAGAATTTTTTGGGATTCTCCGGTATATAGCAAAAGCTAAAAAATGTTCTAATTTGTTATTTCCTCATATAATTTGTTTTTTCCTCATATAATTCACACCCAGAATTTATTTCTGAGTTTATATGAGAAGAGATCAGTTTGATCTATTTTCAAGCGTCTGCAGCAGGCAGAAAACCAAGCTGCACCGATGAGTGTAAGGTTTTCTGCTGACACGAAACGCTTCTTCTTCTTCCTTTTCTTTTTCATTTTTCAGCCCACTGCGTGGCGTATACAGGTTCGATTCGCTTCGAATGAATCTGTTTCTTTAAAAAATTTTAATTTTTTTTAATAAATAAAAAAATTGTTTTTTTTTCTATTTTCTCAAACTTTTCATTTCTTTCTTCTTTTTTCAATTTGTTTTTCTAATCACACAATTTCGCTATTTGGGACCTGTTGATGAGTCAAACCAAGACTTGAAACTTGTCACCAAAAATTAATGGGTTGTGTGATGAAATAATAAATTAGAACATTTTTTAGCTTATGCTATATACCGGAGAATCCCAAAAAATTCTTTCTTGAACAAAATTAAGTTTAACCCGGTAAAAAGTCCAAACGTAATCTGTTTAAAAAATAATAAATTCAGTTAAGTTATTAAAGTTTTTTACAATACCTTTTTACGCTATTTTTTGTAGGCAAAATCATCAATAATATCGTCGTAAATAATCTTGTTCGTTAATTCCGACTCTATACACAAAAGAGATAAAGTGGTTAATTTTTCTTGACTTAAGGTCGATTTTAAATAATAATTTCCCCTTTTTAAATAAGAAAAGCTTCTCTCACCCAAACAATTTGTCGCTGAAGTACAGAATGCCATACGAAGAGCTATGTCCAAGTTAAGATAAAAGGTTCTACAAACTCTGTTTGCGCAGAAACTATAATAGACTGTCTAATGATCCAGAATCTGGTTTTGCCGGAATTCTTTCCGAAGAAATGTGGCTTTGAAAATGTGTGTATTCTTGAACTAAGTCAGTTTCTAAATCATTAGAATACATTGATTCCAAAGAGAGGGCTTTTTTCGTAAGGGTTGATGATGACAGTTCACTGATTTTGGTTAGAAACGAAAACTTGTTGTAGACCTCCTGCCTTTTTTCTAATTTGGATACATGTCTATCAATGACGACGAGAAATGTGTTAACCCTGAAAGAATCACTCGCGGTCATTCTCATTTCTTCATAGAGCGTTTCATCATATTATTTTTTCCTTTCGGTTGTCTTTTTCCCTGCTTCGACACACTTAATTCATCGCCTTTTCTTCGAAATACTTGAAATTTTCTTTTTGATCTATGAAAAATTTGCGAAGTGATTCATAAAGATCGGCTACGGTAATCAAATCTACGTTAGAAGCCTAAATTTGTACACTCAATTTCTTTATTCTTTCCAGAACAACATTCCAAACAACAACCATTAACACGATTTCCATAGTTGGTCTAATTTTAGGAGAATTCCTGTCGCTTTGTTTTGTATGACAGGCTTTTCGGAACAATCATACCTGATTGTTTCCAAATTTTTGAGAGCTTCGTGCCAATAATCTCTCCTAACTTCTACATGCATCCTCTCTAGCTGACCAACGTATGAGATTTACTCTCTTTAACGTTTTCCCTTCTCCGATTTCAGTCATTAAATTTTTCCAGCGTTGTATCGAACTTACACAAAAATAAAAAGCAGATTTCTTGAACCAACATGAGAGAGTGAGAAAGCGACAAGCTTCTGTACAAGATTTAGCAGTCGCAGTTGACACATGGTAAAACCACGTCGTCAAAACGATACCGTTTGCTGAAGAATGCATATAAATACACGTAATATGTAAGTAATGGTAAGCTGCCAAATTAAACAGCTGTTGACCTGTCAATTATCATAAATGTAATTGCTTTCTCGATTTCATTACTGAATTATATCAAAGGAAGTATTTGGTTTCAATAATTTATACTATAGTGTAGTAAAATAAGAAATTGCTTGGGACAAGTCAAATAATATAAAATATTGCTTTAAAGACTGAAAGTACAAGTCCCAGTTTACAGCTTTCTTGTTCTAAATTCCCCTATCTGGTTCTAAATTAGCTGAATACAGCTGAGGTATTACTATATCGTTTTTGCTGATTAGCTACTACACATAAGCTCGTACTCATGTCGTCAAATGAATGAAAGAGAAGAATCCTTTTTGCAAGCATGAATTTACAAATGTAAGAGTGAGAAGAAAACAAAAAAATCTATGTCGTTTTGACGACGTGGTTTTACCATCCATTGTAGATTATGGCTTAACGCTCTGTAAGGAATGCTAGGAAATCTCCAGTAAATTGGCCAACACGAGTGTTTTGAAAACCTTCGAAAGAATCGATGTAAATGCAATTGGTCTATAATTTGAGGGATCGCTTGCCTCTCCTGTTCCCAACGCATATGTAACAAACTACGTGGATACTCTAGCAACAAAAAAAAAATGGAAAGTAACATTTTTACCCGGATTATATCAAAAGTGTAACAGCTCTGTGTACAGTAGGTATAGGACTCATGGATAATATTGATCAAATTTTTGATGATGCTTAGAGATAGAGATGCGATTCAGTCTCCTTAATCACGCATTGTATTTCGATATTAATTTTGGTAAAACAAATTAAATTTTAGATATTCGCACGAAAAAAAAAAATTATATAGTGTTAAATCTCAATTTTCTTATGGCCAATTGGTGTTAGCATTTTACCATGAGTTGCAGATGACATGACATAAATATTGTTGTCATAAAAAACCAAATCGTCCTGCTGGAACCACATATCAAATGAGGACACAAAAATTTGGTTATTATAGTTCGGGATTGGGTAAAGACTATCATTCACAGTTACTTGATACAAAAAATCGCCCCTAAACACTTGGTCAGCCCAAAGACCACACTAAGCATTCTCTCATTGGGAATGCATTAATCTGTCAGGGAATTTTCTATAATCCGAATCTGAATTTTTAATTTGTTCAATCTGCATGACTATTATATTATTTTGTAATTAAAATTGCCGCCCTCTATTTTTTATCCGGGATCCCAAATGACTACACTTTAGATACAATCAACTTTAAGAAAAGGTGATTGCAACTATAATTATAGCTAAGAATAACTGCGTAGTAGTTGGAACCAACAAAAATAATTAGTTTCAGACATTACCAATATAGTTTTGACATCAAATTAAATTTGTCGTACGAAATCTAAAAATATTATATCTAATACGAAACCTATGAACCACGTAATAACGTATAGATTCTAAATGTATGTATATCGTAATAGTCTAGATGTCTAGTTTTTATGGATGTTTGAAATTATAGTCGTGGCATATAGTTTCATTCAGTGTACCAATAAAAAATATAAGGTACTATTAAAAATTATGCACCATATGTAGATATATGATTTTCGGATTTAATTAAACCTTTTCAAAAAAATTAAACCTTTTCCACAAGGAATTAAACCTTCTCCGTAAATAATTAAACAAAATCCACAAACAATAAATCTAAATTCATTTTGATTTTTTTATTTGTTTATTTGTTCATTCCTTACAGAGCTTATAGGTAAAATTTCCCATGTAGAAGAGGGCATGGTTAATTTTGGAAAATGCCGCGATACACAAGACAAATGCTGTTCGAGAAGTTCTTGCCACCGGTAATAACCTACGACTTTAATTTCTTCAACCATATTCACCTATGCTCAATTCTATAGGTATAGAGCAAATATTTTCAAAGATTAAAGGAGCTGCAAGGAGAATTCTCGCAGATACATCTGCAGAGCACAGCCTTACTTCGGTGATAGAAAGTAGCGTTAGGGAGATAAATGCTACAGATCCTGTCAATTTCATAATGAATATGATAATGAGAATTAGTCCTGCATCGCGTGTCGAACCACTTCACTAACAAAAAACTGTTTACAAATGTAAAAACCAAATAAAAAAATTAATGATTTAATTGTTAATGAATTTAGTTTTATTGTTTGTGGATTTTGTTTAATTCTTTCTGGAAAATATTTAATTCTACTGGCGAAGGTTTAATTCTTTCTGGAAAAGGTTGAACTAAATCTGAAAATTCTATATATACAATATCGAGAATTTGCTTGGAGTACTGAATTCTGTCACCACCACAAAAAGCTTTTGAGAATTATAATGAATGTATGTCATTCATTTTTATCAAGATAGAGGTTTAAGCCTAGTGTCGAGTTCGAGTAAAGTGTGACATTTCCATATAAATTTTAGCGCTGGTAAAATCGCAAGCAAAAATTTTACTAATGATTTTACTAGTGCAATACGGAGTTCACTGGTAAAAAGTGAATATTACTCTATTTTAAGATAGATGGCGCCTTGTATGTCTCCACTTATTTTACTGAACATTTTAATGCATGGAGCAATTTTCAGATTGTTTTTGTGAATTTATTGAAGGATTTAATTTTAATTGAAAATTTTTAGATTGTTTTGTTAATTTATTGGAGGGTTTAATTTCTCTTATCAATTTTCAGATTAATTAAGTCCACCTTTAGTTGTAAATTGTAAAAAAGTTTATCTAAACTTTATAAACAATTTGAAGTTTTTCACCGATAAATTTTTTTTTGTTTTCTCAAAATTAATCAACGTCAAAATTTTACCAGCGATTTTAATGTGAAAAAATTGGAGACCGCGTTAAATTTTATTTTGCCCGAGCTCGATACTAGGCTTTACAAATTGATTTTTATAAAATAAACTACTTGTAGGACTTATCCAGTTTGTGGACTACTAAATAAAATTACTACAATCCTTATTCTCGTGTTAAAATAAACGTTGAAAATAACAAAAATTTATGTGTACATGAAAACTATTTTAGGATCGGGAGGAAAATAAGACGGTCTTCAGTCCACACAAAGCTACCCAAATTTACATATATCGACATACGCATATTCCTAAAATGAAAGGAAAAAGATGGTAGGCGATCAGAGATAACCATACCGATGAGACCTCTCTGATCGCTAGGTCGAAAAGTTCAATAATTTTTTTGCACTTAAAATGCATTTTGTAAATTTATTGAAATTATTTTCAATAAATTTCAGTCTGTTAGACGAGAAATCTCCTTGAGGAAAAGGAAACCCTCAAAGAATTTAAGCTTTAAAAGAATTAACAAAAAAAAGCAACTTCCTCCTTTTTATCCAGCGACGACCCAATATGCACAAAGTTCATCCCCTAAAATATACATAATTATTAGCATTATTAACAAAAATATCATCAAATTACCTAAAACCCCACATACCTCCTTATATTTACATTTCGTAATGTCTTCAAATGACAAGACAATGTTTTCCCCTCAGTCAAAGTAAATTCAACAAACGTCGATAGGACAACACCAAGAGGCGAGACAAACATAACTGGTTACAGCAGTTATACATACAAAGCCGATGAGCTGCAACAGAAAATCATTCCTGGTCTAGAGCTCGTCTGGCTCAGAGATTAATCTGAATTTAAGAATATTATTCCCAACCTCCAATATAGAAGATTAATTCTATATTACATGGACTAATATGAAAAATTTCTATCATTTCCTGTACTCCTACCCATACCCAACCGGGAGAATAATTCTCCCGCAGAGACTAATCTGCTACACTCCAGCCCACACCTAAGCAAAAACTTAATTTTGTTCAAAGATTAATCTGAAAATATGTATTTATTGTGTACTAGCGTACATGCTGCAGAATGTTACTACACATTTATTATTTCGGCCCTCCTGCCTACACGTAGCAGCACCCTCCGAATAATTTCACAGAAACTTATTCTGTGAATCATTTTGCTACGTTCCTGCCTACACGTAGCAGCAACCTACGAATAATTTCACAAAAACTTATTCTGTGAATCATTTTGCTACGTTCCTGCCTACACGTAGCAGCAACCTACGAATAATTTCACAGAAACTTATTCTGTGAATCATTTTGCTACGTTCCGGCCTACACGTAGCAGCAACCTACGAATAATTTCACAGAAATATATTCTATGCACAAAGGATTAATTCTGTTCTTCTTCTTCTTCCTCTTTTCAGAAGTAAAGAAACAAGAGTGACAGTCTAAATGACATCATCCAGAATAAATCTGAATTTTATAGTGAAATTTAATTTGTTTGAATTTTTATTGAATTACACAGTCTTAAGTTTCATATATTTTGAATTTGTATGTTTGTGATATTAATGTTAGGCATATTTGCATTAAATTTGTAAGACTGAGTTGTCCTTTTTACCAGAACATCCCTCCCACGTTCAACACCAGATCTCAAACACGGTTTTTTTGAGATTTTTGATTTCAGAAAAATAAATCGGAACACCTTTTTCAAAAGTCTAAGCTCGGTAGCATTTGATCTGACGAGTTTTTAATATTTTCCTGAAGGTTTCAAATCAATATGATAAAAATTGTGAAAATAAAAAGGCTGAACAAAATGCTTGAAATTTTATTTAGCTTTAAGATCATAAGATGAACAAGAGTCCAGTTTATTAGCGCCACAAAAAACAAAAAAAAAACAAAAATCTTCGTATATCTGTTGTTGTAAAAATCACTGTATATAATGAATGATTAGTTCACATTGAAGTTACAGATGTAGGTCCAAAAATCGCTAAAAATTTCTCGGAAAGGATATACAACTTTCCATAGACAACTGATCAGATATACTTCGGACATAAGTGATCGGTATTTTTTTTTTTTAAAAAACTCTGAAAGCTCTAGAATAATCGTACATTGTGCACATTTCTTAACCCTTATCAAGTCTCAAGTACTTACCTAGTTCTGAAAGCTTTATAGAAAAAATTTAGAAACCCTTTCCATGCTCCTTGAATGAATATTTCATCAGCCAAATTTGCGTGTCTAAATAAGCTTTTCGTTATTTATCCACCCGCACACAATACTCCAAGTATGAAAAGCATTACTAGCACCTGAAAATAAGTGGATTAAATGCCTTTAATATCCCCAGAAATGAAGTGATAATGAATGGCGTAGACTTAAATTTTATCTATAGTTGGAGTTTCTATTCTTTTTCTGGGGAACTATTTTTTGATTTGTTTTTTTAGTGATGTCGTCTACCAAGCGTATCAAAATCAGAGATATGCTGCCCAGAACTGTTACGTGACGTGTCCTTTATCCCTAACGTACCACTAGTATCAATTGCGTCAACACCGTCTGGCAGTGCTGGGGAGAAGATTCAGTCTCCCACGTACAAGGTATTGAGATGGCTATCAAACTCTGTGATGACGAATAGCCATGAATCTGTCCTTTATCCTCTTCATTCCCTACTCCACTTAGAACCTATTTTATGGTATAATAGGTATACTCCTGCTATAGATAGACTAGGCAGTTTGAGGGAACTTTTTTGTTTTTGTTCTTTCTTTGTAATCTAAACCACCCATGTACAATACAATCTAAGAACTGTACATTTATCGAAACCTTTAAATCTCTCCATCTATTTCCACTAATTGCTAATTTTCTGGTCTGTTCTTCTATTTATTTCAAACACAAAATTTATATACATAAAAGTCCAGGGAAGGAAGGAGTGTAGAATTGTTTTGCACGTCTGTAAAATATTGATAGTATCGTATCCGTCCCTAATTAGGAGATCCAAACTTTTCTCTTGAGTCTAAATTTATTTATGTACGTACATACCTACATATATAGGTATGTATCTAGCTATATTCCTGTGAAATAATTCCTTTACGATCTAAGCTAAACATACTGAAAAATCGTTTTCAAGAGGAAATTCAATTAAGACGTGGGCGGTAATCTCTCAATGTTTGGAAAAATCAAGAATTCATTTACTCCCGTTTCTGTATAAATTTTTTTGGGACAGACGTAATTAGCGCAAAACAACTCTCCCAGATTTTCCTTTTTCACCTTCTTAGAGACAACACGAAGATATTTATGTTTTAATTCGTGTTTTCTTTTTGTCTTTCAAAGAAAGGGGAAGTAGAAAGTGATAAGAATTTAATTTTAAGTTAACCTAACGAATCTCCTTTTTACTTTACTGAACTAAAGAACAGTGATGGGCGTGGTTATAGAGAAAATTTTAATTTAATTAATATTAGGAAGACATTTTAGTTTTTTTTTGTTTGATGATTACATTGCGCTCGTTGTTATCATACAGGGTGTTTCCCACTAGGAGGTCAATAGAGCAGGAGGTGATAATATTCACCTAGACTAGGGATTCCCAAAGTGGTCGATATCGACCCCTTGGGGTCGATATTGGTTTCCCAGGGGGTCAGCATAAATGAAAACTGATTTTTGGGTCGACGAGGTCTAAAAATCGACCCCTATTAATTAAGGCAAGCTCTTATTTGAAACTTTCAAGATACTGTATAAATTGTGTTATGTGTACCAACTTGTTATATAAGAATAACTAATATTTTAGTAGGAAATATCATTATTGTACTTTTAAGAAACTCAACAAGTCGATAAGCGTGCACAAGTTCATACAAGATGAAAAACTGGGCCAGTCAATATGCGTGAACAATTTCGTGCAACATAATGTGTTCGAGTTCGAGCGTACAAATCTTTTAGGCACGTTTTGACTTTCTCTGTATTTGACGCTTATACTCGATTTAACACGAACGAAATCATGATTAAGTTCAAGTCCAAATATGCTCCTGATATTTTACTAAATAACAAGCTTGAAAGTTCATTTGCATTTTGAAATTCATTGAAGCGTGAATGATAATACACTCATCTACTAATGCGTGATTCACAGACAGCATTTAGTATAGAAAAAAAATCTGAGTCCTAGATTGCATCAGTCTTTACAATATGTTATAAATGCTGTCAATAAGATTCGAAGCAATTCTTCTTTCGGTTATTTGCTCAGCTATGTGGGGAAAACGACGAAGTCTTTACTCGGTTACTTCTGCACACTGAAGTTCACATGCTATCAAGAGGCTCTTGCTTAGCAAGATTTTCAGCTCTTTTTGAATCTTTGTTGGAGTTTTTACAAGAAAAAGATCCGAGTTTGAAAGCAAATCTGAACAATTTTAAAACAGATATTTTCCGCATTTGTCAAAATTACCAGAAATGCTTCAAGGCGTTGTTATTTTATCATATGTCACTCACTTGGACGCATTACACCAGGATTTTAATAAGAGGTTTGAGGATCTCTTAAATTTACAATTTCTTCAATGGATAATAAATCCGTACAATATCACAGCCATGGAAGAAGCCAATGTGATAATGGAAGAAGAGTGGATTGCCATCAGCACAGACGAAGAGCTTAAGCAAAAGTTCAACCAAGGCTATCAGAAGTTCTGGTTGCAACGCAACATTGAAGCACAGTATCCTGCATTGTGGAACATTGCTGAAAAATACCTTATCGCTTTTCCATCATCATACCTAGTCGAAAAAGGCTTCAGTGTGGTTACAAACATTTTGGCAAAACAAAGAAACCGTTTGAAAATCAACGAACGCGGAGGTTTAAGGCTGCAACTCCCCAATATTGAACCGGATTTAGCTAGATGGGTAAAAAGTCACTAGGTTCATCCATCACACAGAATTTTTTATTTTTTTATCTTTACTTTGCGGTTTTAATGTTTTTTTTTTTTTTTTTTTTTAAATAATTACCTACTTAAGTATTTTTACGAAATTTGTATTAATAATTATTAATTACACTTGATATTTACTGAATTTTTTGTCTATTTATTTTGTTAAATTTTGATGAGAAAATGATGTCAAGTTTACTCGTATAACCAACCGCAAAGTTTTTAAATTGGAAAGTATTTTGTATCAATAGGAAAAAAAACTAGTGATAGGAATTTTAAAGTATTTTGGCTATGGGGTTCTGAGGTATCAGTACATTTTGAAAAAGGGGTCTCTTGCCCATTATAGTTTGGGAATCCTTGACCTAGACGAACCAAAAATTGTATGGCAGGGGGGGGGGGGGCATATCAACCGTTTAGGAGTTACAGGGTGATTAAGAAAAAAAGCTAGTTTTTCACAAAGCACCTTGTATCTTAAAAACGACCGGGGGTACGGTCACAGTTAAGACCTCATTGTATGCAGAACTTCATAGCCTTTCCAACGACTCCTCAGCCAGCCCCATACCCTCTCCACCCTAAAATTATAGTTGTCTAAACTAAAAATTTCGGATTTTCTTACCTTTTTTCTTAATATAACCTCTATTATTTTTGCAAGAAGGTCATTAACATAACTTTTTTTTATTAAAACTGTAGACTCTCCTCTTTAGTGTGACCTATTACACCTAATGTACTATCTGAAGCCCTTTAAGAGTTATTAACTCTAAACCTATTCTCAACCCTATTATCAAACCTGTTCTCAACGCTAATTTGTTCCCTTAGCACGTCATTTAAAAAAATATCATCTAATTTCGGTGTGACCTGAATAGGTTATTAGTTAATAACTGTTTAACGGCTACAGTTAACACATTGGGTGTAAAGGTGTTTTTATAAAAAAAAGTTATGTTAACGACCTTTTTGCAAAAATAATAGAGGTTAAATTAAAAAAAAAAAGTTAGATAATCGGAAATTTTTAGTTCAGACAACTATAGTTCTTGAGAGGAGAGGGTATGGGGCTGGTTCAGCTGTCGTTAGAAAGGTCATGAAGTTCTGCATACAATGAGGTCTTAACTGTGACCGTCCGTCCTGTCATTTTTAAGATACAGGGTGCTTTGTGAAAAACTAGCTTTTTTTCTTAATCACCCTCTAACTCCTAAACGGTTGATATGACCCCCCCCCCCCCCCCTGCCATACAATTTTTGGTTCATCTAGGTAAGTACTATCACCTCCTGCTCTATTGACCTCCATGTCGGAAACACTCTGTATTTGTAATTATGCAGAAAATATACAATTACACATGCAATTGCAATTGTTAAGAGATTATAGATTTAGATTTTCACACATTGCTTACTAGATTTCTATTGGATATTGCTTGTTTTACATGTTTCTATAAAGAGGAAAATGTAAAAGATTTATAGTCTCATGATTGCTAAAAATTAAAATGACAAAAGCTCCCGCAATACGCAATAGGAATTTTAAGAATCTCAAGTGTGAAGTATTAAATACTTCCGATAGGGGGCAGGGCCTTCGAGTATTAGTACAGCTAGATATTCCCAGAAATAATGTTTTCTTAGCCCATTTATTCCGTGTTCCATTATTGAATCTGTTACATGTGATTTTTTTATTGCTTTTACGTGCTCGCACCCAATATATATTTTTTTATTCTGGTAACACTAAAGTTCTTGGCTGTCAAATTCGACCTTTCATTATTTGACATTCGTAGTACATTTTCATTTTAAGAAGTCTTGTTTTTGAAATTTGTTATGAAAAGATGCCTCGTCGTAAAATGTACATATGTATTTTTTATTTATAATATGACAGTTTTATGTCATTTTATTTATCGTAGTTTGAATTATAAATTTATATTACAATCACTGACATGTATATAAATGGACTACTCGTTGAACCATATTCCTGACTCTTTTCGTGAGAGCATAATTTCCCACTGAACTGTAACGATTGGGAACGAAAAATTGCTTGAGGCTGAGCGGGTATTTCCAGAGCTGACAACTTGGTAATCAAAATTTCTTACTAAAACAGCCTTGTAAAAAACACTTCCTTCGACTCATAATTAAAATTTAACAATACAAATAGTCCCAACTACTTTTATGGTAAATTCAGTAAATCGCAATGACATGCATATAAGTAAATTCCCACATAATTTATGTATATCGCCAGTTTACGACAGTTGGTAGCATTGACAGTGACAGCATACTTTCTGAAATCAAAATTGATGATATTTGTTTTTCTCTTTTTTTTTTGTACCGTTCCGTTATTGGAACAGTAGAATTATATATGTATACAAGGTGGGGCAAAAGTGACATAATGTTAGAAATGAAAAAAATTGGGATCTGTTTTCAAGAGAAGTTTATTTGAAGATGTAAAATTTATGACATTAAATTTAAAAAACGATTTCGGTCATATGACCACTCCCTGAGCTAAATCACATTTGTGTTTTACGGCACTTTTATTGCTTGCAAAACATGTGGCTCCAAATTGGTGATTTCTTCTTCAATGTTGACTTTCAAGACTTGCAAGGTTTGTGATTTATTATGGTAAACGCGAGATTTCAAAAATCCCCAAAGGGAGAATCCTAATGCCGTCCGATCTGAAGATCTGGCCGGCCAGTTCACATTGCTAAAATGGGAGATCACACGGTCCGAAAATTGGTGTTTCAAAATTTTCATCGTTGTTCGAGCTGTGTGAGCAGTTGATCCGTCATGCTGGAACCAACAATGCTCGAGACCCAATTCAGCAACTTGCAGCAAACATCTTTATGTAACGTTCACCAGTTATGGTTACGGTTGTACCGTCGGCGTCCACAAAAAATAAGGACTAGTTAGTTTTTCACTGCAATTGCAGCACCAAATAGTCAGTGCGCAAACCGAGGTCGGCCACTACCTGCAACCTCTCTAGTGGATGCAGTTTTCACAAGACGCTCAGCCAAACACCTAATTGTTCACGCAAATACTGCAGAATGATGAGGAAAACGACGAACCGATTTCTATGATACCCTAAATGAATGCCTGTTTGTAATTTCGTATCGTCACCCATTTGTGCAAAATGGATTATAACAAATCTCATAGGATTTCATCTTCTGAAGTACTTTTCAGTTGCAATCAAAACGTCTAGGACTAATTGTTTTCACAGTATATCTAAAAAACCAAAATTTTTATATGGCAACAACAAGAAGGGGTTACCTGATTTAGTGCATTTTTAAAACTTTATTTACTATTGCTATGAAAACACCATGTACCAAATTTCAGATCTTTACATTGGCACGTTTTCAGGCAGTGTCCAATATATAGTGCAAAATGAAATTCTTGTATGGCAACCCTACGAAGGAGTTGTTGCCCGATTGGTTCCACTTTCGAACTTAAATTCGCTTTTTTTTTAAAAAGCCCATGTGCAAACTTTCAGCTTTATAAGTAAACGCGTTCTCCAGTTATCGTGAGGAGGGACAGACGGACAGACGAACGGACATGCAAAAATCAAAGTAACTTTTAATATTATGCATGGGTGTTATTATTTCTGGGTGTTACAAACGGAATAACACACTTAGTATACCCTATGATTTCATATAGGGTATAAAAATAGTCACCATGAGAATTCCAGCCGATTTCCATCTCCGGTAAGAATCTAATACAAAATGTCATTTTTGTCTTCAGAGCACAGAGATCTAAAAACTCGCTTGCACACTCAACGTCGATGCGGTGCTATTTTTGAAGTGGGTCGTAAGCATTCTCTCAAGGAGAAGGACATTGCTATCCACTCGGATAGTCAGGCAGCCTTGATGGCTCTGAGTGGTCCTCGTATAACATCTAAGTTACTGGGTCCTCGGAACGGAACCCGCCGTAGGCGTTGCCACATCGAGTATCGGGTCTCTCATTAAAGCGGATGTTCGTAGAAAGCGTCAGCAGAGATGGGAGAACCTGAATACTTGCAGGTGTACAAAACTGTTTCTTGATAGGCCCAATGGGAATATCTCCGGTTTTCTCATGGGGCTCGAAAGGAAACAATGTAGAACTGTGGTTGGCATCATTACCGGCCACAGCTCACTTCATGCTCATCTAACAAGGATGGGAGTTGTTGACAGCCCTGAGTGTCTGTCCTGCCTGTAGGGAGAGCCCGAGACAACCGAACACTTTTTGTGTACGTGTCCGCCCTTCGCCCGGTGCAGGCTGGATACTCTAGGGTCTGCTCTTCTATCTGTGGATGAGCTGAAAAACCTGCCTTCCCAAGACCTGATGCGTTTCATTGAGAGGACAGGAAAGTTTTGGTGTATGGCCTTCTGGCAGGATAGCACAATGGGGCGCTTTGGCCTCCGTGCTTTGGGATAGGGTCACCTGTCCCCTGCCATTTAAAAAAAAATGTATTTTCTGCACTCATCTCTTGTGCTGACTTTTGTCATACATACTAAGATGATAACGGAGAATTTTCAATCTGGATGTAGGCACTACTCCAACCATTTCCACAAGCAGCTTTGTCTTTAACGTGTTTCCCTAATACAAGTTTTTCAACTTTTTCCACATTTTCTTTTAATACTGTTTCGAGAGGTTGACCGTCCCGAGCAATGCTCACCTTCAATCGATTCTTTATCTTGGTTGAACAAATTATACCACTTATAAATCCTAGTTTTCCCAGAGCAAGAGTTCCCGTAACCCGTTAACATCTTTTTCGAAAGAGTTAGAAGTGATATTCCTTGTTTTCTTAGGAACTTTATGATAACGCAATCTTCAATTTCCTCCATGCTTGACATTTTCTACCCGACTGATCTGATAGTTAGACGATATCTTGAATACCTTTAAATGATTGGAAATTGAGTCCCATCTTCTACAGTCATCCTTATACAATAAAAATCGAGATTTAAATAAACTGTGACATAGACTACATCATAACACTGGTAAGAACAAAAGATACTAATAATTTTGAACAAAAGAGTTCTTTGAAGCGTTTGAAGATTTGGTCCAACCACAAAAGTTAAAATGGACATCCTAATCTACGAGCGCCTTATTACATAGAAAAATATGTAATTAATTTTTATGGCTATACATCTAAAAAGGTAACTAACTTATCATACAAATTTATTTTCACTTAAAATTTCTCCACTTTCCGATCATATTCAAGTCATTTCCTCCTCGACTTAATCTATTCTTCTGTAGAAAATGCATTTTCTAACAAATACCAGGAAGTGATTAACGGGGAAAATCTTAAGAACAGCTCAATGGCTCGTTTAACCTTTGAGATGCTTAACGAAAGAAAATGAACTAATTGAAAGGTATTCAGTTGATAGAAGAAAACTTCTACCTTTGCTTTAGGCTAATAATAACTCTCCTTACCACCATCCATGGAAGACTTCATTCACTCACTAAGGAATGGTGATAAAAGCCTCTCTATTGACCGGAAAACCTTTGCTACAGGTGTTCCCCCATTGTTTGTGGAATTTATTATTCCTCAAGTAGTAGCAGAACTCTATCAGACTTTTATGTAGAAATTATTCACTTCATTTGTAAGTGGTTTCAGTTTTATATGTGAATAGGTACGTAAAAGTACATAAATCAAAAGATTATACATTTTGCGCTTGATTTATTAATAAAATATTTGCTTACTGGTCACAGTAAGAGGGTGAAACTTGGTAATTTTATTTTTATTAACGCTAATTAAATAGTTATTAAAAGTCTTAGACAGAGCAATTGAGACTGCATGTTAGTTATATGAAACAAAACGTTTCTAAATTAAATTGCTTCTCTCAAGCTTGACAAGCAGTCGACAGATGAATTTGAAATTAGGATTAAAGAGAGGTTCGGCGGAAGTAAATAGCAGAAAGCGAACTTTTAAGGAATTCTAAAAATAAATTTCCACTCGGCGGTATATAAGAGTATATTGTTTTGTTACGAGCGTGGTCTTAGTTCGTTATTTAAAACATAATATTTCAGATATACTTATCTAATTATCGGAATTCAAATAGAACAATTTCGCCTTTTTACTACGTTCACATAACTGTCTAAGACAAAACTCGGCTCTGGCGTTAAAAAGTGTTGCTTTTATACTCAACAAATTGCCCAGAACCCTCCCGAAAATTTCCACCCAGAAACATCGAATCTTCGAACCTAAAATTGTTTACTATCCGAACAAATAGATGTCTCTTTTCCGTTTCTATTGCACATAATACGATTCTCCGAAAGTTGTTTATGTCTGTAATTAGTTAGTCATTTTACGAAATGTATCAATTTCCAATAGATAACACTTGTCAGTTTCTATTGCACGTAACAATAAATGAATACATGAAGCAAGAATTTCATCTTTAAACATGTTCGTCAATAATTCAAATAAAGAAATTATTACGAGCACGCAGGACATTCTCCAAAGATCAAAAGCACACCGAAATAGATTTCTAATACGTCACGGAGTGTAAACAAAGAAAGTGTTCTACCGTCATTCGAAAATCCATAGCCAATTACCTACTTCAGATGGATTCATGAATTTATCTACCAAGTACTCCGAATTTTTCGATCACTAGAGCAGGAGACTCGCAAAGCACATGTCGAAGTGATTAAATTTCCTCAGGAGCTTTGTAGCTACGACAGAAATCATTTGATTCCAGAGCCACCCTCCTAGCCAGTTAACGCCCATACAAGTTTCATAGGTTAGATTAGGTTAGGTTAGGTAAGACAACTAATCTGCATCACTTAGACCTGTAGTGGGTCCATTGAGCCCCTTGTCCCCATGGGATAACCTTCTCAAGTCGCCCCAGATCAATCCTGCTTCCGTTAGGGAACTCAAGATATCTCTAAGACACTTTACCTAGATCTATCCTGCTTTTCTCAGTAAACAATCTTTTGGTGATACAAAACTTAGTTGGTAAATTACAAAGGCAAATACTAAATTCATATTAATAATAAACTAACAAAAAAAAAGAGAAAGATTAAAACTACATGGCAAAATAGAACAGAAATTAAAAATCAAAGAAATAAGCAAGCCAAAAGTAGAAAATTATAATAAGGAATAAAATAGAAATTAAAACCAGCACAAATTGAAAATTAAAATAAGCAGTAGCGTCAACTAGTAGCAGTACAGGGAGGGAAAGAGCATACAAGACCGAAAGACATAAGAGATGGGAGAGAAAAGTAATAGTAATAATAAAAACGAAAATAAAAGCGCAGTTTATAGTTATTTCGGAGTGTAAACACAATGTTAGTCCGCCTGAACATCATCCGAGGCCAGATGACGAGTTAGCAGTACGCTGAATGAACTGGCCGAGCTCGTGCCCTGCAAAGCCGCCGGAAGACTGTTCTAAAGATGAGCTACGTGAACAAGGTGAGAGCGTTCCAAAATTTTAAATGTTTAAAACGGGGAACCTGCAGCATTAGATATCTGTTAGTGTTTAAAAAGCTGATGTCGGAAAATAGATAGCTGGGAAGCCTAGTGTAGATGATCTTATGAAGAAAAAGCAATATTATCAGCGACAGATAAGCATCTAGAGATATACCCAGTAGAGAATTTCGGAAGAGAGAAACGTGATCGTATCTCCTCAATCCATAAATAAGACGGATGCAATCATTGAAAGCGACATTCAGTTTCCTCCGACAGATCGAATCCAAGTGAGGGAAGACAATGCATCCAGTTGTGAAAGGCAAGAGAAGAGTCCTCATCAGCTTAGAACGATGAGCAGGAGAAAGAATCCTCGCACACAACCACAATCTTCGAAGTATCTTATAAATTTTAGCCAAGATATTTTTAATGTGATCGCAGCAAGTCATAGAACAGTTGAGGATAATTTCTAAATTTCGAGTAACGGTAACGTGAGGTAAAGCTGTGCCTTTCAGAGTTACAGTTGGAAACTGTGAGACTTCAAGCCTCTAGCCTTTTAAAATCATGTAAGTTGATTTGTCGAAATTTAAAAGTAAATCATGCCTCTTGGACCACTCAGAGATTTTCTTAAAGTCTGAGTTGATTCTTTCGACACAATCCTGAATAAGGCCAGACGGCCTATCCAAATATATCTGAGCTTCATCCGCATACAAGTGTATTTTTGACTCTTCTATTACATTTGGAAGATCATTTATGTATACATACTGAACAATAAAGGGCCCAATATTGAACCCTGAGGTACCCCTCAAGTGAGTGGCAAGCTTCTCGAAAGTAAACCTTTGACTTTGACTTGTTGAGATCGATCAGTAATAAAGCTTCTGATAAGTGCCACCGAGGATGAGGAAAATCTGAACTTGTCTAAAACGACGATAAGAAGCTCGGAATGTTTGACGCTGTTGAAGGCTTTAGAAAAATCCAGGAGTGTTGGGACTATCAGGTGATTCTTATTGAGAGCTCTACGAATGTTGGAAGTTACCTTCAACAAAGCAGCATTGCAGCTGTGACCAGCTCTGAATCCTGACTGGCATGGGGTGAGCAGTTGGTTTTATTCCAAGTAAAGTAAGATCTGTTCGTGCATAAGCATCTCAAGCGCCCTGGACAAAAAATACAGAATACTGATAGGTCGAAAATCGCTTGGTCCGTCAGGAGATGCGATCTTAGCAAGGGGCAGCACAATCGCGCTTTTCCAAGTCTTAGAAAATCGCGAGGATGTCAAACTCACATTAAAAATATGTAGAATGGGATAAACGAACCAAGGCAAAATAATTTTAATAAAACGTTTGCGATATTTGATTGTGTCCGACTGCCTCAAACTTCACAGCATTAATGGCATTAACAACTTGGGGAGCATCAACATAGCTAAAACTGAAATCACCTTCATATGCCCGAGAATCATCAAGTCAGAACACAATCGAGCAATCTTGTGAAGAGACTCCCCTTTCCAATCAAACCTGCGACAACCTTCAATTTGCGGGCACATAATAGATCCAGCCTGGAATAAATAGTACTACACAAAATGTATAGTCCGGCATGAGTAGTGTATTCGCAGGATTAATATGAGTAATATGTGCTAAGATTCTTACATAAAGCCAATGTAGACCTTTAAAATTAATGCATAAATATTGTCCGAGCACTTCACATCCAAGCTTAAATATAACACAAAAATTTGTAACTTTACATAGCATAACTAAGTTGCTACCATCCAAAACAACTGGCGAAATACTGTGAATACTTTTTCTACTCACTTGGATTCAGTATCAATCTATTACTATTAGCTCAAAAGCTTAATCTGTCTAAATCATCATTTATCAGTCTTTAATGGGCATGCTATAATTTATTTCATTTTTGCATATCATCGGCATACAAATGCACATGAGCTACTTCAGGTAGATCTCTGATGAATAGGTTAAATAATTGTGGCCTCCTCTGTCTAGACCCCTGTGGTACGCCGAATAGTAGAGCGACGGGAGGAGTTGGAAAGTCATTATTTATCTCAACGTATTGATGACGATATGCCAAAAATATTTTAATGAGGGTATGAGCTGAAGTATTGAATTTAAAAGAAGCAAAATATAAAGCCCACCGCATACTGTTACAAGTTCTTCTACATTAAGCCAGTTCCACTGATTTCGCAGGAATTTTTTTGTATATTTTATTAAAGATAGAATATTATATACATAGACGTTTGGAATAGGAAAGTGTTTGTCAAAATAGTTTTACGGTAAATTCTGGTATTCCTCAAGGCAGCCATATGGGCCTTACGTCTTTTATTAACAATTTATATTCATTATATTGAAAGCTAGTTACTTAAATTTTTATAAATGCAGGTTTTTTCATATTATAACTGTGTATTTTTGGCACTGATATTGTTCAGGCTTCACCGAGTTTTCCTGATGATCCCAAATACATAATTCCTAACAAAGTACATTGCAAAACTGCTAAGTATTAAGCTTAAATCAACTACAGATCCTTATCTAAAAAAGGAAAAATTCCAGATCTTTTAGATTAGATTATTTATTGTATGGCTGGAAGTCATCAATAAATTCACCAAACACATACTTGTCACAGATTGAGGCTGTAATATATCTGCTCCCACAAGCTTGCTTCACCTAAAAACAATTAAAAACTTCATACATAATAATTAATAAAAAGGTATCACATATTTCAATGTCATTAAATGACATTACCATAGTCAGCTGTTTTTGCATTCATTTCAAGCAAATCAACCAGTCCCTTGGGCAACATCAAGAGGCGAGAAAACATAACTGGTTACAGCGTATATATAAAGCCGACGAACCTCAGTAGATGGCACCGTTCTTGGTTTAGAGCTCATCTGGCTCAGAGATTATGCTGAATAATGTTTCGTGTTCCCTACCTTATTACAGAAGTTAATTCTAGTCAGAGACTAATATAAAACTATTTCTATCCTTATACAGGAATTAATCTGAATTATTTATCGTCTGCCAGATTACAAGTTGCAGCATGCTGCTGCACATTGATTTTGACGCCTTCTTACGTATACACGCGCTGCAGTAATCATATTTTTGCTACAGAAGTATTTTGCTGCCCTCGTGCGTGCATGCAAGTGGTAGTAATATATTTTTTTCATTTTTGCTACCTTCATTCCTACACGTAGCAGCACCCTTACATAAAAGTTATTCTATTTACAGAAGATTAAGGGCCGTATTCACCAAGCCATTTAATTGAAATTTAATTTAATTTATGTTTTAGTACTCCCATTAGAGAGGGGTGGAGCCCACTTAAATAGAAATTAAATTTGCGTTATTTTATGTCATAATAATGCATATGTCGTAGACATTTGACGGAACTCAGCACTTCACGTAAAGTCTAGACACTTCATGAAAAGTAGGCAGATAGTGTAACGGTTTTGATTAGCCACTTTTTACATTATGTGTCTGAAGTTTTTAGTCAATTCATGAAATGCTAAAAGCCTTTACGCTGATAGTGTAATACCACCCGATATAACCAAATACTAGGAGAGTGAGTTGTGGGGTGAAGGGGGAGGTCGCAACCAGGCATGCCTATGAAATCCTAGATGAATGCCCGTATTAAATTTTCGTATGGTCACCGATCTATTCAAGTATTGATTTTGAAGTTGATTTTCGCATATATTTCTAGAACAGTTTGTCGCACAGAAAAAATGGTAATAACCAATTTTATAGGATTTCGTATTCTGCAGAAGTTCTTAGTACAATAAAAATGTCTTGGACTGATCGTTTTCAAAGTATACGTAAAAAACCGAAATTCTTATATGGCAACACCAAGAAGGAGTTGCCCGATTTAGTCCGTTTTTGAAATTTTATTTGCTAATGTAGTAAAAACATCATGTACGAAATTTCAGCTCTCTACGTCGATGCGTTCTCAGGCAGTGTCCAAATATATAGCGGAAAACGAAATTTTTATATAGCAACCCCACAAAGGAGTTGCCCGATTTGTCTCATTTTCGAACTTAATTTTACTTTTTTTTTTAAACTCCGTGTACAAAATTTCAGCTCTTTAAGTATAAGCGTTCTCGAGTTATCGTGCGCACAGACGGACGGAAGGACGGCCGGACAGACGGACGGACGGACGGGCGGACGGACGGACGGGCGGACGGACGGACATGCAAAAATCGAAATAACTTTTAATATTATGAATGGGTGTCCAATCCATTTTGCTCTACCATAATTATTTCGAGGTGTTACAAACGGAATGACAAACTTAGTATACCCCTATGATTTCATCTAGGGTATAAAAAGTGGCTAAGTCAAAACCGTACATTATCTGCCTACTTTTCGTGAAGTGCTGAGTTACGTCAAATGGCTACGACACATATATATCTTTAATTTTAATTCAAGTGGGCTCCACCCCTCTCTAACGAGAGTACTAAAATACAAATTAATTTAAATTTCAATTAAATGACTTGCTGAATACGGCCCAATGTCTGTTCTTCTTCTTCACAATCTTCTTTTTCAGAACCAAAGAACCGCACCACAATGGCGTCATTTAGACAGATTGAATATTTTTCGTAGAATTTATTTGGATTTTATTTTATTGAATTTGCTTTTAATTTATAGTTAAGTTTCCATTTTTCTTGAATTCTTGTATTAGTAGGCTTAACCCTGGTAGACAAATCATGATGAGCTCATCAATGAGCTTCTCATGAGTAATCAGATGAACGTCCAGATGAAATTTATTCGCGTTTGAATCAAAACCGGGAAAAAATCATTTATTTACTTATTCACAGATAGTGTGCATGAGATATTCCATCTCTTTCACTTATTTAGAAATGTATACTTTGCTTCTCTTTTGTGCATTTTGACAATATTAGACGAGCACTGTCATAAGCACATAATGAGTATCATGTTGAGTTTATTAATGAGTATATCAATGAGTGTCATGATGAGCTTATTAATGAGCATGTCAATGAGTGTCACGATGCGCTTATTAATGAGCATAGCAATGAGTGTCACGATGAGATTATTAATGAGCATGTCAATGAGTTTCACGATGAGCTTATTAATGAGCATAGCAGTAAGTGTCATGATGAGTTCATAAATGAGAATCTGATTTTATGATTGATTTCATATATTTTTCCGAATTCGACGCTGAGGCGTAAGGATATGGGCATAAAGTCTTGTTCAGCATATGGGCGACATTCTTTCCGCGGAAAAACAAATCAAAAAATTAATTTAAAATAAACATTTTAAAAATTCAAATACTTAAATAATTCACAAAAATGAATTCAAATTTTCCTAGTAGAAATGTCACCTGACAAAGTGAGGACAAGAACAAATATTTATTTATTGCTGGTTTAGTATATAGGGAGCAGTTTCATGATATCCAATATACTAATTATCGATTATTAAATTGATAATTTCCTAATTAAACAAGGATTTAAAAAAAAAATAGTATTGATTTCATTATTGTAAGCAAGGCTTGATAAATCAAAGGTTGGTGAATCATTAGAAGAAACAGCAAAGATTTATAGATCTCCTTATGCTTTTATATCTCTTTCGTCAGATCTAATTTGGATAATGCTTCTATTGTGATGTCTCTTAACAACTTAGCTCATAACGTCAGAATAGGATTTTTAATAGTTTTTCACTACATAATCTGATTTGCTTCAGCTCGTATACTGCATGTTGCTGTATGGTTGGAAATTTTTTCTCACCACATAGATTGTTTTCATTTGTCACTTGATAACGCATCAAATTAGAAATTTGGAATTTCTCGAATTAATTGGCCTCTCTATGCAACTTAAAGATTAACGAGAGGAGAACTTCCAGAATTCATCAATAAAATGGAAGCTAAAATGAAAGAGCATAGGCTGCTTCAAAGGCTATTTAATATTAATAACCAACTACAAAGCCCACTTCTTTCCTGCCAATATACAGTGAATGAGGTCTGGCAAGCATTTTTCTATATTATTAATAAATTGAAGTTTATAGGAACTTTACTAACTTACTAACTAACTTTTTCTTGTTTTACTTATTTATTTATTTTTCATTAACTTTAATTTAAATTTTCTTGGTTTCGCTTTGCTTTTATTTATATTCGTATATTTGTTTTACATTATTTTATTTTATTAATGAATTTATTTGTTTATTACTTATTCTTCTTTTTTATTATTACTTATTTCGTTATCTTAATGTGTTTTAGTTAGTTTTTATTTTGAACCAGGAACCATTACATCAAATTATAAATACGTAGTATATAATATATTGTAATCTTTGTACATTGGCCATTAATAAAATTATTATTACGAACGTATAGCAGGCGCTAAAATCAACCTTAGCAAGAGTCAAGGCTTGTGGTGTGGAAGGTGGAGAGATCGTACAGATACTCCACTGAACATCCAATGGACTAATACTTGCCTGAAGTATTTAGGTGTGTATGTATATCGGACGCGAGAGTAAATCAAATAATAGCCGCGTCGCTCTTGAGAAACTCTCTAGAGCTGTAAACTCATGGCGTAGTCGACTGTTTCCACTATCCCTAATGGGAAGGTCAGTCGTGATAAACTATTTGATTACCTCGTCCATCGTTCATCTGCTAAAGTCTGAGACGTTTGATGAAGGCTTCGTAGGTCTTCTTCAAGCAAAAGCGATAGACGCCTTTTGGTGCGGAAGACGATGGGTTGCTGAAAGCACGCTCTGTCTGCCAGTCAAGATAGGTGGATTAGGTCTCACTAACTTGGTTGTGAAATCAAGGTGTCTCCAAGTGCGTGCATTCCAACGAGTGTTTTGCCAGAGAGACACCTTAATTTCTCAACTGTGGGTGAATGTACTGGGAGGGATCGGCATAGGGGAGTATTACTACCTGCTTTCTGTTCGACCACCTTATCCTCGTGACTGGCCACAGGATCTAATCTCAACGATTCAGACCTGGGGCAGAATCAGGCCAGCATTTCACCTTAAGTGGAATGCTCTGCGGTACACGCAATTCGCGTCGATTCCAATCAGGTTTAATCCTGAATTAATAGATTCAGTGTTCAGTAATGCTCGACGTTTTGAAGCTGACACGCATACACTGACAGTTCTCGGAGATATTATTGATATCTCTGGAAACTGTCGAATAAACACGAACACTCCACAACTACACGACCTGGCGGCTTCTGCGCGGGAGAGATTTCGCCAACTTGGGACCAGTGACCCTGGCACTAAGTTGGAAGATGCTTTCGTTCTGGACAGACCGCCCCACACACCTTTCAGCACACTTACAACACGTGTCCTCCGTGACGTGCTTATGTCAATAAGACCTCCGCAGTATACAGGTAGCGTGATGGGAGGGATAACTTGCAGAGTAGTCTACAGTTATCCTTCTAGTTACAAAGATGCTGATGTAGCATTCAAATTGCTGCATTACAGTCTTATGCATCCTAATCAGTTGTCACATATCGTCGTACATATGTCAGTTGATCCACCCGAATTTCAGCATTACTAGGACATCGTTTCTCTGCGGACCAAAGGTTTGTAGTCGGGTGAACTGTTTGATTAGCTTTGTGTTGACACTGGCCAAATCTACAATTCACTTGTACTACATGAGAGCCGGAGGTGGGAATCAGAACACTGACCCACAACACCACGCACAAGCACTTAAGCGCCACTTCGTTGACAGATTAAAGAGACGTTTACGACTTGAATATCTGGTAACGAACGCAGACACATTCAACTGCACATGGCAACCACTATCGTCGGTCCAGGACAGAGCTCTTGTCTTTCGCTGGTGATAGCAGGCCACAGCATTTGCAACACTAGTCCACGGGGCTTCTCTCCGCTTAGGAATCGTTGCACGTGCTGTGGGAAGGACAAGTACTCTGTTAGAGATGCTAAGCTGGAGGGATGATGAGGGCAGTTTGTAGAGGTCTATGATACTAAAGGCTGCCCCCGCTGGACTCTATAACGGTATCGCGCAAATTTTTCGTTCTTTCGGCTATTAAGTTTTTAATTCGGTTTCGGTTTCGGTGCTAAATTTCAAAATTTTTTGTTGAAAATTCGTTCGTTTAGGTCATAATTTTTATTAGATTATTTTGGAAATTGGAACTTCTTGGAACTGCTACTTACCCAATTGTCAAAATTGGAACTACTAAATTTTTTGTACATCTTTTAGATCCTTTTCAAAATTCTTGTATCCGTTTATACAGTCTCTTTTGAGAATTTTTTCTTGTTTGCTTTCCTTTTACTTGTGTCATTTTTCTTGTTTTTTAGTTTTTCTAATTGTTTTAATTGTTTAATTGTCCCTATTGACCTTTTATAACTTTTAGATTAACTAGCGACTTTTTGTTTACACTTTGTAGAGCCTTTTGCCACCCTATTTTTAAGGAATTTTTAAAAGAGCCAATGAGCCAACAAATAAAGAGCTTATCTAAATAAAAAAAAACATTATTATTTTCACACTTCAAAATGTCCACATATTCTATTTATTCAAAAACAAACAAACAAACAAATTTTTCCAAAAGAACCTATTTTCAAAAATCCATCTTAAAATTTCAAAAACTTTATGATTCATTTCATATCACCTTTATACCGTAACAGAAAATTTCAATATCACGACTTCATACGATAAGATAAAGTAAACATTTTTCCAGCATTCTCACAGTGTTGGCAACAAACAGACGATGGCTTCCTACCCTTTTCTGTGAAAGGATTTTTCCTTAATTTTCTGCACATGAAGTGCTCCACAATCCATCACTCGCTATATTACTTTTCCCTATTATTTCAATGCAAACGTTCATCTGAGATAGATGCCATGCATGATGCCGCCTTAGATTTTTCAAGCAGTCACACCAAGAAGACTTCATTTATGTAAACAGCATCTTTGAGGGCAATAAGGAAAGGAATAGAGAAGCATGATGCATAGGTATGTGCCTAGAATCGTAAAACTTTCCTATTCAATTTTCTTCTTTCAATCATCTAACAAATCTAAAGACCTCCATATAGTATGTGGGTATGATGTGCATGTCATTTTCGACACGAATGTTATTTATTCTATTTCGGATCTAACGTAAATGTCTCCTATTTTTTCCTATTACAGATCGATATGGGGAAAGAATTTATCAGAAAATTGTGAATATAAAACAAAATATGAGCGAAATAGCTCTGTTCCTGTAGTATACTAAATATAAAAAAGATTTTCAATCAGCTTTAATGTGCTCAGCAATGATGAATAGTCATTGAAATCTTATAATAGATAATTAAGATAGGAAATTTCTTATGACAGATTGGTTTGACAAGTTATAGCTGTTTCTGATGGGTATATATTGAAAGGAGTACGAAAATATTGTATCAGCCTAGATGAAGTAAGGACCATGAGAATTTTGTTCAAAAATATAAAAAAATTGACACGGAAGCAATTGCCAACGATTTACTAGAATTTATACTGAGACTACTTATATATGAGGTCTGCTTAGCAGCTTCGCATTTTCTTCCAGCGTCTGCGGCAGGCAGAAACTGGCCATACTGAAGAGTATTGGTTCCTGCTGATACGAAACGCCTTAAATATATTGCTTTCTAAAACAATGTTTAAAATGAGCATTGGAAAAAGACATGAATTTTCTTATTCAAGCCGCAAATTTTTAAGAACTCTTAAACTACTACACCAACTACGTCGTTTGCTACTATAAGCAACTAGCTACTCTTTTACATATATTACCGTAAAAGAAAAAATTCATGGAAAATCACATTTCACATAAAGATTCTTCCATCATTCAACAGTTCTCTTTGTTATTGATTTTGATGAGTGTTTACTTTCACTTGATACGATACTCTGGATCGCATTAATGCCACGTAAAATTTTCCATATGAGAAAACGGGAGAGTTTAAATCGATGCACACATGGTCGAATCTTTGCCCTTGTGATTTATTGATTGTCATCGCAAAGGCTGTACTCATCGGAAATATCGTCTTCGTAGGATAAATGGCAAGGTAGTATCTGATGGAAACAATTCGATTCGTAGGATAAGAACTATTTCACCTCGATTACATTTGGAAATAATCTCTGCCATGATTGAATTTCGAGGAAGTCTGCTTACAATCATAATATATGTGCCTTTCTTTCTTTGGGTTCAAGTTTAGCAACAGTACTATGATAACTTCTTTCCTCAACAGCAGCACATGTGGTGGCATACCCGATGGCGTTTGCTCGTTAAGAAATTCTACTGGAAAGTTCAATACATCTCTGAGATTTTTTGAGCCAAAAGAATCTGCACTATAGTAAATAGTCGGATCTCCTGGCACCCGGTCCATAGTTACGCATGTTTGTTGTAAGTAATAGTGTCGTGAAATGCTGCCAGAATTTACTTTCGATAATCCATGTGCGTTCCTCTGACAAATCGCCTCCCACAACTACCAATTTCCCTACAAATGGCAACTCAGACGTATCGATGAAACGGAAGTATCGAGAAGTGGAACTGAAAGTTTAAATCCGCTGTGTACGTTCCGTTCGTTCACCTTTAATCCGAGTTGCGTCTATTCTGGTTACAAAAAAAAAGCTACTTAGATGTATATTTTTTAGTGATTATACTTAAGTTTATAAAAAAGCTTGCTGTGATTGGTCCACGCTATAAACAAAGTCTGGGATTTTTTATATATTTAATTATCTTGAGCGAGCCAATAGACTTGTCAGCTTAAATTTGAGTCACCAAATTCCTTGGTTTGAAGGCTCCGGTTTTTTAGACACTCTTAGAGGTGTCAAATGGCTTTGCGTTCTTTGTTATTGTTTTTTGTATTATTAAGCCAAGCTCAGGGGATACCTTATGATGCAAAGCACAGCATGGCAGGAAGGAGCTAAGGAAGAGATTAGGGGATATGTGGAGAATGGCGGAGGAGCTAATGTATGTTACTCTTAAAAGTTCGCAGATTGTAAGTAAGAGAAAAGACAGAAGACGGTAGACTGTTCCATATTCGCACGGTTCGAAATAAAAAAGTATGACGGAATTTTACTGTATAAGCAAAAGTCTTTTGAAGGGTGAAAGGATGTGCGCGGGTTTCAGTGCGAGTCTGCATTGAAGGAATCAGTCCACAAGGGATCAGAGTAGATATTTCAACAGAATATTTAACATGGATGTAGTATAAAGACAGGAAAGTCGATATGACAAGTTATTGCCAATGAACTTGAAGGCTCTCTTTTGGATAATATCCAATAAAGCTAAGACTGAGCGAACAGCCCAGGCCCAAATATAGGAATAGTATTACATTCTAGGTCTGATGTAGGACTTTTAGAGGATCGCCAGATTCGATGGGCTGAAATATTTCTTACACATCTTCAGAAATCCAAGACATTTCGATGCTTTTTTGGCAACTTCATGAGCTAGGTTAACTTCATCTTAATTCTTATGCTTGGTGTTGTTTTTCGAAAAATTATTTTCGTATTTATTGACGTTTTATATTTTATTTTGATAACCTCGACATACAACAAATGGTTATGCTTGTTTTTATCCACACGGTAAAACAAAAAAAAACAACATCGCATCTGTACAAAAGATGCTGCATGAGGACAGATGGATGTACCTACTATACAGATATATTGAATCATCCCTGAGGATATTCAAAACCCAAATAAAAACAATTCCGCCTTTGACCGCGTCGGGAAGATTTATGTTTCGATGGATACCAGCGCTTACGCACATAAGAATGAAATAAATATTCAAATTAAAAACAGACAGGAAAAAAGTAGTGTATGCCAGCAGGTGACAACATTTTGATTTACTGCTATTTTCTAGGAAGCAAGCGAAATTCACAATGTATCAATAAATTAACCGAAATAAATAGTATATTGGTAAGAAAATGGTTTACTTATTTTTCGGACATATGGGTCACACATCTGACAACTTCTTGGATATCTCGCCTATCAAAGTAAAATGATCGAAGTAAAGTGCCGGAAGAAACATAGCCTTCTCCATTTTTTTATGGAGAATAAACCTTGGATTAAGGAACAATCAACAGTGTTGAGTAGATCAAAGTTAACCGACTTTCTTTTTTTAACTTAAGAAGAATCAATGCAATGTCTTAAAGTTCTACCAGAAACAACTAATCACTTTCGAGGCGGTTATCCGACTTTCGGGAGATAATTTTTGCCTTCTCTTCATTGAGAGAAAAAAATTGTTAAAGCACTGAAAGTGAGATTTGTATGAAGATTTGTATGTTCTTTGACCATTTCAGTGTATATTTTGAAAAGAGTCTTAAACGTCTATGAGATGGTGCCACAATGAATAAAATGAATAAAAAGACTAGCGATAATCCAAAGCCGAGTTGACTTTGTGTATGACAAGTCTGTAGTTACTTTGCAGATCTTGACTAGTCATATTTTTTGGACGACTTAAAAAAATTATAAAACTACTGGACGAAGGTTGTAGCCCTCCCTTAAAGAAAAATTCGTTGCAAATCAAAATTAGTTTTTGCTAAAATATTGTAATTATACTTGCGTTTTTTCCATAGACTTTTCAAAATGCTTTTGTAGCTACCAAAAAAAAAAAAACAAAAATAAAAAAAAAAACAACCCCCGCAACAAGGACATTTTTAAAAATAACAACGGTCCTGAAATGCAGTACCACGACTATGATTTTCCTCGGAAAACAACTTCATTGATAGTGACAGGTATGACAAGATTAGTATTGCCATTATTGCCGTGCCTATGGCTAATACTATTGAGGTCGATTTTCCTATAGTATAATTACATCACACATGATGTGGCGGTATCGTCTTCAGCAATTAAACTTAATTAAATTCCATACAGACTATCCAATTAGTTAAACTTGTATCAAGTAAGCACACATACATATGCATATACCCTTCATGATGAGTTGTGTCATAGATAAAAACCAAAAAACTTTAACTTTCTCTTCCGTTTTCTCTCTTACATATCTACATAGATTTCCAGTGACTTTATTTAGCCTCTAATTCGCGGAAACCTCTCCAAAAACTTTTTCACTCTAATTAAATCAACCACCCACACCCGCACTGATTCATCTCTCTCAATCAAAAGAAATATTTAACATATTTTTAGTAAGTTTTTGCAGCAGCAACAAGGACTATTTAATTCTGTCTTAATTGCTCTTCTTCCAAATTGCAATGTTCAAGGCACGAACCAATGTGCAAACCAATAAAGCAGATTCATTAGATTTCCAGACCATGGTTGGGTTTATTTGTATACATTAAAGCGTGTTGTTGGTGTTTTTGTATACCCGAGGATGCTATTCCAACAACCTTTCTGTTTGCTTTCATGTTCATTAGTGCTTGTAATCCGGTAAAGTTGGGCATAATTTTTTTTTCTTCTTCTTTTTTTACCTTTTTGCAGTAATTTACATTCGCAATTCTGTTTTCCAGTGATGAACTGCATTTAGAGTATTCCCATTTTTAGGGATATTTTGTATTAGTGAAAACAAAAGGATATTAATTGGAATAAAATAAATTAAAGTGAAAAATATACGGAACTTTAGGTGGTGCCATTTTATATTGCAATTAATATGAGAATAATGTATAAAGAATTTAATACATTTTTAGCAGGGGCGCACCGACGGGTGGGGGACAAAAGGGACCCCCCCCCCCTATCACTCTCTCGTAGAAAGAGAGAATGGCAAAGTGTAGAATGGTAAAAATAACAGCGCAAAACACTTCAAACAAGAAATTTAGTAAAAATGTGTAGAACTGAAAAATGGGGTCTTAAAAAGCAAAAAGACAGAAAACGAAAACTCTTCTGTGGTAGTACATTTGTTTTCTGGTTGTAAAAATTACTTCGGCTATATTGTTTATGTAACCTTTACTGGCTATGCATAAGTGTAAAATTTTACATAAAAAAAAATTATGTTTACACCTTATGAACATATTATTTTACAAATAAATAAAAATGCTATGTGATAATGTGAAGTATTTTCGATTTTTATATGAGCTCACAAAGGGTGCGAAAAAAGCTCCCGGTTTTCTTTGCTATATTTAAAAATAGTAAAAAAATAGTTTTATTTCAGTTTTAAAAATTTAAGTGAAAATGTTTAACTAAAAGTGAAAAAAAAAACTTAACCTCTCTGATTCATCTCCTTATACTATAAGAGAGTGCTTACTTATGTATATGCCACATGGGACATGGTGTGAATTGAGAGATTCATCTGTTTGCAGTTTTAAGTTGACTCAATCTGAACTCAATAGTTGTATGGTGAGAAATCTGTTATCAGCAGAATGCTTCGACCATAATGAATTCCGATGAGACTTGCAACATCGTTACACGTTGAATATCTTTATATTGATGCTGAAGGATAGTTCTTAGCTTCTTAGTTTTGGTAACTAGTATAGCGAATTTCATTGATCATTTGTTAAGTAGGATAAGACTATGTCACTTACAACAGAGCATCATTCATGCTGTAAATGGCATTTTGCGTAACAAGGTTAGTCTCCATTATTTGAAAAATTATATCGGACGACATTATTTATGAAAAAACGTTTTATTTGGTGCTTCCCTACGACAAAAAATATGTACAAGAATGAAACAAAATTCTTTTTTTTTCTTATAGAAAGCAAATCGTGAAAAGTATTACGATTAATAATTTATACTTAAAGGAAATGAAAAAATTGACTTTGATTTAAAACTTAAAAAATATCGTAAAAACTAAGATTCTCTGAGAACAAATAATCAATCGATTTTTCCAAAATGCATTGAATGTGATAAAAACAAACAAGTTTTTCATTTCAATAATAATAAATAATCGATCAAACAACATGCACACTCATAAGTTCTCCATTATTGGTAGAACTAAATTCTAAACATTTGCTACTTAAATATAGCACAAATATTGAAAAACAGTGGACTTTTCTATTTCTCGTGACTGCGCAGAATTGGTGAGTCGTGGAAAATAACTTCCTATGAACTAATGCTTAGCAACAGTGCACTAATGGCCATGGAAGAAAGAACTACAAAAATATATGCGAAATGTATTAGCTGGGATGTATGTGACCCAAGTGCATGAAATCGGGTATTCCAGCGGCAAAAATGTCCTGAGAAAGTTTTCTGAATTAGGAAAAAAGTACACTATCCGATAGTACTCGACGAGACCTCTAATTTGATATGCAACATGCGGTATTGGAACTACCAACCCCTACGGAGCTTCCTACCCCTCACCCTAAAAGTAAACAGAGAAATATTTCCTTTTACGAATTGTAGCTTGTAATGAGCTAAGGCGAACCGTGACACCTGTTTTCCGATCGGAACGAACCTTACCAAGTTATAGCCGATCTAAAATGCGAGAAATCTAGTACTTCAGTCCGAATAAGAAAGATAAATACTAAAAAAATGATTATGGAAATCGTTATTTAAGCCTCCGAGTATAAGAGTGTGGGTACTCAAACTTCTTCCTAAGAACTAATGAATTTAATTCTGTACTAGATTTTCCGAAATGTACTAGATCAACTTTTAACCCCATCCCAAAATTATTAATAAAATATGTTCAAAATATCATAATGCATCGTTTAAGACTTCTCACTTGACTGGATGTGTCGGATCTAAAATGGCCATTCCCCTTGATACGTTTGCCTCAGACGCCTAAACAAGGGACTGAGGAGAGAAGTGAGCTCTTAATCTTTTATCCCCTAGTTTGTTTTTGGAATTTTTTTGTAACTGCTTAAAAATTCAATCGCTTTTTCACATATAGGAATACTTATATTCCGAATATATTAAAAAAAAAAACAAAAAATGCCACTGCTTCACCAAATGTGGAAAAATTCAGAATTTTTCTAATATTTGGCGGTACTTTCTTTAGCCATGCTGGTAGTAATTTTCATCAATTTATTGTTAACAGTAATAACGGACGACGGTGCCAATTTTAATGAACGAAGAGAGAGGTATTTTGATTTGTGCCAATCAGAGCTATTTTTGTTTTTTTTTTTTTTTGCTGGTACTGACAGTATTGTTGTATTAGTAATACATGAAATTTGTAATAAGTAAAGGTTGACTGTAATATACCACGCCATATGTTTTACTTTACTTCAAAATTGATTTACATGAAATATAATTACTTTTTTTTAAAAAACTTAGAAAATAAAACCAAAATTTAAAAACAGTTTTTGTAAATTTGTTTTTGAATTTCGAATTTGTTTTAAAGGGACACATTGGTATAGCTGTCGTGTCCCAAAAAGCAATCCCGTAAAAACAATTAAAGACTAATAAAAACTCGCGTAATTCAATTATAAAACTTTATTTACGTTAAATTACGTTAACTTAAACTTTCCCTTAAACTCTCTAATTACTAACTGGAGCTACCACTCCGTCTAACCGCTCGAATTACTACTGACTGCCCTCTTGAGCACCGAACCGTTATCTTTTATTAAACTAAACTAACTTCTAACTACGCAACCCGATTTATCGAAACGACCGTGCTTACCTCCATTCAACCAGGCGGAAGCGACTTTGACCCAGTGACCAGCGCAATACCTTGCAATCATAATTACAAAGTATTACGCTAATCACTGCCGACAGCGGAAGCCCCCAATACTGTATGTAAACAAACAGTGAGCCCAGCTGAGTATTTCACTATGCGAAGTGACTTACTTAACCATGACTCAATGCCCAGTTACATACAGCAGTGGATGCGACAGTTTACAAGTAAACAATTCGCAATCGCCAAGCATTTTACTGTGCGAAGTAAAATGCTTAGTCATTGCAAATCGTTTAATTACTTGTGCATTTGCTGCTAGCTCGATTCGTGATGTCACAATTTCACCAATTGAATATTGGGTCACGACATAGCAACATTTTGAAAGCTTATAGAAACACGTTTTTCAATAAGTTTTTCGAAAGAACGATGATATTATACAAAAGAAATTTGGCATTATTTTTATAAAAAGTTTAATGTTTTTGAAGCCGAAATAATGCCAAATTTGCCATATCAAATGCTATTTTGCAACACTCACAAGCTACATTGGATCCTCGCCCTGTAAGTGTTTATAAGTTGTGAAACATTTCTAAGTATTTTTAACTCATAACACTTCATCTACCACAGCGGCAACGTTCGACCAGATTACATATTAAATACGTGTGGTCGCGATTAACCTAAAGACCACCGGACAATTATGATAGCGATCGATCGCCCGTCCTTCCTTCCTAATGCGTTGCAAAACAACTCCTAAATGAGACAAATTAGACTAAAAATATTATTTTTATAATGATCATACATAATGATCATACATAATATGATCATTAATAAATGTAATGATCATACATAATATGATCATACTTAATACAATCGTAATGAAATGGTCGTACATGGTGTGGTCATTGCATAATATAGTCATACGATATGACTGTACAATGTAATGATCGTATATAATATGGCCATGCATGATATGATTATACATAGTGATCACAATGATCACACATTTCAAGTCACACCTAATCGTAATGACCATTCCACCCATCTCATGTCACACCAAATTGTGATGACCATTCTATTTCAAATTTTAGATCTCCAATTTTCAGTTTCAAGTGCCCTCGTAATTATTTCTCAAACCTTCGAATTTCGTTACATAAACAAAATTCACAAAATCTCTTAAGAACGGGCAATTTTCTAGAACACTTGAAATTCATATTTCTTTCATCGACTTGACTACGCAAACAGAAAATCGTTTAAGAACAAACAATTTCACTCGTGTGTTCTTATCAACATGTCAAGTTACATCCGTTGCATCGTGCTAACGATACGAAATTATTCTGAGTCGCAAGATGAGAAGTAGAGCCCGGTAATGAGTGCGATTTGAAAAGTCGAGTTGGATTTTGGTTCTCAATCGGTTCGGACGGCGACCTAAAAATTTTAAAGAAAGTTGTACTTAGAAGTCTTGGTTTTCATATTAACCTTTTTTTGTCAAAATTTCTTCAAAAGTGGATTATAGAATAAATAAGTGTTACGATTTATTAAATAAAAGTAAAAGAAAAGAAAAAGAAACCAAATTTTGGAAGTGTTTTGAGTGACTAACCCCAACTCCCCCTGACTGGCTTTTTTCCGAAGGAAAGCACGGTCGGCAGGGTATAACACTATTTACGCTGCAATATCTCCTGAAGTATTTTGTATTGTAGCTCAATTATACAAAATTTACAATTTATTAGTGCAAACTTACACATTTAAACCGAGAATGATATATATATGTACTGTGCCCAAAAAATAAGGAGACATTTGAATTTAAACTGCGCGCATCGAAGGAGTTGGCGAATTGGTTTCTTTTTTAGGTTGGTAGGACTGTCTTTAACATCCCTGCCAAAATATTCATTAGTGTTTGAGATACGCTTCGTTTTGTGAGCTGCTACAAGTGAATTTCTCGTTTTTTGCGATGTCGAAATTTGTTGAGCAAAGAATTTGCATTAAATTTTGTTTGCGGAATCAATTTTCTGCTGCGGATTCGTTGAGGATGGTGCAGAAAGCCTTTGGTGATGAGGCTATGTCGAAAAAAAAATGTTTACAAGTGGTATAGTGAGGTGCAAGCAGGCTGTGAACGTATCGAAGACGAAGAGCGCCTGGGCGACCATCAACCTCACCCGACGAAGCTCACGTCCACAAAATTAAAGATTTGGTGATTGAAAACCGTCGATTAACGATTAGAGACCTTACTGATGATATTGGCATATCGAAAGGCTCAGTCAATACCATTTTGAAGGATGCTTTGGGCCTCAAACTCGTCAAAACTCGACTGGTACCGAAATCATTGAATTTTTTGGAAAAAAAAGCGTCGCGTTGAAGTGTGTGAAACAATGCTTTCTGACTACATTGACAAGACGAAATGCATGATCACTGGAGACGGGACTTGGATCTATGCTTACGACCCCGAAACGACCGATCAATCGAGCGAATATCGTGCCAAGGGTGTGCCGAGACCAAAAAAACCGCGCCAAAGTCGCTCAAAAATCAAGGTGATGTTGACTTTTTTTTTCGATTATCGTGGTGTTGTGCATTCTGAGTTCCTTCCCCCGAGACAAACAGTCAACAAGGAATATTATCTGAACGTTATGCGTCGTTTGCGTAACGCTATCCGCCAAAAGAGGCCGGAATTATGGAAAGACAACTCTTGGTTTTTGCACCACGATAATGCGCCGTCTCACACTGCACTCGTTCTTCGTGACCATTTCGCCAAGAACTCGACTCATATCGTTCCACAACCACCGTATTCACCTGATTTGGCGCCGTGCGACTTCTGGCTGTTCAGCAAGCTCAAAAGACCGCTCCGAGGACACTGTTTTAAGACGATAGAGCAAATTCAGGCCGCCGCGTAGAAGGAGCTGAAGGCCATCCCTGAAATCGACTTTTTCAACTGTTTCGAAGATTGGAAAATCCGTTGGTATAAGTGCATTGCATCGGGAGGGGATTATTTTGAAGGCGATGAAATTGATTTGGAAGAATAAATAAAGAATTTTCAATATAAATTCAATGTCACCTTATTTTTTGGGCACAGATTCAAGCAACATAGTGACACAAGCGACATCTGTTGAAAATGGAAACAACTTTAAGTTAGTGGCATCTTAGTAAACTTTTGTTTCGGAGAATAGAATTTACAGGAATATTCTAGGATAATTTGTAGGGTATAAATACGGCGCCGCTCCTCACATCCAGGAAGCAAAGTCTTATTTCACACAGCGAAGTGAACCAAGTAAACTATTTGGATTTCGCTAATTACAAGTACAGTACTAGCGATAACTATAAAGAGCTGCTTAGATTGATTGTGAATTTTGTGAAATTAGTTAAATAAACAGAACTTGTGAATTATAATTGAAATATTGTGTTTGAATAACGAACAAAGCCCACGGTCGTAATAATATTTTAATAATTTTTTTTTTTTTTTTTTTGTATAATTACAATTATTTTATAATACTAATACTTTTCGTACGCAAAATGTTCGTATTCCATCCATGTATTTCAGTGTATTTTGCCCTTCGACTTGCAATTTTCCAATATTTTTCATACAAAAATAATGAAAAGTTTTGTAAAATTACACTTTTATTTACAATGAATATATCTGAAGAAAGAAAAGAACAATCGTAGCCTAAATAAAATTATATAAGTTCGATTTTCTAAATATGTATTATGTACACCTACACTTTCTGTAAGTTGATAATGTCATATGTCACCTAATAATTTTAAAGCACTAACCTCTGCCTGCTTTCCCAAATCTTCATGTTTCTGTTGTAACAGAATAATTGAAGTGTCACTAATGTAATTTTCTTTAACTGTCAACATTTTCATGTTATTCCCTAAATCCCCAGTCTACAAGTAATGGAACATAAAATTAAAAAAAAAAAAAAGTTTTTTTTGTATAAGTATAAAGTTTTCAAACGTATATAAATAGATACATCTCCTCTACTGTGTTCTATATTACTATACGACTAAACCTCAGCGGCTTTTCCCATTTACCTTTTTCAAACACCCCTAGAAATAATGTTTTCCATTTTCCGACAGACAAAAATGTCTTACCTTCGTCAAGGAATCATATCTCATTCAAACTTGCTTGCGGTTTGGGTGCTCTTGAAACAAAGTCCTTAGTCCTTATAGTAAAATCTCCACCTTCCTAAATCGGTTTTTGGCT
Source organism: Dioctria rufipes (assembly GCA_963924295.1). Classification (NCBI taxonomy): domain Eukaryota; kingdom Metazoa; phylum Arthropoda; class Insecta; order Diptera; family Asilidae; genus Dioctria; species Dioctria rufipes. The sequence continues at coordinate 26,477,337 of OZ002744.1, read as the reverse complement.
TCTCTTACATTACAAGAACAACCCTGGAATTCTAATTTCATTGTTGAGGGTAATTTACAAGCCTCTTGTTTGATAGCAGTTTTCTTTTTTTTTTAGAGAGATTGATAAGGGGCTAGAGATATGTACAGTTATCTTTCCTAGAAATCCTTTCCATTGAAAATCATATGAATATTGTACAAATCTTGAATACTTTAAAGAAGAATGAGTATTTGAAATTTTTATTTTAACGAAATGAAGTAGTTTGTCTATTCTGCGTAATAAAAATGGATTAAAATTTCTGCGAGAATAAAAAGTATGAGGCAATGGTAGTTATAAATTAACCTTAAATGAGACCTTAGGATGTTAAATTAGGAAAGTAAATGCTATTTAAACCTTTCGAAATGAACTTGTTACTCTCTTGAGATTCTGATGGATGACTATCTGTTAAAGACGTGAACATTTATTGTATACCTGTTAGCAAGACTTGAGTGGATTATGTCTGCTTAAAGGGTTTTTAGACAAGCAATCTCAATTGAAATCTGCTCAAAAGGAAAATCCTTTCAAGATTTGAAACAGAAATGAATATCTTTTTGAAATACTATTTTATTCCTCAAGAATCACTCAATTAAATGCGAAAAATAGAAAATTATTTTGAAATTGAGCTTTATGTGATTTACTTAAATGCAGATTTGTATAAATACAAAATATGAAATAGAAAACGTAACTGTATAATAAGTATAGACGACATTTTATACTCTAGATCAGAGGTGTCCAACCTTTCAGCTTCCCTGGGCCACATTGGAAAAAGACGACTAACCCTAAAGATAAATAAAAAAGCTTTATACCAAGTTAACAATTTTAAGTAATTTAAACTTCATTAATTCATGAAATTTTTATTATAAAATTAATGAAATAGAAAATGTAATATTTGATATTGTTTTGAAGACAATAATTCTTCGATATTTGGTTCGATTGAGGTAGTTGCAATTCTCAGTGAGTTCTCAAGGTGCTCATCAGATAGTAGGCATCTATTTTTATTCTTCGTGTGCTTCATCCTTGAAAATAGCTGCTCACAAATGCGGGCACTTCCAAATTGCGATGCCATGAATAATGCATGATTTTGAAGCAAAAGGTATTTTTCTCTGGGAAAATAAGTGTCACAAAACCACTCAACTGGCTTAACTATCGGGAGCATGTTGAATACAAATTATATCTGGCCATCCATCCAGGATTGCAAATTACACCTTTGCACTTCCATCAACATATCAGCCACAATTTCTCAAAACAGCGGCTACATATCCTTTTTAGCAGCCAAACATACTCGACATATTTTATACAATTCTAAACATTGTTTTGTACAAATGTTATTACCACTTTATTATTTAAACAAAACAAAGCCGGAACTTGGCATGATGAATTGTCAGACCAAGAATCCACTCCAACCCAATACCGACTCCCACACCATTTCTACAATTTCAACCGAAGTCTAGAACCCTCAGGAGAAGACCCTACTCGAACCAATATTACAAAAGGCCAGCATACACGTAGCAGCACGAAGCACGAATACTTTGCTAGATTTTTACCTAGACGTGGAATCACGTGGAATTACTATAATTTAGCAAATAACTATTTTGACCCGTCTTTAATAGAAAGAATGAATATTGCTTTTCTTTGAATATCAAAATAACACCTCTTATTGGAAAACCCTTTAGAATCTTAAAGTTACGGTCTTACGGCAAGCTTTGGGTACACTAGAATCATTTTTGGTAGGTGAAAAGAAATTTTTCGAAACTGGGTTTCTTGAAGAAAAAAAATTTTTTTTTCCGTAATCTAAGAAATAATGTAGCAAGTGTTGTACCATTTTAGAATCCTTATTAAATACGTAAACTTTTAAAGTTACTTGCCAGACTGGTGTAGTACATTTTTTTTTAGTACAGTCAGTTAAAATTTAACGAATTATTAATTTTATATTGTTGGTTCGGCAAAATGTGTTATTTTCTTCCAAGCTGGAGCAGTTGGCCTAGAACTTAAAGCAACAGGTTACATAAGCACTATTCGGGATTACATAAGAAAAATAAAATTGAAAAAAAGTAAAGATTTGTAGCAACAGGAGCTAAAAAACCATCACAAGGTGTACATTTTCTCGAAAACAAAAGAAATGTCTATAATTTGAAAAATAAATGACTTAGATTTTTTTTATATTTTTCTGGTAACTGTTACGATTTGGTCTATCACCCGGTTCCAGCTTGACGTCGACTTACGGGACACCCTGTATATGGTAGTTCCTTTAATTCATATAATATTTTTAGAAGTTTTATAAGGGTAATTGATTTTATATAACCAGAGTTTATATAAAAGTAGTTGAAGTTTTATATTGGTAATTTGTTAATTTAAGTATGTACAAGCCGCCTTTTTTTATCTTGGCATTGCAGATAAAAAAGAAAATGTCAGTTAAGCCAATTTTTTAAATTACTGATGTATGGCTTCCGTTTTATTTTTATATGAAGAAAATACATCTTTTTAGGTATATAATAATAATAATAATAAGAATTTATTGCTAGTAAATGTACACAAGATTTACAATCTTTTATAGAACGAAATAGTAAGTCGGTGCTAGATGAATTAGTGTTAAAAATAAGAACTGAGCTATGAATAAAATTAATCTGCATTGAGTTGATAGTTCAGAGAAAATAAAAAAGAAAGAAAAATACATAAAAAAGTTATTTCAAAGCAAAAAAAGCAAACAAGCAAACAAATTAGTATCTACTGCATTTTATCAATTAGTTCAAATTTAGTTTAAATATAATATAAGAATAATATAAATAGTTTAAATAGTTTAAATACTGCCTCTTAGCCTAGAAGAGAATAGGAAGAATTATCCTATAAAGGGGTTATTTTAAGTGAGATCGAACTTGCATTCTAAACGCATTGACGGTGTTTGCGGTTTGTATAGTAACGGGTAAACTATTCCATAGTCTGATAGACTGGACGAGATAAGAACTCTCCATAACTGATCTATAGAATCGTGGCATTATCAGGTTTCTGTTCCGCTGAGACGAAGTAATCTGGAAAAGTTCCCTGAGATAATCCGGTTTATTGGTCCGTAGTATGCCGAACAGTAGGAAGAGCACCCGATGTTTTAAAAAGGATTCCAGAGAATACCCAAGTAATTGTAGCATAAATGGGGAAACGTGATCAAATCGTCGCAATCTAAAAATAAATCGGATACAGTCGTTGAATGCAACCTCCATTTTACGTGCACATATACTATCTAGTTTGGGAAACACAACGCTACCAAACGAGAAATGAGGCAGAATCAACGTCTTTACTAGGACCAGACGAGTGTTACGAGGCAATATATCGGCCGAGAGCCAAAGTCTACGTAGCCCAGCATAAATTTTACACAATCTCGCCTTAATATAATTACAGCACTTCCTACTGCTGTGTAATTCTATCCCAAGATTGGTAACTTTATTCAGCATGGGTAGTGGAGAATGGTTCAGGATCACTGGTGGGACATCGGACACATCGAATGCATTATTATAAAAACTTATAGAAAGTGATTTTACGGGATTAAGTTGCAGACTATTATCTATAGACCAGGTATATATTCTATCTCGATCACTATTAATGCGTGATAAGCAGTCCTCGAGAAGACCTATAGGCCGGCTTAGATAAGCCGTATAGACATATATGCCAACATCACGATCTGCTTTCGGCAAGTCATTAATGAATAAGCTGAATAACAGCGGACCCAATATCGATCCTTGGGGAGCTCCATACTGAAGAGGCAAAAAAGCAGAATAAGCATTGCCGACCCTAACCCGCTGGCGACGCTCACTTAGAAAGCTATCCAGCATGTGCGCTGCTGAACTGCCAAATTTAAAAGACGAACAGAGCTTCTGTATAAGAGTTCCATGATCTACACTATCAAACGCCTTTGAGAAATCTAAAAGGACTAGCGTAGTGAATTTTTCACTATCCATCGTGCTTCTAATATCGGACGTTATCTTTAATAGGGCTGTTTCACAACTGTGAAGTGCTCGAAAGCCTGATTGCTATCGAGTTAAAAGATTTTTTTTGTCCACATGCTCAAGTATTTGCTGGTACATTAATTTTTCTAGCACTTTCGATAAAAAGAAAGTATACTGATTGGACGAAAATCAGCCGGAGAATCAGGCGTTTTCTTTTTTGGAATTGTAAGAATGTTAGCTTCCTTCCAGCTGGTGGGAAATGAAGAGAATGTGAGGCATGAATTGATTATATGAAGGATATACATACTAATAATAGGTAGTAGTAGTATGATAAATCGAGATGATAAGTTGTCCGGTCCAGTTGCCTCGGATCGAATTGAATTACAAGACAGTAGAAGATCTGTAATGTCCACTCCACGAAACGAAAAACTATGAATCGAGCTACTCGGAGTAAAGTCCGGACTGCGCAGCGGGTTAACTTGACGAATGTTGGAGGCAGTTGGAGTGGAAATATTTGCAAGAGTAAACGATGCATTCAGCTCGTCTGGATCGAAGTTGCATTCAGTTTTATCCTTTCCATAAACTCCGATCGAACGTAGGTTCCGCCACAGCTTTTTTGGGTCGAGCTTAGTGTCGATTTTAGAGGAATAATACTGACGTTTGGCTTGCCTGATTGCCGTGGTAGCCTTATTACGGGCAGCTTTATACAATATTCTTGCCTCAAATGTTCTAAGACGTTTGTAACTCTGATAGAGAAACTCACGCTCCGCGATAACATTATGAACTCTCACTGTGAACCACGGACAGCCATTACCAGTAGAAAATCTCGTTTTAATTGGTACGTACTTATCAAATAAGTATGAGATTGATGATGATAGGAACTGGACTTTATCATCCACAGAAATGCAATCAAAGATTCTCCACCATTCCAAGCCATGACACTCTTCAAACAAGGACTCCGTGTCTATGCTATTATAATCGCGAAAAGTGAAGCTAAGTGGGGGAGGATTCATGTTAAGTGACATGTCAAAGCTCAAGAGAAGAATATCATGGTCCAGATTACTAGGAGGGCTAATTTGATTGTGCGTTATTATTTTTTCTGCATCGGTAACAAGGTTCAGATCAAGCATCAATGGATTAGAGGTATTGTAGAAGGTGGGCAGGGTATTAATCGTGTTAGGATGTAGTGATTGGAGTAAATGTGAAAACTGATCAGTAACAGCATCCTGCCTATGCAAGTTAACATTGAAATCTCCACCAATAATAACATTCTCGTAGCGTTGAGTTAGGTTTGATATCTTGGTTTCGAATTCGCGCGCATTATTACAATATACAGAAGCAACCAAGCATTTATCAGTAGCTGAGCTTACCTCCACACATAATAATTCGATAGGCTGCACCACTGAGGCAGTAATTATTTTAGCTCTGAGCCAGTCCTTAACAAAAATTGCTACACCACCGCCCACACGGCCTTTCCGGTCATTACGAAAAATATTGAAACCTGGAATAGAAACTAGGGACGATGGTATTAAATCGTTCAGCCACGTTTCGCTGACGAGAATAATATGTAGATTGCTAATGGAGAAAATATACCTTAATTCATCAATCTTATTGCGAATACTTCTTGTATTTAGCGTACATACATTTAAGCCTGGGGATCGATTGCAAAATACGTTAAGTAGAATCCTTATAACGTCCAGCCCAGAACAGATTCTATCCAAATTCGCAAGTACAAAGCACACCGACAATGCGTCTCACCAAAATAACTTCACTCAAAACAAAGAGGGATAAGATGACTTTACAAAAATCGGCTTCGCACTAGAAGCAGCATTTTAAAAATTAATAATTACTAAATGTAGGAAGAAAAAAGAAAATTTACACAAATTCAAAAGTAAAGAAATTTCTAAATTATGTTATGTTATTTTTATGAATTAATATCACTTAAGTGAAAATTTTAAATTTTGTCATATTTAATTAAAATAATTAAATATTGCTTATTTCTGGAGCGGTCTGTATTTTTTAGAAGTACTATATCTATAATGATATTCACAGTAAAATTTTAATTGCAGCTGAATTTCACTACGCACAAGCCGATAAATTGTAATTCTAAGATATAAAAATATTAAAACCCTTACATTATAAAAATGCAATACAAAAAAATATCGAAATTCTATTTCAAGATAGGTTGAGTAAATATTTACCTTATATTGTTTTATAAAGGTAACGAAAAGTAATTTCCCTAAATTTTCAATCACTAAAAGTAATCAGTCTGAAAAAATTCCAAGCGTTGTGGAAACATTACCAACACCATTATAAACAAAGTTTATGAAGGTGACCGAAACATTACCGCAACCACTGCTGTGAATAAAGTAAATTAATCGAAAGTACCCCAGGTTATATAAGGGTTATATAAGAAGTTATATTAAGGAAACCAGAGTATTTTTATTAGTTATTTTATAAAAATTTTAGTTATATAACGTTACCTAAATCAAGTTACAGTAACCTTTATATAATCCTCCATTTAAGCTCTATAAGGGGTTTATAGTGGTTACGAAGAGGTTTCGAGTACTAGTCTATATAACCTAAGTTATATAATTTCGTAATAGAATCCTTACGGTTACTACTACGAGTATATAAAATAAATTGTTTCTTGGGCTATCCTCTGAGAGTACGCAACCTATATACTTTAAAGATATTGGGCCATCCCATACGAGTATTCTTGCGGTTTTCTAGGGAAGAGATGAGAAGAAGCAAAAATATATCTCTACACTTTGAATAGATATGTCTTTGCTTCTTCTAAATTCTTCCTTAGAAAACCTGTTTGCATACTGAATCAGGAATACTCGAGTTGGATGCCCATCGGGTGGAGGTTTTACTATATCAGTTTGTGGAATACCTTTCTTATGTATACCGTGAAATTATCATTACATCCCAATGGTGCCATACGGCACCATTCGTTTAAGTACAAATATTAAAAAATCAAATTGCAAGTCATATGAAATATCCAAATAATTATAACCTGCTTTTCGAATGAAAAATATCACCGCAAATCCAATATATTTATAGATATCTCTCGTTTCTAAATATTTTCTTTTTGATTCGTTTTCCCACAAATTACTGAGCACCGATCACACTGAATCCTTCAACCAAATTGAAGTAAAATATCAAATTTATCGGCGCATTATGAAGCAAAACAGGCAAAAAACCATAAAATTGTCATCTTCCATAAAATTAAAATTATTTCCAGTTTTCTCATGCCATTTGGGACTCCTCGAATAGGATGGTGCCATATGGAACCATTGGGAATCAAAGGGTTAAGCACATTGTCTTATTATTTCCCTTGAGGAAAAAATAATCATCTGTCCACTTTTCGTTGAACAATTTTCCTTCTTCTATCATTTTTTTTTTTTAGGATTTATTTTGAGACGCTATGGGACTTTTTTTCCGTATCAATTTGATTAAGTCAACTTCATATTGAAAGGTTCCTTCGGCTACATTGCGCAATTGTACATTTATTATGTCGAGATATAACCACACGGAAAAAATATGGGTTGAATTTTTAATCCAACGAAAATATTAAGCTGCAATTTGTAACCCTTCGGTCTTAAATTTTGTATATTCCAAAGTATTAAATAAATCCTTAATAAAATTGGAATTAACAGTTACACAACAATGTATTAACTTATTGTAGTCCGATCTAAAACTGTAGTCGTATACGATATGCGTATAACTTCTGTTCAAGAATATATTAAATTTTCTTCTTAATGGATTGATTTTAATCGACTAGGAATTAAGATTTAATTATTATTAAAATCTGATCATCTCGGATCACATTTCAACTCTGCATGGAATAAAAATTAACAATCGGCGCATTAAAGTTCGAATTTTATTCTCGTTGGGAATAAAAAGTAACTTGCTTGTATTTAAATTTAATCTTCACTGGGTTAGTTTAGCTGCACGTGCCGCATCATTTTCATTGTGTGACTTTAAAGTGAGAGTGAAGTTTGATTTTGCAGCAGACGTTCCTTAAATAAACAATGATATCTTTGCGAGAGGACACATTGTTAAAAGCAAATTTTTTGTAGGAAGGATTAATAAAGTTCGTCAAGTTAAAGAAGCAAGTTGATCATAAAGGAGTTGATTTGCAGAGCGATGACATTTTTATATCAGGTTAGTTTGGTTACAGCTCTGTCTGAAATAAGCGTATATTTTTCCATACTCTCAATATTTTCTCATTTTGCAGTTGTATCCCAGATTGAATATGCACTGGATGAAACGTTATATCGAATACGGAGACTTCGGTTTAGCTGGAAATCAATTTAAGTGCTGTAATTAGTTCCAAATTAATTTGCACAGGAGTACAAATAACTCCATCAAAAGGTATACATAATATAGTTTAAATGGTGATTCAGAGCTTAAGGTTATACAGTAACCATTTCGACCTTCCACAGAAGATAATCAGGCCGAAAGTTGTTAGGCGATGCAACGCAATAGCTGGACCAAGCTTAAACATTAACAGTCAGGTGAGGTATAAATATCACGCAAAATTAAGTAGCCTAAATCAATAAAGGTCTTTTAAAGACAATGGAAGCATTTATTCGCGATAACGATGGAAACCATTCATTAGAGGAATACAAAAGGAAAAATTCTTTGAATGACAACAGCCGAAGGTTTTTGGTTTCATTAACATAATTTTTAACGGACTAACTGCGGTAATTATCGAACCAAGGAAGAAAAAATATCCGTGGCAACTGCTCTCATAGCAATCTGTCCTACTGCTTTTATTATATGCATTAGAGAGAATATGTGGTATGAATTTTTGTATCAGACTGGAATACAACTACAAAGGCCTTCCTCAAGCTATTGAAACTTCAACCCCAAACAGCCAATAGATCAAAAGGCAAGGAAACAAAAAGGTCAAACTTTGAAATATGTATTCCAAAGTTTCTTAAATTCACACATGCAAAAAAATATTATCCTTCAAATGTATTAATATCAATAAATAAAATTTACTATTTAATCTATTGAGGGTCATAAATTAATAACATGAGATTTAATATCTAATATTCGTTGTATTGATTTGTAACTTTTTTTTTTTATTAAAAACTGACAACTCAAATTATTCACTAAGGATTAGTTTCTAATCTACAAGATTATTAAAGAAGATTTTTAATACATAATAAATATAAGAATTTAATATTTTTTTGGTGTGGACTTATATGTAACCCCAAAAAGTTTAAATTTTTAACCAATCTTTTTTACCGTGCACTCACACGGCAATGTTGTATAGATAAAGAGAATTTTTTATAAAATTAATTGAGAAAGATTTTAAGTATATGAATTTTGTTGGGCCGTATTCGGCCCACGGGTCGCGTGCTAGACACGCCTGCCCTGGATGAAGTTTATCATTCCGTTTGTAACGCACAGAAATAATGCTAGAAGAGAAAAATGTGTTGGACACTCACGCTTATATTAAAAGTTATTTTAATTTTTGCATGTCCGTCTGTAATTCTTCGATGCGCTTTAAGCTTACTCCTACAAAAATTGTTGTAATTTTATTTTGTGATCCAGTGTGTAAAGTTTCCAATATGGATAATTCAATATCAGGTATGTTCTTGTATTTTATATACATTATTTAGTGAAATAAATTTTGGATTCCAGAAATTTTAAAACATGAAAGAGACATAGGGTAAAACGCATAATTTTTATTATTATCAGTACAAATTCTTGGCGTTTTAATTTATTTCTAAGCTTTTCTATCCAGTTGTTTATACTTCAAATTATCGGGCATTTACCGTAAAATAAAATTGCTAACAAAATTGCCGCGGAATGCCATGGATGTATATTTCGGAATTTTTTCTTTTATAACGTGTCTCATTTTATAAACAATACGAAATAACGATTGTTTTTCTATTCTAGGGACTTCGAGCTTAAAGTTAATGACTAGTAAAGATATTTCTTCCATTTTGGAAAGTTCCAATGAGCATAGTTTCGTTAAGAAAAAGAAATTTTTGATAATATGTATTCTGATTATGAAGAACAGCGACAAGATTTGAAGCATAAATTGTCAATGATAAAGCATCAATTCAAAGTTTGATGGCAAACCAGTGTTGGGCGTTAATCAACTACATTTCTAATCAGATTAATAATCATGATTAAATCAATCATGATTACATCAATCATGATTACCCATCAATCATTAATCATGATTACATCGAGTAATCTTAGGCAAATGTAACCGAAACCTGATTACATGATTACATTTTTTTTTTATTACAAATGAAATTTTTCAAGAGATTTTAAAATTTAGTTCTAAGAAAAGAAACAATTTGTGATCGTAAGAATTTTTATTGTAGTAAACTTCAAGGCACTGTTGAATTATGTATTGATTGAAGTCAGTGTAAAGAATGTATGTGCTTCTATTGATAGAGACTCACACATATCTGATCATCAGCTTAAATTCGAGGCTCCTGATTATATGTGGAAAAAGATAGCGAAAGAGATTAGATTTCTGGGGCGTATAAGAAAGTCGTTGAGCATGGAAAATGCAATAATGCCTTTAACGCTTTGATTTTGCTACACTTTTCATATTGCTCCACATTGTTATATGCTAGTTTGAATGAATTCAAGGGCAGAATGCAGCTGTTGTAGAATAAGGCAATGAGAGTTATTCACTACCGACTTCGGGATAGAAATACAACAATGTTTGTTTTCTTTTAACTACAATTTTAAACCTTTTGCAAATTTGTAATCAAAAAATTATAATCATGATTACTTTTCTGATTAATAATATCAATCTGTAATCATGATTACAGATTGTAATCGTAATCATTAATCATCAATCAGATTGCATTTTGCCCAACACTGTGGCAAACAGCACACAAGAAGAAATCCACATTTGAAAAAAATAACATCGTTTGGCTTAATACCATTACCTGCCACAGGTATGTATAGTGTCAATAGGCCTTTCCACACCAGTCTTGTGAGGAACAGGTAAAAGAAGCAAATCGGAATCTGAAAAGTTGAACCTATTTCACATTAAATGAAGCACTAATACAATCATAGTGAATTGTTTCTTTGTAAGACGGGAGTCAGTAATTTACCATGCAGTGCACACAGCCATTCAGATTCTATATTTCGTTATAAATGTGAAGGCTTCAGTAACAATACCTGACTGAATTATCTGACTGTTGTTAAACAGGTTTGCATATTGCATCAAGAATGCTCATCTGGAAAGGCCTAATTAATTTATTTTACTTGCTCATGAATGTCATTTCAGTTCAGAATTGTTTACACAATAGATATTTTACTTACAGGAAGAAGTCCTGATCGCCCCGAAAAACCATTTGTCACATCAAGTGAAAGAAGTAAGCGACGCAAAACTGAGGAAATCCGATCACATGAAGTAGAAAGGTTAACTTACACGAAAATAAGACACACTACTTATGCTGTTTACTATGGTCGATGTCAAGGTATGTAACACCGCAACTTACACCACCTCGACAATGAGGTGCTCTATATGTGGTCCCACATCAAAAGAATTTATGGCCGGTTTCACAGTCCAGGCTTAAGCCAGAGCTTAGTTAAGCCACGGGTGTGGCTTAAGCCCAGAATTTAAGCCTACTCGGTTTCACAGTACTCAGTAAGCTGAGGCTTAGTTAAGGTAATTGTGAATTTTTTTAAAGGAAAATTGCCATTGTGGATTAAAAACAAGCGAAAAGAAGAAGAACTTTTTATTTACCAGTTTGTTGTGGTTTTTATCTGGAAGGATATCAAATCCAAAATCATTGTTGCAGAATGTTTCGGCAACGTAAACCATCAAAACCGAATGGTTCTACAGACGGAACCGAGAATAAAAATCAACGTCATCCTATTTCTCGAAATGTTGCGGGCGCCTTTTTATAATTTTTTCACGGGTCACACCTTGCGATATTATATTATACATTTCTTGGTCTCTTATATCCTCTGCATCCTTCCAAAATTTATCTCAGCAATGCTCTTAGTTTGGTGCGATTTTCACCTTAACCTCAACATTTATGTTTGCTTACATTGTAATCGGATGCTAAAGCTCCGCAGTGATGTCGAAATTTATTATAATATTATAAAAATATATGTAAATTTCACACAAATATCTGCTTGCCACTAAAAAACTAAACAAATTAAGTTGTAGACTCTGTCAACCTTGTGAACGTATCGCGCGATAAAAACCAGTCGCAAATAGAGATATGTAGATCTATGTAAAGAACAGGACGTCACTAAAATATCGCACGTATCGTATCGCGCTCGTGAACAGGGGATTAGATAACTATTTTTCGCTTGGAAAATTTCAATTTAGTTTTAAAATATAACTTTTGAAATATGCACGTTCATTTAACAACAAAAATTATAATATTTAGGCAAAATTTATATTTAGTAATAATTTCTTATGTGTTTCACAGCAAAATCTGAGGCTTAAGCCTTTGAGATGACGGGATTAAGTTAAGCTTGCCTTAAGCCAGTGATTTCACTTAAACCTTGACTGTGAAACCGAAATATTTATTAAGCTTTGGCTTAAGCCATCGCTGTGGCTTAAGCCCGGACTGTTAATGATTTAACGAAGAAACGAGAAATTTTAGAAACACTTATGATGGAAACAGTAGTGGGCGAAAATTAACATTGAACAATTTCAAAAATACGCAAGAGAGACCGAAGAACTCTATGTCCAGCTATATAAATGGCATCCAATGTCCCCACGATCCATAAAATACTCCGTCATGGTTCTGAAGTAATTTCGAATGCTCTGCTCGCAACAAACATTTGAGAGCATTCAGACTCAATTATTCACGAGAAGCCTGTAATTTAGATATTTTAAATTGGCTGCTTATAACGTCAAATCCAGTACTTACGGTCATGAGGAAGCCACCAAAAAAGAAAATGAGGTCCTTCTCTAAAGAAACATTGAATTTGCTACTGCCTACCTAGACGAACTGAACCCGGAAACGCCGACATTAGTAACTTATTTATAAAAAAAACAAGTAAAAAAGCGAGAATTGGTCTAAGACCAATTCTTATGATACCCTAGATGAATGCCCGTATTAAATTTCGTATGGTCACCGATCTATTCAAGTTTGATTTTGAAGTTGTTTTTCGCATATATTTCTAGAACGGTTTGTCGCACATAAAAAATGATTATAACCAATTTTATAGGATTTCGTTTCTGCAGAAGTTTTTAGTACAATAAAAATGTCTTGGACTGATCGTTTTCAAAGTATACGTAAAAAACCGAAATTTTTATATGGCAACACCAAGAAGGAGTTGCCCGATTTAGTCCATTTTTGACACTTTATTTGCTAATGTAGTGGAAACATCATGTACGAAATTTCAGCACTCTACGCGTTCTCAGGCAGTGTCCAAATATATAGCGGAAAACGTAACTTTTATATGGCAACCCCACGAAGGAGTTGCCCGATTTGTCTCATTTTCGAAATTAATTTTACTTTTTTTTTAAAGTCCGTGTACAAAATTTCAGCTCTCTAAGTATACGCGTTCTCGAGTTATCGTGCGCACAGACAGACAGACGGACACGGACGGACGGACGGACGAACATGCAAAAATCAAAATAACTTTTAATATTAAACGTGGGTGTCAAATTCATTTTGCTCTACCATCATTATTTCGAGGTGTTACAAACGGAATGACAAACTTAGTATACCCCTATAGATTTCATCTAGGGTATAAAAATGGGATGAATCGGGCAACTCCTTCGTAGAGTTTCCATCACTGACATATAGTAAGAATGGACTGAGCGTTCTTGCTTCAAAAATGGCACAAATATTGAACAGGCTGTGAAAACCCTTTATTTCGTACAATTGCACACCGATTTATAATTAATTATTATTTGACGATTGGAAACACTAAAGATATTGTAAAATCGTATTGCATTAAATGAAAATTATTTAGTAAGTTAAACTCGTTTTAATTAACACAAAAATTAATTTTTAATATTACTGAAAAATGTGTTCCTCTGCAGATTTGATGTCAAATAGGCTTGAGCTTGTAAGAGATAGACGTATATAAATAATATATTTGTCTGCATTTTTATTTCAATTCCCGTGTATTCCAATTAATACAGCCGTATTGTTTCCAAAATTGGTTACAGTTCAGTGTACATTTTGAGCTTGAAAGAGACAAATAGATTTTAGTAAAAATTTGTGCCAATTTTGACTATAGGAATAAGACACTGACATATATATAAATGGACTGCTTGATCTCCTGTTTCATGTGGCACCAGTTTTGATTTCAGAAAGTATGATCTCACTGTCAATGCTACCAACTGTCGTAAACTGCCGATATATTTAAATTATTTGGGAATTTACGTATATGCATGCCAGTGGGACTTACCGAATTTACCACAAAAGTATTTGGGACTATTTGTATGGTTAAATTTTAATTATGAGTCGAAGGAAGTGCTTTTACAAGGATTTTTACAAGCAATTTCTCATTCTAATGGTTACAGTTCAGTGGGAAAGTAGGCTCTCACGGAAAGAGACAGGAATATGAAAGTGGTGCCATTTGCTTTCATGCATTTTTGGTTCAACCAGCAGTCCATGTCAGTGGAATAGATAGGATGGCTCAGTTCATTCTTATTGTATGTCAGTGGTTTCCATATAAAAATTTCGTTCTTCACTATATATTTGAACACTGCCTGAGATCGCATTCACGTAGAGAACTGAAATTGTACACTGTGCTTTCATGGTAACATGGTAAATAAATCTTCAAAAATGGACTAAATCAGTCAGCCCCTTCTTGGTCTTGCCATATAAAAATTTTGAATATTTACGTATATTGTAAAAACGATCAGTCCTAGACGTTTTTATTGTACTGAAAAGTTCTTTAGAATATGAAATCGTACGAAATTGGTTATAATCATTTTAACCAACTTCAAAGATCAAACTTGCACTGATGGATGACCATACGAAATTACATTCGGGCATTCATGTCAGTGCTAGCTTTTTTTTTGCTTCTCTTAATTTAAACGATTTATAATTTTATCGCTCAGATTCTCATCCTAAGATACACGATATTCGATCTAACGTATTCCAGGACGACTACAGATATTAAAACATAATCGAGTCATCCTTTATAAATTCTTAAAATCAATTCTCTTAAAAACTAATTAAATTATCTTAAATTCATTTAAATTAGTTTAGTGCAGATTCATATATTCCACCAAACTAACAGACACAGTAAGTAGTCCTCAGTGTAGTAAGGGATTCATTTCTGGGCAATTAAATAAAACTGTCATGCTGGTACCCATCCGGAGAGGTTTTAATATTATGTAAGCGCATCGCGAAATTTCTGTTGCAGTAAAAACTGTAATTCTCTATAAAAATTTTAAATTAATACACACAGCAACTTGCAGTAGGTATAGGTGGTATACAGGTACTAAAAGTAAAGAGCTAGTGCAAAATGTTAATAACGTCGAACAGCGAGATGATCCAACACACCAACCACGATTCTGTTCTCGGTGGATTAACATGCTTTAATTAAAAATTAACACGTCCAAAGGGCAAGCGGTTGTGCACATACATACAAACGCACACAGCTTTTAATTTTTATCAGTCGACAAACTCACAGAGTGCAAAAGAATTGGACGTTATTATTTCAGAAATTGTGGTAGCCACTAGCCATCTGACCATCTGACCAGTAGTCTAGGTACCTACTATGGTATAGGTATCATCCCACATCCAGAACCTTGATAATATGTTAATGGTCATGGGTGTGATAAATTTCAGGGAGAACGACGACTGTAATAATTTTTAAGAGTTATGAGGTTGGTTTCGGTAAAATATTGGCGACACTTTTGGTGCAATTTTGGTAAAACTATATTCTAGAGAACGATCATAATATGGTCTTGGCACATTTTACAATTTAGCGAGAATTGAAATATTTAAAACGCTCAGAAAAATTATTTTATTCTAAAACTATTCTTCCCTTCTCTATGTGTATGTAGACGAGAGAAATAAATTATAGCTTTGCTGGATCTGAAGTTATACATTATATTTGAGACAAGTTCTAGCTAAGTTTTTGGAGATTGGGTAGTAAAATTTAATGGAGATGGAGGAAGAGTTAAGAGGTAACACGCACCATACACGCACACAATCTTTTATTAACTAACGTTATGCATAGCTTAAATAGGACCTTAATACAAATCCATACTCAATAAACATGGGCTAAAAACTTCCTTCAAAAAGTAATAATTTTACGAAAGTTCACATTATAAATTTTCGATAGTTTTTGAAAATTCAATTATTGCAGTTTTTTTTTTTATATTTTTGACAAATTAGTGTAAAAGTATACAATTTTGCCCACTCATTAGCTGGCAATAAACGAGAGAAATTTTCAACGGATCTGATTCGCTGAGGACCTGTTCTGTGAACCAATTCTGCATATTGGTGAGCAAAATGAATGAATAAGTTTCGTCATGGAACAGATGCTTGGTGGAATGGTTTCGGTGATTCAAGTCCGTCATCGGTTATTAACAGCGCAATAATTGTTGTAGAAAGAGGTCTGCAGTCTTTTAAGTTATATTAAAATTTTACAATTGGAGTAAACAAAATGAATTTTAGAGAGCTTTTAAAATTTTCTTGTTATTTTATTATATTCATATTTTCAAAAATTCGATCTTTACTTTTCTATTAATGATTGATTGAAAAAGAGGTTGAGACCCCAAAAGGGGTCCTCCAAATGTAGGCCAAAGTAAGGCCCGTTATTCGCCCTCCAGACCCACGAGAAAACACTCATAGGTCCCAACCGGACGTTCTTATAAGGTGAAGTATTGGCCTCCAGCCCTCCCTGTCGGCTTCATGGAGGTGAGAGCCAAGGAATCTATATCGCTTATCTGAGAGTGCCGGACAGTGACAAAGAAAGTTTCGGATTCCTCTCCGCAACCTTTGCATATAGGATCCTCAACAAGTCTCATCCTGTGAAGGTGACCCCTGAGAAAGGAGTGCCCAGTGAGAATAGACACTAGAGTTCTCAGGGTTGGCTTGTTAAGTCTCAAGAGCTTATTCGTTTGGTTAGGGTTGGGTTTCCCTCATCTAACCAAAGGCGACTGTGTTAGCGGTCGGCCCAAGTTGAAATAAATGAGACAAGGTGTTTTGGTGAAATCTCAATTATGGAGGGTGGTTCCTCCGATGGCGCACCAAAACGAGCAAGCTCGTCCGTCCTTTCATTCCTGTTAATATTTCTATGTCCTGACACCCACTGAACAATTACCCTGTTTATCCGAGAGAGAGCAAAGTAAGGATGGTCTTACACTCCATTATAGCTTGGAGATTGTAAAGGGTTTACATAAAGCCTTGACAGCTGCTTGGCTGTCTGAGCAAATAGTTATCTCCCTGTTCTCAGTGTCTGAGTCAAAGAGATGTCTTTCCACTTCAAGAATAGCATTGACTTCTGCCTGGAAAACCGTGGCATGGCTTTTAAGATGTATGGCTATTTCTATTTGAGGCTACTCGCAGAAAACGCCTGTTTTGGTGTTTTCATCTGATTTGGAGCCATCAGTGTAGATAATAAAAAGGTTTATTAATGGTTGAAGCACAGAATATGATTACTTCATTTTTATTACTGCATTATAATTTAAAGTAAAAATACCTTCAGTGCCATTTTATATGGCTAAAGGTCGATACACACTTACCGGTACAGCACGGCATACACAGGCATCGAACGGTACAGGCACTTTTCGTGCAAATAATAATGACATAAACCGGAAAGGAAACTATCATTTAAGGCAAGTATCGCGAGATTTTTCCAAATCCATTTTTCTCGTAGAATAAATCAACAGATATTAGCAATCAACATGATTTAATTAAGTAGGATAACCTTAGGTAGAAATTAGGGTAAAAAGCGGCGAGCGTAAACTATTCAAGAGAAATCTCTTGAACAGCTGTTCAATAGAAAAAGATTATCCATCAGAGTAGACGTCATTTGAAAAAATAAAATAAAAATGAGTCTAAATTTTGAAAGAAAGAATTTCATGTAGCATTTAAGGTGAGCATGCGTGTGATAAAGAGAAATATACTTGTGCTTTCTGAAGGAGTAAGGTTTACATTTTTCAATAATCAAGCACGTTGATATTTACACACTGGCGAATAAGAGTGTAGTGGTTCACTGTTGTTTTTGCTACACTGGCGAATATTGAGCAGCTGTTCAAGCGATTTCTCTTGTTAGTATAAACTCACCGGTAAAAATAAATAAAAATCTCTGTCTGATTATAAGAGCTTAGGAGTATGTACGTACTTAAGCCCATATGACACTACATTTTTTTCGCATTTTTAATACATTTTTAATATAATTAGAGCGATATGAATAGTGTGCAAGTTAAATTTGTAACTGGTGTGAATGCGAACGCTGTAGGCATGAAAAATGCATAAACGTCATTAAAAATGAATAGGTGTCAAAAACAATACATTAAAAATGTACTTTGATTTGCATTTTTAATTTCCTGGGAACTTCGTTTTGACAATTTGATATTGGCAATTGACAGATTGTGAATACATTTGAGCGAAGTATGGATTCAGATCTAAGGATTTTATGTTTTCAAATATAAATTTTCTAAATATAGCAGTGCTATTAGAATTAGAAAAAGGAAAAGATGTACATCCTAAAAAGAAATATTCTGCACAATGGCTATTGCGTCGGGAAGAGGAAGGTAAGTGCGAATTTGTCTTAAAATTTAATTATAAATTTTTAAATATACCCGCTTATTGTAGGCTTTAGTCATAAACTTCTCAAAGAAATCCACTGAGAAGGCACCAAATTATAAAAAAATATTTTAAGAATGACACCGGCACAATTTGGCAAAATACTGAAAAAAATACTCCATTTAGAAATTGTATACGGTCAACGGAACGGTGGCATCTAACTTTACGATTTCTAGCCACCGGTATAAATATAAAATTCATTTTTCATGTGGATTTATATTTATATTGATTTTAGGTGAAACTCAATCTTCATTCCAATTGTCATTTCTCATTCAACAATCCACCATATCCAAAATATTGAAGGAAAGTATTCCAGCAATTTATTTGGCACTGCACGAGGATTTTTTAAAATTTCCACAATGTCAAAATGACTGGCGTGAAATTTCAAAATTTTTTTATGTCATGTTATGATTTCAAATTTCAGGAAAACATTGTAGATCTATGAAAAAAGCCGGATCAACATACTTTAATTATAAAGGGAACAATACATTTATGTTAATGGCAATTTCCTATGCTCATTACCGCTTTTTATACGTAGATGTTAGTATGAATGGGCGTGTTGGTGATGCAGGAGTGTGGCTTCGTTCAGATTTAAAATACGCTATTGAGAAAAATGAAGGGCACATACCTTCAGCATTCCACATGAAGAGATTGAGAAAATAATAGAACAAAGCTTTATAAATATTACCTGTGACAAACGGAAGATCAGCAGAAATGCGGAAAACATAGAAAAACTCTGGAAAACTGCTTTAAAAAAAATTAATGAAGCTATAAATATCACTTGATATTTAAAAAAAAAAAAGCTCTTGTGAACTAATTATCAGGAATTAAAATTTATTATTTAAAGTTTCTGTTTACTTTTCGGTTCGTTTTAGTTGCTCTGCTTGCAAGTCCATTATCATCCCAAATATATTTTTTTTGCAATTTCATCTGAAATGCAAACTCCATAAGCAGAATTCTCTAGATTTTTTGTTTTATCTATCTTATTTTGTGTGATAAGTTTTGTTAAATTTGTGGCATTCTCGAGCAGCATAGCTGCGAGTGATTCAGTAGGCACCGTTTTTGTTGTTCTTGGTTTCTTTTTTAAATGTATGGGCACAAATGCGCTGCCAGATTTTGGAGATTGACGTAGTTCCAGTTGAGTACTTACAAGACTTTTTGATGGAACAATCATTTAATTTGAAAGTATGTTTATTGGTGATGAGAAAACATCGTGCAGAGTTTCGTTCGAATCAGAAGGTTTATATGTAGTTTCAGAAATAATCTCTTTTGATAACTCCATAACCTTTTCATAAAATCTTCATTACTATTAAAACTAGGCGATGTTGGGGTGGAAGTAGCCAAACTATCTTTAAATTTGAGGAATTCTTCTAGAACTTCGCCTTCATTGAAAAGTTGAGAGCTACTTTCAGAAGAAAATTCCGACGAATACGAAAACACATCTTCTTCGCTATATAAAGTCTGCAAAAGCTCAAAATCAAAAGTAGATTCTTAATAAAAAAAAATACGTTACTCTTAAACTCCTCTTGTTAAAATTATTTGCGGAGGGAGTAAGTTCTACTATAGTTAACAAGAAGTCTAATCTGGACTTAAATTTCCAGCTACTTTGGATGTTTTCCACGTCTTCTACACCAGCTCCACTTTTTTGCGCTTTGTACATTTTCTGGTTTTCTACCGAATAGTATGATTTCAAGTTATTCCACTTTTTAAGTATTTCCCCAAAGATATAAAAAGATTTTTTAAGTATAAAACATATGTAAAGGGTACGTTTGCTTCAAATTCTTTATTCATATCGTGCATTATTTTCAGCCAAAATTTTTGTTTTTTTTTTTTTATTTTTATATGACGGATTTCTGTAATTCCACATATGCTTGCTTTGTGTACTTTATCTATAAGATAAAATACAAACTTATCTTCCCAATGTATTTTCACCATTTTTCAATAAATTGCTTTTAAAATGAACTACTTTGACAAAGTTTTCTAAAAGTATGGGTGACAGTTTATTGACGGTTGATTTTACTGAGAATTACTATTGATCTCTTTCATAAAATTCCTGCTATCTCTGGAGTGTCATACGGGCTTTAGCAAAGTAAGTTAATATTTTCAGATTTGGTAGGCCTATAAAAAATTGTTCTTAAAAAAAAAAAAATTGGTTTTGAGGAAACTTTCAATTCATAAGTAGATTATGAACAAGACAGTTCTAAGCTGCTAATATTAATAGCAACCCTATTGGATGAAGAAGAAGAGAAGAGAGACCTTTAGTACTGGATTCACCCACTACTCTTGAAGAGGAAATGGAGAGTTTGCGACTCTCTACAAAGGATTACTCGATAATGAGTCAAAGTTTTATTTATATTTTCGTATTATAAGAATTGCCCAATTTAACTGGTTAAGCCTAGTATCTCACATTAAAATCGCTGGTAAAATTTTGACGTTGATTAAAAAAAAATTTATCGGTGAAAAACTTCAAATTGTTTATAAAGTTTAGATAAACGTTTTTACAATTTACAACTAAATATGGACTTAATTAATCTGAAAATTGTTAAGAGAAATTAAATCCTCCAATAAATTAACAAAAAAATCTAAAAATTTTCAATTAAAATTAAGTCCTTCAATAAATTCACAAAAACAATCTGAAAATTGTCATAGGAACAGAAAATGTCATAATTTTACCTGCATTTTAATGCTCCGTACATTAAAATGTTCAGTAAAATTAAGTGGAGACATACAAGGCGCCATCTATCTTAAAATAGAGAAATATTCACTTTTTACCAGTGAACTCCGTACTGAACTAGTAAAATCATTAGTAAAATTTTTGCTTGCGATTTTATCAACGTTAAAATTTATATGGAAATGTCACATTTTACTCGAACTCGATACTAGGCTTTACATGATGAAATTCGCCGAAAAATCCAGAAGGAAAACACAAAGTTTCAGAGAAGCAGTTCCTTCAAAAGAAAATTTAACTGCATGTCTATGGTAAGGATTTTAAATTTTCATTAATTATTTTATAAAATGAAATAAGAAATCACTGACATATGTGTAATATGGACTGATTCATTTTCTATTTTACTAAGAACCAGTTTTGTTTGCAGGGTTCGACAATTATCTTAATTTCAAGTTTCATTTTCGCGATTGAAGCAAAATTATCTTAAGAACAAGTTAGGAAACATAAAGAGATTTCCGACTGTTTTCTGTTTAAATGTTAACAAGGCAAAATGAAAAAATAAGGAAGGAGAAAAATAATGGTAAATGATTAATTCTCGAAAATAACTGATAAATTCAGTTATATTTAATATTTTTATGGAACTTTATATACAAAATTTCAGATCTTTACGTTGACGCATTCTTAGGGCATTGTCCAAATATAGTGAAAATGAAATTTTTGTATGGCAACCTTACGAAGGAGTTACTGGCTTTGTCCCATTTTCGAACTTGATTTTACTTTTTTTTTTTTTTTTAAATCCCAGTAGTACACGCGTTCTTGAGTCATCGTGAGGACGGATGGAAGGATATGTAAAATTCAAAATAACTTTTAATTTTGCTCTACCAGTATTATTTCGAGGTGTTACAAATGGAATGACAAAACGTAGTATACCCTATGATTTCATCTAAGATATGAAAATATGTTCCCAACATATTAATATTGTTAAGAATTTTCTTAACAATAGCCATCACTGTAGGTAGTACTGAACAGAACTTTTCCAAATTAAAATTAATCAAAAATTATCTTCATTCAGGGACTTAAGATTGCGAAATCTAACGATACTCTTCATAGAAAAACAACTAACAGATGATATAAATTTTGAAAATGTTATTCAAGACTTTTCCAATAAAAAAATAAGCAAAATAAATATATAAACACGCTGGGCATTATTCGAATAAATTTTCAATCAAATAACGATTTTTTTAAAAAATCAAATAAAAAATTTATTCGGATAAATTTTTATTTTACGTTATTCGCAAATAATTATTTGTTATTTGGTGCAAATTATTTGAGTTTCAAATAATCATTTTTTTATTCGACCGTGTGTTATTTGAAAATCAAATAATTTCATTATTTGATGAATTACTTGTGATATCCTATTATTGTGATGGTCATTATTTGAATTTCAAACAATTATATGTCATTCGATTATGGATATATGTTTTCAAATAATTAATTCTTGGCACAAGCATTTCTTTCTGCAAGATGTCTCGTTGCTTAATTTAACTTAAAGTTTAAGAGAAATTTAATAATTTTGTTCAATTAAGTATTTGTGAAGCTTTAGAAGTAAATTAAATGGGTTTGATTACTCAGAATAATCTTACGAGTCAATTAAATAAAAAAACAAGTGAGTTTGTGCTTAAGACAATACGATTGAAGTGAAAACTTTACTTCAAGCCATACCTTCTAATTATTTAATACTTGAGTTGTGACGTCACGACATCAAAACGCATATCAAGAATTCAGAAAAATTATTTGGTAACAGTGTTGGCAAATTACAATAGATAAAATATTATTGTAAAAAATATCAATATTTTTGAAAATTTATGATGATCTGGCAGCTAAATGCGCTTTTCGCAAGCCACAATATTAAGCGGGTCTAAATGTGACTCACCCTTTGAGCCCCAGTGATTCCAATTGGAATCATATGGAAAATTCAAGTTTCATTTGGATTCGTATCAAAGGAAATAGGTTTCAAAATTTGATTCAAATTATTTAAAGAATACTCTACTAGTAGGCATCTAAAACGATGGCAATAAAATATTTTAAACAAAATCTTTGACAGTTGGAAATTTGAAATTTTCTCATTCGCGAATTTTCACCAGAGTGAGCTGTTCGAAGTTAAAAAAAAGCCTGTTTGGAATTTACTTTATTGATATACACCACAAGGTAATTCGAAATTTTAATAAATTGTATAGAAAAAGCAGAATTTTTGCATGATTCCAATTGGAATCATTGGTAGCTAGAACTTATAAAATGCATGACACTTATTAGGTATTTAATTTCTAGGGAAAAATATTTCTAATGTCGATTAAACTTAGAAATGAAAATATCATTGAAGTAATTCTGGAGGGCGATTTATCTGATTTATCAGATTTATCTGATGACGATGACCTTGCGCTAGATTACGAAAATTGTGCCCTTGTAGAGCAGTAACATCTTGAAAATGAAGCCGAATATCCCAATATTCCAGAAGAAACAGTTGATTGTCTGAATTGTGAAAGTGGCGAGGATAGTGATGAAGATAATATTTAAGTGGCAAAAGAAGGATATGGAAGTCGTAAATGATAAATGTGAAATTGAGTTTTCCTATCCACCATTAGTTGAAACACCTTTTCAATACTTTACTAGATTCATTGACGACGAAATTTTTCAAAATTTAGTATTCCAAACAAACTTGTACTCAGTTCAACAGAGCGGTGTATCAGTCAATACCAGCTACGATGAAATATGTCGTTTTTTGGGAATACATTTACTGACGGGAATTATATCAATGCCGCAATATAGCATGTATTGGAGTGAATCTACAAGATACCCTCCCATAGCAAATGCAATGGTTCGAAATCGCTTTTCAAAATTACGAACTTACTTGCATGTTTCTGATAACAGCGAGATGTTGACAAGAGATCACCCAAACTACGATAAATTATTTAAGTTTCGTCCTTTTATAACAGCGCTCAAAGACAATTTCAAAAAAATTGAGGCAGAAGAACACAATTGTATAGATGAAATGATGATCCCAATGAAATCGAAATCAAGTCTCCGCCAGTATATGAAGAATAAGCCGCATAAATGGGGAGTAAAAGTTTTCGCTAGAGCTTGAGCCGGGGGAATTTTATATGATTTTGAAATTTATACTGGAAAATCGACTGGTGCTATCAGCACTCCTTTAGAATTAAGCGGGGACATAGTTTTACGACTCGTAGAAGGTCTTCCGAAACAGAAAAATTTTAAAATATACACGGATAACTGGTTTTCTTCGTTCAATTTGTACCTGAAACAGAAAGGATTTCTTTCAATTGGAACCATACGCAAAAACCGACTGGCCGGGTGTCACTTAGCAAGCGATAAGGATCTAAAAAACACGAAAGGGGCTCTTTTGATTTCAAAGTAGATGCTTATAGTAATCTTCTAATTTTAAAATGATTTGATAACAAATTTGTCCATGTTATATCTTCTTATAAGACGTCATTACCGATTGAAAATGTGAAAAGATGGTCTTCAAAAGAAAAGAAATACGTGGAAGTTCCGCATCCACACGTTATCGGAGCTTACAATTCAAAAATGGGTGGAGTAGATTTGCAAGATATGCTGGTAACAGTATATAGAACAAATATAAGAGGTAAAAGATATTACCTTCGAATTATTTTTCATTTTATCGACGTAGCTGTTGTTAACGCCTGGCTACTTTACCGACGCCATTGCGAACAGCTGGAAGAAAAACATATGCCACTTGTAAAATTTAGAGCAGAAATAAGCCATGTACTCCTTTCAAAAGGCCAATGTGCAATAAATAAGCGAAGCCGTCCCAGTTATAGTCCATTGGCTATAAAGAGAAAGGTAGTTGCTCCTAGACCACCTAAAGATGCACGATACGATGGATTAAATCATTGGCCTGAACATATTAACCAAAAATCCAGATGCAGACACTGCGTTCATATTTATACCCGAACTAAATGCGAAAAGTGTAAAATGCCGCTATGTTTAAATAAAGAAAAAAATTATTTCAGAGCATTCCATCTTAAATAATATTAAGGCTAAGGTTGTACACGGAAAGAAAAGATTTGCTGAAATTAATCTTTTCTTTTTATTGTTTCTACTTTTGGCTTCATTTACTGAATAACAGTATTGAAAATATTCAAATAATCAGCAATACATTACTTTAAGAAAATAATACTAATAATCGGTAAAAGCTCAAAATTTAAAAACAGTACATATTTTATTAATTTCAGTAATCCAAAAATTACTAAAAATCAATTTTTATTGATTGAATTGTAATATATTACGACTAATTTAAATATAATATACTGATATTTCATAATAATTTTGTGGACAATTATCAGGCAAAGAAGATTGTTTTGATCCTCCATTTACTTCAACGTAGTCTTAGTTTCACTGACTATTAGCAAATAAGCAATGAGGAATTAAATTTTTACTGTATTCCAGTAAACGCTGGCTTTGATTGACCAAGTCAGAAGGTATTTATTGAAATCCAGTAAAACTTTGCCGAAGATCAGTATTTCAAGAATTGAAATTAAAGTCTCGTAATACTTCAGAACAGTTACAGCACTTGTTCGTATATCATTTGGTTTTTGATATTTAAGTAGAAAGGTCGTACAGAGTTTTAATTCTATAGTGGTGCGTCATTTAAAAATTGTTTGTTTTTGTAGAAATATTATTTAAAGTGCATTTAATTAGTTTTTCGAAATTAATACATTTACGGTTATTGTGTTGAGAATTTTATCGTACTGACAATTTTCAAGACAAAGTGATAAAAGTTATAGAATTGGTGAAAACTACAAGAAGGGTATTTAAAAGAGGACGGCTAGTTGGGTATGTATATTTATAATTATTGACAATTATATTAATATTATTACTTATAAACGATCCGTGTTTTTTTTTTATATCATGTTAGAATTTTATATTTTTCAAAAAAATATACATTTATTCGTGTCATTCACTTATTTTGGAAAGCCAAACATTTACAACTCTATCTACTGTTTCTGATCTTGATATATCCCTTTCTTACTTGGGTCAGAGACAAATGGATCAAACTCAGCCCATTCTACAACACGACGAGCTCTATCAGACATTGACTGAATGGAATATGGCTTACCTGTTTGAAAGATTTCAAAGTATATACATAGATATATTACGTAGTAAAGAATATATAACGATTAAAAAACATATTTTAATTGGAATGGACATATATAGCACAGATTCTTTTAAATTAATGACCGAGAGAGAGCTGGACAAAATTTTCCAATCCAACGAATTGCAGCTCTTAATGGAATTTCGAGAAAATGTAAAAAAGTGGCGATTAGCTAGGGTATATTAAGTTGATGCTTCATGATTAGTAATTCTAATCCAGATTTTTTCTAGAGTTTAACTGCAAATTTGCTACATTGGATTCTTCCTTCAACCATATAGAAAATTGGTTTACAAAAAATTCATGACTGTGTATCGGATAAATCCTCTGAAACCATAAACGCGAGTTTAAGTACATGCGAACAAAATTCACTGCATGACACATATTTTGTATGCCTATATACAATTTAAAAATTTATATTATTTATTCAAGTTTTAAATAAAAAGGATTTGGAAAACTATTTAGCTACTACTGGACAGAGCATAAAGAAATCTTTTGAAGAAAATGATGCTGATTTCAAAAACATAACAGGACAAATCTACAATAAATTTAAGGGAGAAAGACACGTGAGTTAAAGTAATCAATCTTGAAACATAAAATAATTGCACAGGCAGAAATTAATATATGTAGGTACACATTTCTACTTTGAGCACATTGTCGATGGAAAGCTTTTAATTTTTATTTGAAGTAAAACATTCAATTTGCAAATATTTTCCAAAAACTCTGCTATTAACTTTTTTCAACATAATATTATTACTTTTATATCAAATTAATTTGAATTCCTCTGCCATTATTCAACTTGAAAGAAGTTGAGTGATATAACAATTTAAAATAAATTGCTGTGTCTCAAAATCTAATGAAATTTCCTCAGCGCAACACAAATTATATCGGTATGGTGATTGCAGTATTCTGTGCATAGAGAATGGAACATTTTTGAATGATAATTTATGGGTATAGCTTGCCATCGATATGCTACCAGTGCTTATTTATGTTTTATTCAAAATAAAGACAAGATGTATTAATATCATGTAAATAAATATATTACAGGAAACATACTATCATTCTACAGAGCGATATCCTACAGGCAGGCTATACACGAGTTACAAAAATGCAATAGACAAGCTCAGAAAAAGAGGCCTATTTCCACGGGAAAAGAAGAGAAAAATTCAATCCACACAAAACATCAGTGAATATCATGTAGCTTACCTTGTAGTTTATTTTTCCATTGTTGGTAGATACAATTGTGTCACCAAGTGAAACCCAAGTTTGGTTAAAACACCATACAAGCCCTTGGGTAGTTATTGAATCTAAGTGGAAAGAAAGCGCCCAGCAACGCAAAGATCAAATATTGAATATTAAGGATAAGAAAATTAGTAAAATCATTGAAGGATGGCCTGCTTATACCCGAGAATATGGATGAGAATTAGTAAGTATAAATATTTTCAATTAAAACTATTATTATTACTTTATAAAAATTTAATAAATTCTAGATCGACATTGACTTTGAACTTCTGCCCACAGGCAAAGGAAAAGGAAACCTTTTATTTAAGAAATGGGAAAATTTTATTGGAAAAATTTCACCTATATTACAAGATCGCATAAAGGATAAATTAAATAAAAAATTCCTGAAGAACTTGGGTAATTCTAGTAATACTGGTAATATATAATGCAATTATTTCAAGAGCAATAAATATATCTAATTTCTTCCCAGTTATTCGTGATATATGGGCAATCCTTTTATTGCACACCATCCTTTCCCCAAGTGGAGTTGCTGTAAGAAAAACAACTAAAAAGTAATGGAAGTTCAGCATTTCAGACGCACAGCAATTTATGATTTATAGAGTGAGATCATTTGACAACTATAATAATGCTTTACAACCTATTATAGTCATTGTTGGAGCAGAAGATTTCACAGAAATTAGCGGAATTACATATTATGATAGCATACTTTATTAATTCGAAAATTTTTGCATGCACTTTCAATAGCTTTTAAATTTCATTTTGTTTTTGATTTACAATATCAAACTCAAAGCAAAATGGTTTGGAAATTTCTGCAAATATATTTATTTGAGATCGAAGACAGCAATAAAACGCTACCCGTTTTAAGTAGCCTTTTGTCCGAATTAACGGACTAATAAATATCATTTTCATAATGTACTTACAAAGGAACAGACTATAAAACCGGCTTTTATATATTTAAGGAACATTTGTTGGAAATTAAAAACATTATAATTTCTGAAGATTTTGGAATATATTTAGTTTTAGATAGAAATAAAATCACAAATAAAGACATACATTTCAGATGTTTTTTCCTGAAAGGAACGTGCAATGAAATAATTTTTCAAAATATTGAAGACTTTCCTGAGAAGCCTGTTCAAGTACGTTTTCAGATGGTAAGGAATTCATAAAGAAATGATGTCTGTAAGCCTTATAAATCTGAATTTATCTTTAGATTATTATTTTCTTTTCAATATTGATTGAATATTAGTTGTTTTACTACTAATTTTTATATGTTTTTAATTAAATAAAACCATTTTACAATAAATCTGCAGCCGTTGTTTTTACTTTTTTCATTTTATAGGTGTATCAATATCACGTCTGTTTGATATAGTAACTTTATAAAGGTGGAAATTATACATCAGCTTGATTATTAATAATAATGAATTAGCTAATATGTATCCAAATACTTACTGAAAAGTAGCAGACAAATTTCTATGATTAATCTTATCTTTTTCTAAATTTAGTGAAACGATGCCAAAATTCAGAAAGTATTTTACTAATAATAATACAAAATTTACTGTTTATTCGAAAATAATTTACTGAACTTGTGTATTGACTTTCTATAATTTAGTAACAAACGCTAATTTTAATCATATGTATTTGATGTTTCCACTTATTTATTGCTCAATACTGTTCATTGGAATAAAATTGATTTCATCATATCTTTGGTAGATATTAATCCAAATTTTGGATTGGCGCCAAACCACTTGTAAATTTGATGGCTTTAATCCACATTGGATTGATTTTTCTTTCCGTGTAAGTAATCTTATTAGAAAACAATTACTATTATAGACAATAATCATTTTTTTTACATATACATAAGTACCCCTAACTACCAATGACTCCAATTGGAATCAGAAAAATATTTACGTAACGCTACATTTTTTCAAAAAAACATTCATTAAAATTATTTATATATATTCTTTCATAAATAAAAATATTGTCTATTATTTATTTTTTGCATTCTTTCATAATTCGGGGCTGAAAGGGCTGATGAGCATTTTGAAGAGCGGATTTTATTAAAAGCAAACGCATATTATTAGTGCATAGCAAAATTTAGTTAAAATGTATTACAATCAAAAATAAAAAAACTTATCATCGTCTAAAGAGGTTTCGTTTTTCAAAATTCCTAAATATTGAAATCTATGTCTACTCAAGGGTTATAAGGATATAAACGTAAAATAACTGAATGACAAATAATTGTTTGAAATTCAAATAATGACAATAATAAGAAATCACAAATAATTCATCAAATAATGAAATTATTTGTTTATCAAATAACGCACGATCGTATAAAAAATGATTATTTGAAACTCAAATAATTTGCACCAAATAAAAATTAATTATTTGCGAATAATTCACCAAATAACGAATAATATTTGTAATCAAATAAATTTTTATTCGATTTTTCATTTTATTCGGTTTTTTATCTTTTATTTTTATCCGAATAAAAAATGCCCATCTCTGGTGTATACAATCTGTGTAAACTAAAGTAATATTTTTTTTATTTACATATTTGTTCCGTAATTGTCAATAACTATTCTCGATTTTGATTGACTTACGCTACTGGCCGCATTGGCTTCCATGCTCGCGATCTGTTCTTCCCTGGTTTGAATATACAGATATGTATAAAAAATGCATCCATAAAAAGAATCTCTAAAATCATCTACACTGTATAAAATTCACAAATTATAGGTAATATTCCATAGAATTCAGGGATTATTCCCTAAAATTTAAGGGAATATTCCCTACATTTTAAGAAATATTCCCTAGATTTTAGGGAATATTCCCTACATTTTAGGAAAAAATACCTAAGCTTGTTGCCACAAAGCTTATGCTTTAAAGCTGATTAATTGATGTGAGAGCTAGTCTCGGACGTGGGAGGGAGTGCCGGTTTTTGAATAGATAACTCAGCGTTTTTTTTTTTAAACTTCAAATATAAAATTTTATTTTTATAAAATACTAAACCTAATATCACAAAATTCAAAAGAGCTTAAAACTAGAAATTCAAATTGACAATTCAGTGGATATAAAAATTCAATGAAAAAAAAAAACAAATGGTCCAAAACGTAGTCCGTCTCTTTAATTCTGAAAAGAAGAAGAAGACCGGAATTAGTTTCTGTTACCTTATTAATTACTAGAATAAAAATAATAATGCTGCTAATACGTGTGGGCGCTAGGGCAGTAAAATGACGAACATAAGAATTTTCTATGAATCAATTTGATGGTAGCAGCCCTCTCAGACAGAAAAGCTGAATAAGCATCAAAGGGGTGCAGCAGCGTGCTGCAACGTGTGGTGCAAAACAGAATAAGTAGCAAAGGGGTTGCAGCAGTGTGCTGCAACGTGTGGTGCAAAACAGAATGAGACCAAATTTTCAGATTAAACTCTGAACAGAATTATACTTCTGTATGGAGGATAGGAACACGATTCTTATTTTTTCAGATTAGACTCTGAATCAGATGAACTCTGAGAAAAGAATGATTTTGTGCTGCGGCTCGTCGGCTTTATATAGCCGCCGCATCCAGTTATGAGCTCTCGCCTCTCGGTGTTTCCCTAGCGACGTTTATTGCAATTGCTCGTATTCTGACTGCGGCGAAGGCGAAGACAGCTAACTGTGTAGATGTCATTTAATGACATGAAAAAAGGTGTCAATATACGGAGGTACAATGGGTGTGTTCAGCTTAGCTCAACTGTTGACACTAAACACAAAACATGTTGACTATGCTGGAAGTCAACCGTTGAGTTTCATCTGAACGTTTTCCTGACTGTAATCAAAACATAACCAAAAACAAAATAACCAAAAACAGCAAACGTTTTGTTGCTGTCAAGTTTGGCTATATTGTTTTGAGCTTTTTGTTAGTAATATGTCATTAAATAATGCTATAATAGCAGAATTATTGGAAGAGGATGCAATAGATATTAATGCACGGACCCGTTCTCCAAAACTAATTCGTAATTCCCTATATTTAATAACATTTCCATCGTATGATATTTATTTGAAAGAAGATTTGACAGCGCTTACAAATTAAGCGTAAATAATCGCCGCTGCCTACTATACTCAACAGTTGAGAGTCAACGGAAGGACAGCGATTCGGTTGAACGCCACCGCTTAGTCAGCAACTCAACAGTTGAGCTGAGCTGAACACACCCAATAATTTGGTAAATTTGCGATTTATTGATTAATTATTGATTAATCATTAGTTATTGTTTTAGTTAAAACATCTGCAAAGGTTCCATTAGGAGTGAGACTTGGAGCATTTTATGCTTGGGTGCACTAATTGAGGACATCCAGTGAAAATGCTACATACAGGACGCAGCAGATGTCAGATAAGTATTCTGTTGATTACTAGTATTTTTAAGTTTGATACTTTGTGGTGCCTTTTTGATTATTTCAGGAATTGATGAAAATGGTAAAACCAGGCTGAATGCTTTAATTGGAATTTAGGTGGACTAAACAATTGTAGGTCGGAAGAGTAGGCACCATTTCAACTATATCTTCTTCTTGCAATTCTAAGTGCATTATTATCTTTAAGCTATGCTTCTAACTAGATTGTATTCAAATGGACTAACTGTAAGATAACCGGTGTGTTCAAGGTCCTTAAAGGAATCAACGTCTCTAAAGCCGCAGGCCCTGATGGTTTCTCGCCCCTATTAATTAAAAGCTGTGCCTCATCCTTGGCTAAACCTCTGCGCAAACTATTCTACCTGTCCTACTCGACAGGAAAATTTCCAACTGCTTGGAAACTAGCTCACGTTCAGCCTATTCCCAAGAAAGGAGAGGGTAGCGATCCCTCAAATTATCGACCAATTGCAATCACTTCGATTCTTTCAAAGGTTTTTGAATCTATCATTAACTCAAAATTAATGAAGTATCTGGAAACCAATCAGCTAATCAACGATCGCCAATACGGCTTCCGGCACGGACGCTCATCTGGAGACTTGCTGACTTTTCTTACGGAACGTTGGAATCGTAGTCTTCACAATTTTGGTGAGTCCAAAATCGTTGCTCTAGATATTTCAAAGGCCTTTGATAGAGTCTGGCATTCAGCCCTTTTAGCCAAACTCAAAGCACTTGGTCTTTCCCCTCCTCTTCTATTATGGATTGAAAGTTTTTTATCTAGTCACCAAATACGAGTTGTATTAGATGGCGTTATATCTGATCCTCATCCTATTAATGCCGGTGTCCCCCAGGGCTCTGTTATTTCTCCGACTCTATTTCTAATCTTCATTAATGATCTGCTTTCCCTTACTTTCAATCCTATCCATAGCTTTGCTGATGACAGTACCCTTGATTTCGCATACTCCTTTGACACCCTTGCGGATTCCAGAGGGAACGCCGCATGTGTTAAACGAGACTGCATGATTAGATCATTGAATAACGATCTTGACAATATTCTCGCTTGGGGCAAAGTGAATCGCGTCGAATTCAATGCATCTAAGACCCAAAGCTGTCTCATCTCATTAAAACAAGACCATCACTTAACCACTCCCGTTTCGTTTGATGGTGCATTAATTTCTGAATCACCGTCACTAAGAATTCTTGGCATTAATATTTCCAGTAAGTTAAGCTGGACAGATCACATCTTCTCGGTTGCCAAAGAAGCATCCAAATGTCTTGGTTTCTTGAAAAGGTGTAAGAAATATTTCAGCCCATCAAATATAGCGCTCCTCTACAAGTCCTACATCAGACCCAGAATGGAATACAATTCCCATATCTGGGCCGGGGCTGGTCGCACAGCCTTAGCTTCATTGGATATTGTCCAAAAGAGAGCCTGCAAGCTCATTGGCGATGTGGCAATTACTCGTCATATCGACTCGCTCGAGCACCGTCGCAATGTTGGATGCCTTTCGCTCCTTTATCGCTATATGCATGGCCAATGTTCTGATGAAATATCTAGTCTGATCCGTTGTAGAATAGTTCCTGCACGCAATACCCGCGCTGCATCCCGCGCTCATCCTTTTACCCTTCAAATTACCTTCGGCCGTACACTTAAATTCCGTGATGCTTTCTTATCCCGAACTGTGCGAATGTGGAACAGTCTACCATCTTCTGTCTTTCCTCCGGCATACAACCTGCAAAAGTTTAAGGGCGTCATACATCGGCACCTCCGCCACTCTCCTCATATCCCTTAATCCTTTCCCTATCTCCTTCCTGCCACGCTGTGCTTTGCATCATAGGGTATCCCCTGAGCTTGGCTTAATAATATAAAAAAAAAAAAAAAAAAAAAAAAAAATACTAAATACTTCCACAATTGGAATTAATTTCGTTGTTAACCATAACATCTGAGTATATTTCGTTATTTTTTTTTTTAACATACTTTCCTCCGAATATTTTCACCCTACGATAAATATAACTCTAAACTGATTGGAGCCATACTTTTCGTTTACATAAAATTTCCTACATTATTTCTCTTTAAATTTTTCTTAATTAACCATAAAACATCAAATAGACGTGTTCAATTGAAATTTATGCTTTGAACTATAGATACATATCTGTATAGGTATACTATCTATACTATCTATACTTGTAGGTACATAGTTCAAATAATCCCTCCATCAGGAGTGTTAATCTGCTAAAAGCTTAGAATAATTCCTACTGCATCCTATACCAAAATCTAAGGCTAACATAGTACCTAAGACAAGATGATTTCCTAAGATATCGTAAAAAAAATTGCCTGCAATAAATCAAGTGAGTCGCGACGACCATAGCTAAACCAGCTACAGTTCAGATGATTCGGAACAAATAATTTAATCATCTAATTGATCCCAATTGACATTTAACATGCTCCATCTGATCCAGCAAACAAGTTGGTGCTGAGGTACGAACACAGATCCTCATCATGGATGAAACGGAGATAGATTTGGCTGGCACGTTCTTAGCCTTTGATTAATATCTTCGATAGCATTTTCTTTTATATAGTAGGTAAGATGAAAACAAACTTGTGGGCTACCTACCTCTAGATAGTTTGGATTGAGAATACGGTAACGTACAGACACAGATACGACATAGTACTATCCATATTTGTACACTATATAATACACTTTCTCTCCCTAGAAAGTATTTTAAGAAGATAAGTGAAATTATATTGCCTTACTGTCTCTCATGAGAATTGCGTTAGGGAAAGCTTTTATAACTTAACGAAGAAAAAACAATTTTTTTTCTTCTATACTTTACACGTGCTATGTAATTGATAGTAACACCATAATCCCCGCTACAACTAAAAACTTAAGGAGAGAAGAGCAACAATATAAAGTTGTTGAATGAAGAAGGCGCAAGCCTTGCATGGCGGCGATGTTTTTCTTTTAGAGCTTATTTTCTTGTTGCATATAAAATTTGTGATAGATTTTCACTAGTGCGATGTTTTTTATAGTTTTAACAAAAACTCATAGTTTTCATTAACAATTTTATTTTAGTAGATTTCTAGGATAATATTGTCTTCATAAGGGGAAAATAATAAAATCCTCTCTCAGTCTACAGAAACCTAAAAAAAAACCTCTCTTAGTAGATTAACGAAATTTCACGCATGCGCTTTTATTAATATTCGAAGCTTTACAGAAGTGTATCGTGTAAAAGTATTGCTTTACACTAACAATTCAGTATATCTTGTTTGTTGTTTCTATATACAGAAATTGTTGCAGCCTTAAGTAATATCCCGCCAAAGATACAAATCTCAATGAAAAACTTTAGTTCAGTGTGACGACAGAGCTTTTATTTTGGAAGTGTAAGTACTTTTTATTGCTCATTTTGTAATACATTGTAGTACAAAGTATGGAATGAACTGTTTTGTTTTAATTTTTAATATATGTATGTTGTAGGTTTCAATCTTATTTATACACAAACATTTACTTACTTTAGAAGATAATATTGAGAGAACAAAAAAAAAGAAAATTCTAACAATGAATTCGATTTAAAATGAATTTGCAAAAAATTTTAATTTTTACTGTAGAGAAAAACAACAAAATAATTAAGAATCTATTCTACTAAAAAATTAATAAATTTAATAATAATAAAAAAACAAAAAAGGTGTGACTCTATGAAAACATGTTGCATAGACATTTGTTGACTAATGCTGTAGGCAGGACCATGCTTTGGTATCTTTGTTGTTATGCCAAAAATGAATCGCGTGATTAATCTTTAAATGAACGAGAAAGTGCTTTTAAAGCTTTACAATCTTGTATGTAAAATTAATTAATTAACATTAAAATTTAACAAATTCTCTTCAGTGTCTACCTACATATGTGTATATAAGGACCATTTAAATAAACTGAAATTTCCATAAATGTTAATACCATCTGGGATTAAAGTCTTTCTCACAATAATTCCCATCTGAATATTATGGACTTACAGGATAAAATGTTCCGACCTTCTTCAAAATGATTGACATTTTGTTGGGACATTTGAAAATATTTATTTTTGAATGAAAAATTCGTTGTTCTGTATACAGCTTGCCAAGATTTAAAGCTTAGGCAGAGAAATTTGTCGAATAAAAACAGACAAATGATTCATATATTATCAAACTTATATCATAAAGGCTTAAGAATTACAAAAATAATAATGACATAAATATTAGGGTTTCAACTAACATAACATAACATAACATTTATTAGAGGCGATAGTATACAAGATTACAATCTTTTATTATACCTAAAAATAATTGGACTAAACGTGGAGAAAAAGCTATAAACAATTCAGAAGTAACTTATGATAATAATAATAAATAAATAAATATTGCGCTTAAAATAACAAATTAAAAACTGAGTAACAAAAACAAGTTATAATGAACTATTTACAAAAACAGAACACTAAACACTAGAATTAGATACTGACAAATGCCATAGAAAAACAAAAACAAAAAGAAAGCTACAATAATTCACGATAGTACTCTGCTGTGAGAAGACAAGACAATCAAGTAAATTTACGGGCGTCTAATTAAGAAATGTGCATCGACGAGGCTTTTAAAAGAATTGACAGTACGTACGTGCTGGATACTAGATGGGAGAGTATTCCAAGAGCGCGCAGTCTGGACAAGATAACAGCCCTCCATGACAAGCCTAGTAAAACGAGGAAAAATAATGTTCCTGTTTTTATGTGAATTAGTGAAATTAAACATTTCTCTAAGGTAGTATGGTTCATTATTTTTTTTTTTTCAGGTTAAAAAAGAACACTAACGCTCTTTTCTTGAGATATGTAGTAAGCGGGCAGCCCACCAGCTGATCGCGGTAAGGTGAGACATGGTCATATCTGCGAAGTCCGAAGATAAAACGTAAGCAATCGTTGAACGCGACCTTCATTTTACGGGTACAAATAGTATCAAGTCGAGGGAAAATTAAATTTCCGCATGTGAAGTACGGCAGAATAAGTATCTTAACCAGATTTAAACGAGTTGCTTGTGGCAAAATACTGGCTGAGAGCCAGAGCCTTCGAAGTCCGGAGTAAATTTTACTAATTTTTGATTTTGTATTGTCACAGCAGCACATATTTTGGTTCAACACAATACCCAAATTTTTCACTTTACTAACACGAGATAATATTTTACCGTCCAGAATTACGGGTGGGATATCAGACGAAAGGAGTGGACTATTGTGAAAAATAATATATTGAGACTTAGAAGGATTCAATCTCAATGCATTAATCTTGGACCATGCATCGATTCTACACAAATCGTCATTAATACTCGCGATGCTATCTTCAAACAGGCCAATTGGTCTGTTTAGATAAAGCTGCACATCATCTGCGTATAAGTGCATCCTGAAATCACGTCCAACTAGATAAAATAAACTAAATAGCAACGGCCCCAAGATTGAACCCTGAGGTACACCAGTCGGGAGAGGAAGTAAATCCGACAACCTATCATCCACCTTCATCCGTTGATGGCGTTCTGACAAGAAACTCCCGATCAGAGCAGAAGCGGAAGCAGTAAATCCAAGAAAATTAGATAACTTATGCTGTAACAAGCTGTGATTTACACTATCGAAAGCCTTTGAGAAATCAAGCAGAACTACATAAAATGGTAGCGTTATTCTGGTCTAAGGCTGCTTGTATATCACTAGTCACTTTAAGTATAGCTGTCTCGCAGGAAACCGGACTGCCAACATGACAAGAGCTTGTTACTTTCCAAGTGACCAATAATCTGGAAGCTAATTAGCTTTTCCAAAACTTTGGACATGAAACTTAATATACTGATGGGCCTAAAATCACCAGGATATTCCGGAGAAGGTTTTTTGGCAATTGGCAATACCAAAGCCGCTTTCCAAGACTTAGGAAAATAAGAGGACATTAAACAAGAGTTCAGGATACTAATCCCTTTCCATAATAATTAAGCACCACAATTCAAGTTTGTCATGTTACCTTGAATTTTTAAATAGCTACTGAATTTCAAACCTAACATGCATTTTTATAAAAAAAAAAAAAACGAAATCTGCAGTAAAAAATCTCTGATTAATTTGTTTCCAATTTAGATCACATGTATCTACGTACTACAAACGAAAAAGACACTTTACGGGGCTGACCAATAGGTGGTGCTAATAAAACTGTCCATTTTATTTGTTCGTAAAATAATTGAAAAAAATTATTGAAATAACCACCTGGAAAAGAAATAATTCATATAAAGTACAAATTCATGGGAAATATTTTCATTCTGCAAATGAAATTTAAAATGAATGGAAATAAAATTATTTGTTTAAAACATATTTTTCCATTTAAAGAAAACAAATTAAGATTTTTTTTTCACTGGCCAAGAAAAAATGATAATTATAAAAAATATGATAAATCAAAATGCCGCCATTTTCTAAATAGAAATACCAACGTAAGGGAAACAAAAGGATCGTCCAACTAATTATTATTGTAAAAGTTTCAGAAACGAAATTTTACTTTGATTTTCTATTAAATTGATTAAAGATTTTTACGTATTTATTATAATGGACGTGCTGAAAATGATATATCCTTTCCTGATAAAAATCTACTGAAAATGTTCTGTTCATATCCATCCAAGAAGAAATTGCGAATCAAAAATTCATATATAGCTACAAAGGCATAGAGTATCAAAGAATGAAATAAATTGGTTAATAAATAACCGAATTATGAAGAAAGGCATACTATAATTTATAAAAAAAAAAAAAAAAAAAAAAAAAAAAATCGATACCGCCATATGAATATGTCGTAGACACTTGATGTAACTCCAGCACTTCACGAAAAGCTTACCCTAGTAGAAATTGCTCGCAGGTTTACCATATCTCTTGCCCCGTAAGACACAGTTATTATGTAAACCAATAATAATTTGACTGAAAAGCATCAAGATGTTTGCAATTCATGAAGAAACATATAGAAAATTAATAGAAAATTAAGTCCCGATGAGTCTTCTGATGAGCATTCATTAAATCTCATCGAAGGGCTCATTGGACATCATAAAACTGCTCCCTATATACTAAACTAGCAATAAATAAATATTTATTCTTGTCTTCACCGTGTCAGATGACATTTCTACTAGGAAAACTTGAATTGATTTTTGGGATTTATTTATTTAAATTTTTAAATTAATTTTCATTTGTTTTTCCGCGGAAAGACTGTCACCCATATGCTGAACAAGACGTTATGCCCAAATCCTTACGCCTCAGCGTCACAGAGTTTGATTTGCAACCGAAGTTTGAATTCGTACAAATATATGAAATCAATCGTAAAATCCGATTCTCATTTATGAACTCATCATGACACTCATTTCTATGCTCATTAATAAGCTCATCGTGACACTCATTGACATACTCATTAATAAACTCAACATGATACTCATTATGTACTTATGACAGTGCTCGTCTAATATTGTAAAGTCGCGCGTGTGTGTGTGTGTGTGTGTGTATATATGGCTGGCTCGCAGGTTTGGCCGTGACCTCACCCTTCACTACTCATCTCCCTCTCTCCCTCGCCTAGCATTCGGTTATGTCAGTTGGTATTACACTATCGGTGTAAAGGCTTGCAGCATTTCATGAAGTGACTAAAAATTTCAGCACATCATGTAAAAAGTCATTCAGCGCAAACTGTTACACTATCTGTCTACATTTCATGAGGTGGCTAGACATTTCGTGAAGTGCTGAGTTACATCAAGTGTCTACAACATTTATATACTGGTTTTGCACAACGGATGTAATAAGACTACTCTATGATTTTTTTTTTGTTTTTTACCGCGGCAAATTTCTATTTGTTCAAGACGGAATTTTTTTCGGATTCTTCGGCATAATATCAAAAGCGACAAAAAAATTTTTTGTTATTCTATCACACAACTCATTTGATTATCGGTGGCAAGTTTCAAGTCTTGATTTTGACTCATCAATAAGTCCCAAATAGCGAAATTCAGTGACTCAAAACTGCAAATGAAAAGAAATAATAAAAAGTTGAGAAAAAAATTTAAAAAATTTTATATTTAAAAAAAAACAAAATTTTACATATAAAACAACCCGATTAATTCGAAAAAATTGAATCGGCGGACGCCCGCAGTAGGCTGAAAAAAGAAAAAGTAGAAATAAGCGTTTCGTATTAACAGAAAAACTTATACTCTTCAGTACGGCTTGCTTTTCTGCCTGATGTAGATGCTTGAAATAAATTAAACTGATCTTATCTCATATTAACTCAGAACAAGTGTGGATTATATGAGGAAAAATTTCCTATATTCCACCAAGGAGGAAGAAACATAAAATAACAATTACAATTTTTTTCGGGTTTGCTGTTGTACCCCGGAGAATCTAAAAAAAGTCGACTTGAAAAAAATTTACCCAGCAAAAAATAAAATATGTCATAATAATAGTAAAAATTAAAACAACCAAAAAAGAAAGATGAAAAATTAAAATATAATAAAAATGAAAACATCAGTATAATTAATTAGAAATAAAGCCGAACCACGATGTGCACTAATTAGATGTAAGACACTTTAATTGCCTCAGAAATTCTCTGCTGGAGCCCACTGCCCTTAGGTCAAATGGTAGTAGAATCCACTTACGTATGATCTGAACAAAGGAAGAGCGTTCGCCATATTAGTGTGAGTTACATCGAAGAAGAAGATAACCAATACTTCTGGATCAATGCAAAAACCGTTACTTCTTATAGAGATATTCGGGACATTTATTAATAAGTAATTTATGCAAAAAAAAAAAACAAATCACGATGTTGAAGAACAAGAACATGAATGCAATAAGATATGAGAATTATGAGATAGTTTATAGATAAATCGAATAGAGTGATTGAAAGTTACTGTACGGAATACATCTAAAAAAAACTACAAATTCATAAACATAAAAATAATAATTCATTCACCTCAACCAATAACCTGAGGTGGCAGAATTTCCATATGAAACTTAATTTAATTGCATGAGTGAAAATGCAATTGTCAGCATTTGATGCAATTCATTCACCTCATTGCAATAAATTGTTTGCTTTTTTGCTTATTTAAATGTCTTGATTTCTTTCTTCATTTTTGTATCAGTCATTAATTGTAATTATTCATTGTCAGCAATTTAGTCCTATAAATTTGTTTTAGTTTATTATTGATTTTTAGTTAGTTATTGATCGTAAATAAATTTTGTTATTTGAAAGTATCATTTTTCTTTCTTCCTAATTTACTCAACAGC
Organism: Dioctria rufipes; assembly: GCA_963924295.1. Taxonomy (NCBI): domain Eukaryota; kingdom Metazoa; phylum Arthropoda; class Insecta; order Diptera; family Asilidae; genus Dioctria; species Dioctria rufipes. The sequence continues at coordinate 26,435,888 of OZ002744.1, read as the reverse complement.
TACTGTAAGACAGACTGAGTCTAACTTTGGAAATAATATGGTACCCGTACACGAAATTAGGTACAATAAGTGTTTTTACTAATTTCATCCGCATCTCAGTTGAGAGAAGATATCCACGGACTCATAATTGGCGCGATTACCTAAACACTCTGCAAAAAATATTGGTGATATAACTACACCAGGAAAGTTTGGCATTCAGTTCAACTCCTAGATTACTGATTGAGTTTTGTTACAGTAAGATAACATTATTAAGTAGAACAGGAGGCATATCTGATGTATCAAGAGCATTTCTATAAATAGGCATACAACTTGACTTATTGGCAAAATCAACACTTTTTCAATAAACCACACAGATGTACGACGCGCAAAACCTCATTTTATGAGCAATGCAGTCCTCTTATAACCCAATTGATCAGCTGAGGTATATGTACACATCGTCAGCATAGATATAAATAGACACATCCAGGCCAATATTGGGAAGATCATATAAAAATAGACTGAAAAAGAAAGGGTCAAGAATCGAGCCTTGTGGAACACCACATTCAGTAGATCAAAACTGCGATATAATATCACGCACCTTAACAGCTTGTTGTCTATGTGAAAGAAAGCTTCAAATAAGAAGGTGAGTCAAACCGTTTTCTAAAATCGACAAGAACAATTATCTTGATCTGGAGCTTCTGTAATATCAGACTGTTTCACAACTGTGCATTTTACTGAACCCAGCTTGCCAAGGTGATAAGAACTTGTTCGGGTCAATAAACTTAACAGCTTGGTCATATATTATTTTCTCGAACACCTTACTGATATAGCAGAGTATCAGAGTATACTGATTAGGCGGTAGTCTTACATAGAAGATGGAATAGAATTTTTAGAAATAGGCATAATAAGAAATCTTTTCCAAATCGAAAGTGCATTGCGATGTAGTCAGGCAAACATTAAAGATGTGCACTAATATAGTGACAACGAATGGAGAAATTAACTCGATGAATTTAAATGGAATTAAATTATGGCCAATTACAGTGGATTTCACTGCCATTAAAGAAGAAAATACATCAAAATGATCAAAACGAAGCGGAATACAAATCCTTCGTAGTGACTTATAGCCAGTTCTTGATTTCGGAACTGCCCAACAGATTGATTAATCGGATAAGAGGAGGTGAAATGCTCATTCAAGCAATCAGCGTCGATCGAGCATATATTCCTATCCTTACTTACCACCTTACTTATCACCCCCATAAGGTTTTTTGGACTTTGGTTCAGTTTAGAGGAGGCAAAATAAGATTTTTTGGCTTGTCTAAGTTTTAATGTGACAGGATTTAGGACACTTTTATATCGATGATAAGCTACAGAGTCCCGTGGAATTTTAAAGCGATACAAGAGGAAATCTCTTTTAGCAGAAGAACATGTCCATAGTAAAGTTGTGAAATTAAGTTTTTAAAAATATCCAGTAAGAGTAACATGTTGAGGTCTACCTGTCGATGGGCTAGCAAAGAAATGTCATCGGTATAATCTAAATCGATGAGGCGGTCAATCAACCCGCGAAATGTTACATTGAAGGTGTCTTTCATATATGTGCCCTGTCTACTGCGTCAAAGGCATTTTCATAATTCACAAAATCTAGGTAGAGGGCATAACGGTATTCTGCAAGAGTGTCCTCTTCTAAATCCAGCTTGTTGTCTTCTAATCATTTAGTCGACTGCAGATTTAATACTTTCCATGATCATGTAACAAAGGATCCCCCCCCCCCTTGAACAATAAGTAGACTCCTCTCCAGTTATTGCAATTTGGAATATGATATCTTTCGTTCAATCCTCCGGAAAGGGACAGGTATTTAATGCTCTTTCAAGAATTGGAAAAGGATGTCCACAGATAGTCTGTGAAAATTCTCTTTATAGTGGACTGTATGTGGTTAGGATGCCGGTTTCATGGATAACTCAGTTTTATATTCAAAGTATAAAATTTTAGTTTTTATTTAGTGCTTATTTCAGTTCTTACAATCTATATCACAATTCAATTCAGACTTAATACTAATTTAAAATTCAATAATTCAATAAAACTTAATACAAACTTCAAAAAAAAAACAATTCATTAAAATTAAAAATGATGTCGGCGTACTTGTAGTTGCCGCGTTGCTCTGTAAAGGAAACACAAATGTCGGTGTGGTTGTGGCGCGATGAGTTGCTCCCCTGTTTCTACTCCTGTAATGAAGAAGAATTTTGGTAGATGAGCAGGCACGAGACAGTTGAAGTGAGAGCAGATAAATATGTCAGATTATAAACTTTTTTCACTCGAACTGCCATGAGAGGGCGGTGGTGGAACTCTTTGCTTGAGTTACTGCATGAGAGCAGTTGAGATATAATACGGAATGTATTATTTTACGATTATAACAGCTTGTAAGGCAGTTATAAATGAAGTTGATGAACGTATCCAATTATTCTGCCTTTATTGTGCAGTTTTTTTGTCGTGCTGGTACGTGAGGGCATGAAGGCAGCACTGATGACGTTTATCATGTGCGTACCTTTTTGAGTGCAGCAAATTTGAAATATTGCTGCGTCTGAGATTGTAATGATGGCACTTGCGACGTTGAGTCTTGTGCGCTTTTTATGTGTGCAGCAATCTGAGTACTGCTACGTGTGGGAAGGAACTTCCTTCTACCTTGTTCAGAATTAGCTTCTGAATATTTTGTGCAGAGTTAGCCTCTGGAAACAGATCTAAATTAACGTTTGTATGACGCTGTCTAGACCTTCGGATTAACTCCTGTGTGAGATTGCTTGAGTTAATCTCACTTTGCAATCCTTAGGATCAACTCCTAGCCGACGTACTTGAGTTAACCTCAAATATTTATTTAGACAGAATTAACTTCTGTTTCAGAATTGAGTTAACCTCAAATATTTATGACAGCCAGAATTAACTTCTGTATTAGGATTTGAGTCAACCTCAAGTTATTGGCATAGAATTAACTTCTGTAAGGAATTTTAGAATTAACTTCTGGTTACGATAAGGGTTTTGCTCAGAACAGACTCCAAGGCTTAGGACTTAATCAAATCAACTCTGATTTGGAAATGGGTGCTTTTGCTATCGTTCGCCGCCTTTTTATAGCTGCTGAAGACGGTCATGTGTTGTACTCCTCATGGCGTTGCCATAGCGACCTTTATACCAGTTGCTGCTACGAGAGCATCTGGTTGACGTAATGTCAAAGTGATGACATGTCAGCTGTATATATACATGAAAATCATGTATTTTCGGGTAAGTTTGCATTATTTTATTGAATTTATTTAACCTTTCAATAATATTTTGTTCTTTTTAGCTTGTAGATGTCATCGTGGGATTTTTAGATTGTTGGAGAAAAATTGCGGAGTAATTTAGCTGATTAATTAGGTTTGTATACTGAATTCTTTCCACTAGAATTTGATTCTTTGTGGATTCCCTTTTGTTTATTTTTAGGGAACAACTAGTTGGATTCGTCGAGAGAATAATGTTCAGTACGTGGACTGAACAGTCTGTGTCCACTTTTAGTAGATTTGCTGGGACATTGTCTTTTCCTGCAGCTTTACCATTAGTCATTAGCCAATTTTATAGCGGGTGTCATTTCAGTTCTAAAGTAGAAAAATGTTTAATTGTAGTAACATTTAAATTCACCGGTTTTTTGCATTCCTTGCATTTGCATCTATGGCCGAACTTTTTAGACCTTTTGGCGAAAACTTTCGTTCGTAAAATGTTCGTCATTCGCAGCTATACCTGTTTTTGTGTGTGCCTTCGTTTCATTCTCTTACTTACATTCATACCGGAAGGAGAACTAGGCCGGGAGATTATAGTATAATATTCTGAGTGAATAAATTTGCTTGCTCGTAATACTTTTTAACAAATAAACTGTAACTGTAAATCTCACAATAACAAACATAATGTCATATTAAATGCCATTTAATTTAGTCAAAATGTTGTTTACATTATAAAACGACAGTTTGTTATGAATAACAGCAAATATTCTATCCTAAACTAAAAGCATAAATTAAATATATATACAAAAGCACCATTTTGGGGGTACACATGCATATACATAAAATCCATTCTGATATATAATTCTGCATGTGCACCGAGACTAATTGCTCATCGAATTGTATACTAAAATGTCGACAAATTCGTATCACAATAATTATTGCATCCATAAAGTATTTTAAAGCCAGCCATGCGGGTATTAGTTAAAATCATAGAGCTATTTACCTTATAACTCTAATTTACGTCAGACCAACGAATATTGTACACACGGGTCCTCATTCCTCAATTCAATAAATTTAGTCTGGGTTGCATATAATTTGCATTCAACCGAGGCCAATTGTCTCTTTACACCACCTACATAAATACTCAATTTGAATGTGTGCATTTGAATTTTCTTTGTATTAATGACTTGGAACTTTTGTCTACGATTAATTTAGGATTTAAAACTTAGCAGTCCTGAAGAAACAGGGAGATTCCTAAGAGTTACTTTCTAGATAATTTGAACTAATTAGAATAGTTATCCTGTTTTCTAGTATGGTATTCGATGTGAATGATTTACAATAATAATTCTCACAACATTGTAAAAAATTTTGCAATAAAATGGATGCTTACCTCTCGAATGTATGACCCACATAAATTCCCGTTCATATATAATCACAAATTCATGATTTATTGATTATGGAGGATGGCAAATGAAACATGTTGAACAGCAAATGGGATTATGCATATAAATCCCACGAAAAAGCCATTTTCAAAGTGAATGCCTCCCAAAAGAGGTAGGTAGCTAGCAATATTGGTAATAAAATTTGAATTTAAGTATCTGCTGTAGTTGCGTATCACCTATTTATTGGTAGTTCAGAGTTTCTAGATTTTTTATTTTGTACTGAAGGACTCTCTGTAGAAAAATAAATAAAATAAGCTATTTATCAACAGCATATACATGCAGACCTATACTAACCGAAAATTTCAAAGAATTAATTAACCTTTGCGTGTACAGTAATATTGGTAATCTTTTATTCGAGTCAAATGAACTATTGCGTGATAAAAGCATACAACTTGATCGTTATCAAAAAAAAAAAAAAACAGAAACATAGCCACTGGGAATAATACATATAAAAATAATAATCAGGGTAAGGTCAAAGAATGCTTTGAATCCGGGCAAAGGCAACATTTCTTGCTTAAATTATTCCAGGGATGACTATAAATCACGTCAGAATAAATTTTGTTAATGAACTGTGAGAAAAGAGTCCGATAATTTAGAATATTATTATTATTATTGTTGTTTTGACCTGCTGAATATAGGTGGGGGTGGTGAGCTGTTGTCCAAAGTGAAAGCATTTGAAATAAAACAAACACGGAATATTTCTTAAGAGGATATTTGAATAGATTCGAAATTTGAGTGACTTATCTACTTAGTTATAGTGCTGAATTTAGAGATTAGAAATAAGTATATATGCGATTTATTTGATTCGGTAAATTCACAATCATATGACTTCAAATGAATATCACTTATCCAAACAACATTTCCTCTCTTTTTAAGGTCGAATTTACGTCTATTTTACGTAAATTAGGGTAGCGACTAATTGTGGTTAAGTTAATATTACCTAATATTTACGTCCGATTTAGATAAGTGGAGAATGAGACGAAGTCGTGGCGACGCAAATATTAGGGAAATTGGGGAATATTTTCCTATATATTTTATTTTTTTTATATATTTGGTATAAATTGACGTCAAATTTACGTAAATTTTCGTTAATCTCGACCTATTTTCTACCTAGTTTAACTTATATTAACTTGTGTGTCAATATAGAAGAAATTTCATTTTATAAAAATTGTGTGTGTATATTTTCCCTAGTAAGTAATTTAAATATTATGAACAAGGCACATCACTCTAACTTGAATGATTATTAGAAGTATTGCTTTAATAAAAATATAGAAATAATGGGCTGATTCAAAACTAATTCTCTCAGCTTCTAAGCTTTTAATTTAAAAGGACAAAAATTTATTGATAAATATGGAAATAATATTTCGAAAACCACCAACAGCAACAGAGCTGGACAATACTTAAGTAAAAAAAAGACTTAAGTACTACTTAAAGTAAATTTTCGTTACTTAAGGCTTATTACTCAATACTTTTTAAATGCCCCTACTTAGTACTTGAACTTAAGTACTTGCATCTATTTACTTGTACTTAAGACTTAGTTTTGTACTTAAGTACCAAGATTTTTACTCAGGTATTTCTGAGTCTATTAAGTATCTACAAATATCTAACTCTTCGTAGAAAAGCAAACACAATCTCTAGCGCAACTCCTTTTTTGTTGAGTTTTAAAGCACGCAAAGAACTGTAAAACAATGTGCTGCACTCACTCGTCAAGGCAGAACGTTACACAAACTAAACTAATAACATACACACAAGACTGGGCAAGTTGAACAAATCCCATTAACGTATCGCTCGAATATAAAATCGACGATGCGATTGCAAAAAGTGGACTTATTTCTATATTGCTGACTCTTTCGACATAAGCACCAACTACCAACTGAGAGAGAACTGAAAACAACAAATAAATTAGTGGATTCGTCGAAATAAATGTTTTTAAATTACTCATTTAGGGTTATACCTGACAAAAAATGTTTTATCAAAGACAATGTATTCATTAGATACGCATCAGAAGATTTTTTTAATGTTTTATTAAAATCACTTCCCGAGTTGCGTGCTTACTTTTTCAGCTTCCCGCCAATAATTTTTTTAATGTTGGCACCGACGTAAGAACTCTTTTTGACACAAGCAATTGTGCCCACGTGAAATAGAAACGTAAGCCGTCCATATTATATACGTCAGTGGACATAACCAAGGGTAAGCAAGCAATGCCTCGCTCCAATATAAAATCAACGATGCCTCGACCTGATGTAGGGAAGGCCTCATTTTTTTCTTAAAAATTTACTGGCCATTTTTTCCTTAGAATTGTTTTGCATTATTGGAGACGATAATGGGTGCTTGGGCGGACCTCTAATAGTTTTTGTGAGTGTAGCAAGGAGAGGTGAAAGTTTTACTCTACTTACAGCATCAAAAACTATGAAAAACTATAAATAGTAGCCACAGGTTACTATACCAACTATATTTTTAAAAAGGTATTTATTTATTAATATCTATTAACTGAACTCCATAAGCTTCATTATATTACTGCCAAAGTACAAGGATTCTAAAAAAGTACTTTAAAAAGTACTTCAAAAAGTACTCAGTACTTTTTATAGACTTAGTACTTAGTTACAAGTACTTTTCATACATGCGGTACTTGTACTTACTCTGAAGTACTCAGGCCTTCGGTACTTGTACTTGAACTTAAGTAATTTTTCTTTGGTACTTGCCCAGCTCTGCCCAGCAATAATATAGGTGCTTAGATTAGTGCGGGTGGGGTGGTTAGAGATCCATACTATGTAAGCTATTACCTGTCTCGATCGTGCGATTTCGTAATCTAAGGTTGCACTGTGTGTGTGTGGGTGTGTGGGTGTGTGTGTGTGTGTGTGTGTTGTGTGTGGGCGTGTATGGGTGAGTGTGTGCGCGCGCGGGAGAGAGTCTAGCTCTCTACCTCAACGCGTTCCCAAATATATTAAAAAACGAAATTTTTGTATAACAACCGTACGACGAAGTGCCCGATTGTTCCCATTTTCGAACCTAAATTTTCATTTATTTTTTTTTTTTTTTAAATAGGCCTGTATGACAAGAACCCTTTCTTGGTTGCCCGATTTGCTCCACTTTTCGACCTGTAGTTGTAATTTTTATGAAAGCGCCGTGTACAAAATATGAGCTCACCGCATCGACGCCTTCTCATGCAGGATCTAAGTATATAGTGAAAAACCAAAGTTTTGTATGGCAACACGAAGAAGGGATAACCAAATTTAGTTCATTTTTGAAATTTTATTTACCATTGCTATGAAAACACCATGTACCAAATTTTAGCTCTCTACATCCAAGTGTGTTCTCAATAGACCAGTTCTAGCTTTTTTACTTGTCACGTTATAAAAAATGTATAAATAAAATGCTCGAATCAACAAAAATAGTTCAGTCCTTTAGTTTTTCTGCGGCACACATGCATGCTATACGTGTGGCTTGCTTATAACAAAAAAAAAATCACGTCCACTAATGATAGGACCTTTAATCGCTATGTAATTAGGATAATTTTGCAAAAAAAAAATGCAATTGACTTTGCACAGAATTGCACATTCATGTGATCCCTTAGTAACTATGGAAAACAGTCAGAAATCTCTTCTTGATTCTTAATTTGTCCTTAAATTAACTTTGCGTTCTAAATGTTACAAATATGTACATACATAGCTTCAACTCCATTTAAAATTGAAAAAGCTATCTCACTCAGCATTTCTTAAAAATTACATGCCATCGCCCTCACACCATATTGTAATTTAGCCTTCTGCTTTTCGCCGGTGCATTTTGAATTCTGGTATCATCAGAGTCGCTGGAAATTGCTCGGCTTAAGAGAGAAGAGGATCTTTTGACAAATTATTAACATTTTGATGTGAATTCATTTTTTAGGTTTGATTATTTTAAGGTATATTTTTGCGTAGTTTTGATCAGTGTTTTCTTATGTAATATAGATAAAATGGAATCAACCATTTTAAACAAAATTATCTGTCAACCAACAAAACTTTAGATGCAATTGGAAAAGGAACCACCTGAAAAATATTACCACAAATGGTTTCAAATGTAATGTCACCACAATAATGTATATTTCTAAACCGGAGCAAAAATGTAGGAAAATAATCTTAGAAAATGGAAACGTTAACCGAAAGCGTTTCATAAAAGGACTCCATGGAAAAATTAATCGAGCGATAATGACTGGGTTTTCCCAGATGCGTGCTAAGAATGCTGTAGTGAGTGGTCAGATGGTTCTAGAACAAGCTAAAAAGTTCGGTCAGATGCTTAAAGTGAATGATTTTGAGTCTAGTAATGGCTGGTTACATCGGTGGAAGAAGAAGGAGAACCGCATCTTTCCACAAAATCCATGGCGAAAAAAATTTTGCTGTCCAAGCATCTACTTTGGAATGGATAAAAAGCCAAAGGCCTGAAGTGATGAGGAACTACGAGCCAGCCAATATTTTCAATGCCGACGAGAGTAGTCTCTTCTATAAGACAGTGCCAACTGGAACATTTGATAAAAAAAAAAGGACAAAGTTCTAGGGAGCAAAACTCAGAAGGAACGTCTGAGTTTTTTATTTATGTGTAACATAGATGGTACGGAAAAAGATGTATTTTCTATAGGAATAGTAAAGAATCCTCATTGTTTTCGTGGTAAGTAAATTCCTGTCCCCTATTACTCCCAAAATAAGTCTTGGATGACTAATAAAATTTGGTTGGGATTTTAACAATAAAATGTTGAATCAAAAAAGAAAAGTTCTTCTGCCGTTAAACTGGATAATATTATCTTTCAACTTTTGCCTCCAAATACAACTTCAATTATTCAGACATTAGATCAAGGAATCATTCGTTGCTTTAAAACATCAAAACATAGTACGAAAACAATTTTGGCATTAGAAAGAGGTTCTACTTTCAAATCTTTGTTTGTGGGGTCTATGCGCGCACGGTAATTCTTAAATTCGTCCCAGGTGAGTAACTAATCACAATGCCGGGAAGCCCACTAGCGTTCTAGGGACTCCCCGGAGGGTTTTTATTGTCCTACGCGTGTCCCTAGATGAACATGACTATATAAGTAATGGAATCCTTTTTTTTTTCTACAAGAAATTTTTTTGAAAGGGATCTCTACTTACTCGGAATTGGGTGCCGCGCTTGCGATGCGGTGAAGGTCCGGTTAGTTGGAGTTTTACTATCAATAACTTCCCTCAGATTGCCAGTAATTTAACACCTGTTATCCTCTTTTAAATTCTCTTTCTCACCACTCTAATCTTGCTTTCCGCACTTAATTAGCACTTATAGAATTTTTATTCTATTTTGATTTTTCCACCGGTTTTATGTCTGCTCTTGCATAAATATTCACTTAATCAGACTTTCGCTAGTATACTTTGAATGCGCTTGGCTTTGCGAGGGCACCGTATTCCTCTTTTGGCTATCCGCTAGTCGGAATCACGCTATTATGGTCCTCTAGAACATTCCGATGTAGTCACCTCCCATTTTATAGGATTTCTTGGCTATCGGACGGACCCTACTTGAACTCTAGTAGATGGCTCCACCGGCTGGTCGTTAGCCCCCTAGTGTGCTCTGAAGCTCTGATTAGTTAACTAAGCTAGAGAGCATGGTTGCTGTCTGCGGTTTGACTCGTACCACGGCTACTCCGAATATGTTTTTTTTTTTTTTTGTCGCGTTCTGCCTTGACCTGTTACTCTACACTCATTCTGGCTTTATGTACATACCTACTAGCTGCTAAATCATGTTACGTCTACTTTACTTGGGACTTTTATGTACGTATGTACTCGCACCATCTTCGGGTCATTAGTGAAATTAGGTTACTTGCTGCAAGCCGACTGAGTCCAATAATATTTTTTCCGTCGGTATTTCTGTCGGTTACGCTGTTTAATGGCTATATTATTATTGTGACTTTTTAGTCGCTTCCTATAGTGATAGGCTGATTATTTTACCAGATGCATTTCAGGTGGTTCGAGGAAAACCAAGATTGCTTAAGCTAAGTTACAAGGAGCGGCGGATATATTTCATAGCTGCAGACCGCCGTCGTTACATAACTGAGGAGGAAATTTTACAAAAAATTTCCATCGACAACGATAGCGAGTAAGTAGATACTAAAGACAAAACCCTCCAAGTTAAAAATTCGAGTACGATACAACCAAGTCGCTCGAATGATCTTCTAGATTTAAACGTATGCTACGAACTTACCTCGAAACTAAGGACTTGCCCTTTAACAATATTGAATTCTTAGAATAATAATTCATTGAACAAGGTGCACATAATTTTGTCCAGAAAAAGATATCAGAATATTTTAAATAATTCGTTGTGCCATTCAAGAACCTCGACATTATCTTTTGAAAAAGCTATTTTTTTTTTTTTTTTTTTGTTTTTGTTACTAGAGAATTGTCCATTTATTTTGCTTTACCTACATTCGAATATTTATATGTACCTAAATAAAAATATTCCAACACTTGGAAACGATTTCTGTTCATCGAAAAGTATAAGTAAAAACATCGGATATGTGCCCTTATGCGGTGACCGGGATATGTGCACTCTTTGGTGCACTTATGAGGGCACTGCATACGTGCAAAAACCGCATAACAGAACAAGATGTTTATGCCGGACGAAAATGCACCTACGCGGGTTCGACTGTACACGTTTTTTTATTTTATTTTTGTAAAATTAGTAGAAAGTTGCAATAATATTGTATAATGTCAATAGTGTTAATGTAGCATATGCTTTCAACCATATTTCGAGAAAGCCGACTTTAATAAAACACTAAATCAATGCTACTAAAAAGAGATCAAATAATATGGTAATAGTAATGTGGATAGGATTAGAGTTAAGAAAAGACAGTCGGAAAGATTAAATAAAATCTACAAAAGAATTAGTCCGTAGTTATAAAAACAGCAACTCAAGAAAATTATTTTGATTATATTTAGTTGGTAGCGATAAATGGACCATCGGGCAAGAAGAGATACAAAATATTGTTTACTTCAAAAATTTAATCGATTTGAGAAAATAAGCATTATAAATATCAATGCTGAAATTACCAATGAATAAGATACATGTGTGGATATAAATAGAAAATTTTTGACAGTTATGTAAATTAGGTGGGCCAATATCATGCACAAAAGTCTAACGCATATTTTATAGTCAACAAAAATTAATTTAGACGCACTTCAAATGGTATTAAAAGCTATAAGCGTTTGGGTTTGTAATAGTGGAAATAATTCCTGGTAGGATAGATTTCGTAGTCAAATATCCGGTTATGATCTCTGAACCGATCACAATTAAACGCTCCGTAAATTACACTACCTTTTGAATACTGCTTTATGAAATAAATTTTACAATTATCTTTATATACTTGCAATAATATAGATGGCAAGAAAATTTGTTTTCATCCGTTTTCAAATCATTATAAAAGATATGACTTCATTATAACAAAATTAGCATAATATAATGAATGAAAATGGATTTTAAATGATCAAATAATTGATGAGATAAATCAGCATAATAAATAGTCATCAGACAGCTCCACGCTGTAAATTACTCATGTGCGCTATACCAAAACATAAATTTAAAACAAAAATACCATTTCGAGTTGAATATCGCAATGAGAAGGTTTAGTACTTCAGTCTTTCTTTACATAGCTGTTTTTATTACATCCTCAGAAAATTCGGTTATTTGATTTTTATTAATTGTTTGTACTTATATAGAAAATTTCTTAAAAACTGTTTTTTTTTTTTTTAGGTAAACAACTCTTTCAAACTTTTCAATATAAAATGCAGTCCCGTCGAAAATTTCATAAGAAATGCTACGTGTACGATTAAGGCTAGCGGACGCGAAAAATTTCTTCTGAACATGGATTGTTATGTAGTTAAGCCTTTAAATAATGTAACTGTAAGTAAAGAATTGTTATATGGAATCAGCCTACTTTTAAGTATTTTACATACATATGTATCTTCGTTTTAGGTAACAGCAAAACTATATAAATTCTTCAACGGATATCGATTTTTACAAGGCTTGACCATAAATGCTTGTGACATTTTGTCAAAGAAAAAATTCCATCCCTTAGCAAATATTGCAGTAAACTTGGGTCTAAAATTTACAAATATTAATCACACCTGCCCATTCTCGGTAGGTACATGAATATATACATAAAATATAATTTTTTTTTACAGTATACACATAAACATCTACTAATATTCGTAATATTAAAAAATTTAGGGCCACATTTTTGTCAGAAATGGTTCATATACCCCAGGTGTAATAGAGTCTTTAGTACCATCTGGAAAATATAAAGGAGTGGTATACGTCTTTGAAGGATACCCACTTGTATCTGTAGGCACAGTTGAAGTTTATGCCAATGTCGAGGAACTTCCGGTCAAGCACTAAGAATAAAGGACAAACAGTAAGAATAAGGTTAAGATAATCAACTACATTTTCTTCCACTTAACAATATAATAATGTCAAAAGGAAATTTTAATGGAATACCGTAGTGGCGTATATGTAGATATGTACATCTTCATAAAAATGTTAGTTAAAATTACAAATATATTCTTTATGTATTAATTTTTTTCTTGTTTTTATATCAAAATCATTATCATATGCGAAATGTACCGTCATATGTTAACCAATTGAAGCAGATTACAACTAGTTTTGTTTGATCCTAAATTAAACACAATAAAATTCTCAGCAAAAGAACTTTATAAACCCTGAATGAATTATCTTAACCGCTTGAATCTGGAATTATCCTGAATTGAACAGTATAAAATGCTCAGCAAAAGAACTGGATAGCTACGGTATGGATTATCGTAACGACTTAACAATGTTACAATAAATCTTGCGTTATCCTGGATTGACAATCCGAGGCCTAATCGCCTAAAGTAATGGTGTCGACCAGTTCAAAAATAAGTACCTATAATGAAAGGTGAAGAAATAAACCGAATTTAAAGAAATCAACAAAAACAATATATTTATTTTAATATTTTATTAACATATTTTTTTACTTAGTCAGACAAAAAAAAAACCTAAATTTTTTATCATCAGAAACAAGACTACAAAAAAAAATTTTGCTTTTTACATCTCTATAAAATTGCTTTACGAATTCTTCCGTTTTTTTTTTTTTTTAATCTAAACCTTAGAAATGTCCAGGTGGAATATTAAGGATGCTAGACATAGTTACGTCCTCAAACGCAACAACGCCATGATGATACCCGACCTGTTGTTAGAATAGAATTAGAATTAGCATTTAATGACTGTACACAAGCTATTATATCTTATACAAGGTGTCCCGAAAGTCGACATCAAGCCGGAATCGGGTGATAGGGCAAATCATGATATTTACCAGAAAAATACTAAAAAAAAAATCTAAGTCATGTATTTTTTAAATTATAGGCATTTTTTATTTTTCGAGAAAATGTACACCCTGTGATGGTTTTTTAGGTCTTGTTGTTAGAAATCTTTACTTTCTTTCAATTTCATTTTTCTTATGTAATCCCGAATAGTGCTTATGTAACCTGGTTGCTTTAAATTTTAAGCCAATTACTCCAGCTTGGAAGAAAATGTTAAATGTGAAAGCTAAAGACTAGTATCGAGTTCGGGCAAAGTAATATTTAACGCGATCTCCAAATATTTCACATTAAAATCGCTAGTAAAATTTTGACGTCTGTTATTTTGGAGAAAACAAAGTAACAGATATCCAAATTGCCAATATTTCACGGACCAAACCTACAAACTGTAATTGCGAAGCCGGTTTTAACCACTTTTTGGTGACTGAGGGAACAGAACTTGTTTTTAATGTATTTTGATAATTTTAGACTACCAACTTTTTACATTGCTACAACGCAGAGCAGTCTTAGATTTAAAAGGTTTGAAAATGTTCAATGAATCGTCCTTAGAGCGGATATAACTTGAGCGACTTTCTTGTGTGATAAGTGGACTTTTCTACTTCTCGTTATTCTGTGGAATTGGTGCGATTATGGAAAATGAACCAAAAATATTCACAACAGAGCATTAATAGCTATGGATGAAAGAACTGCAAAAATATATGCGAAATGTAGTCATTGGGGTGTATGTGACCCAAGTTCATGAAAATGGATTTACCGGCGGTGAAAATGTCCCGAGAAAGTTTTCTGAATCGGAAAAAAAACATTACATCACCCGATAGTACGCAGCGAGACCTTTAATTTGATATGCAACATGCCGTATTGAAATCACCTTCCCCGTCGGGGTTCCTACCTCCCCCTCCCCTCCCCTTAACCCCTTAATAGTATGCAGACAAAAATTTTCTTCTACGAATTGTAGCTGGTAATGAGCTGAGGCATACAGTGAAACCCGTTTTTCGATCGGAAATTACTCTACTGATTAAAGCCGATTAAAGGTGCGAAAAATCTGGTACCTCGTCCCAATAAAAAAGAGAGAAACACTAAAAGTGAATAAAAAAGAAGTAAATTTTAGATCAAGAAACAGATTACAAGTTAGTAATAAATATAAATAAGCCAATAAATAAGTCAATGAATGAATGAATAAAACACTTCAATCCTTCAATCATTAAAAAAAAAATCTGAAAATTGTCATAGAAACAGGCAATGTTAAAATTTTAACAGCAAATTTACAAAGCGCTATCTATCTGGATAGCGAAAATTGTATGAAAATGTCAATTTTTACTCAAGCTCTATACTAGGCTTAAGGACATAAAGATAAAAAAGTACAAAAATAATAAAATCGTAGTTTTATATGCTAAAGGAATTAATTAAAAATAAATTAAAACACTCAATAAAAAGAAACCAAACTTAAATAAAAAGTAAAAATTAAAAAATTCAACAAGCTAAGAAAGAAGTAGAAAAAATTAAAAATAAATTTTATACAACAAGGTGAAAACTATAAAAATTTGCGGAAAAATTACAATTACTGTGTTCTTTTGTGTACCTTGTTCTAGAACTCCCAAATTGCTCTGTCGATTCAAGCGAACTATTTGTACTGTTCGCTTCATTTGTAAATCTTCTACGAAAATGTATGAGGCATTTCTTTATGTAGCTTTTGTTCTGCCCTGTTCTGTAGACAATAAAAAAAAACAAAATGCCCAGTTTATTTCCGAGTCGAAGAAGCCGTGACGAATGTAGCGAAAATCGAATGACATTCAACTATTGTGAAATTTTTCAATAATTTATTCCAAGCCAAAAAGAAAATGTTTTTAACGAACATAATTATGAAGGTTTCGTAAAAACAAGAAATTGACAAAAATAAATAATATTACTAGGCGAATGGAACTTTACAAACCTTTTTCGACGAAAAATTATCAAAAATTATGGTGGAAATGCAGCTCTCGGAATAAATCAGTTTCAATACTAATTAGGGATAACTTTGACAGATGGTTCTGTGTTATCGTAATTCGAAGCCTGTTTTCTATAATTTTCATTTTCACAAGTGATCGCCCTCTAGTGTAGGTCGACAACATTAACACCAAATATGTATATTAGTACATTCTCAATGTAATTTCAACATTTAGAAATGTACATAGCTCTGAAATTTTAATTATCAAGTATTTGATAACAGAACAACTCTTTAGATTGATCTTTTTGATAAACATTTTTATAGAAAACGATCAATGATGCAAATTGGACAAACTAATTACCAAAATTTGGTTCTAAATCGCCTTTCCTCTAAATGATTAAGTAATCCAAATCGTATGCCGTATTCATGCAATCTTTTAGTCAGATAAACATATAGCTGGTCGACCACTGAAATAAAATCTGACACTCGAAATTTGTCATTTAACGACAAGTAAGCGTCTTGTACATTCATATAATCGAGCAGATTCAACCTCACATTTCTCGTTTTACTGCGTCATTTTTCATACTCATCAGTTTTTGATATTTTTCGAGGAGCTGCATCTTAGTATTTATCAAGCTCGTCTCTTTCTTATTCAACAAACAATTTCAATGATTCCAATGTACGCATTTCAGTTTCAAAAATCATTTTTGGATCCTGCATTAGATTCTTCGTAGCATTAAATCGCTCACAAGATATCGTTCCAAAAGATGGCAAAAAAATCGTTTCGAGGCTATGCATGTTCTTAAAAAGATTAGCTTCATTTCTCACGGTGCCTTTTTACTCCTAATTTTATTTTTTCCCCTCTACAGTCATTGAAGGAATCTGTAACGCTAACCCCAAATCATTCTATGCAATTTTTTATTTATAAAATCTCCTTTTAAAAATCGTTACTCGTAAATGTCCACAACAAATTTATACAAGTCTACCAAATTAACTTCACGAATTCCACAGGAAGTTCATTCTAACAAATCTAAGAAATGAACCTCCATCTTAATTCTCTCCCGCACCTTGGTGTACTGCAACACACAAGTAAGTAATACTCTCCCAAAAGCAATTTATTTTTCTGTCTTACTTTACCGAAAAAAAAAAAATTCCTACAAAATAAATTATCCTCGGGGCAGTCATAAAGCCAAAAATAATTCTTAAATTATGACTTTAGCTCACCTTGCGGTTACAAAGTGGGTGTTCGTTAACTTGTTTTGTCTGCCCAGGAAGAGAGACATAATCCTCTAAGTCGTCTCACGTCAGCTGATGTAAAAATGTCGTGCGATTTCACCTTCTTTTTTCCACATAAATGTCTGATAAACGTCTTTTAGTCCGGATTTGTTTTATCTTTATCATGTTTAAGGAGTATCAGCCTGGAAAAATTACTATTTAAAAGTCAGTTTTTATCATCGTCTTCATCATTTTCATCATCATCCCACTTTTGACGTTCTTGAGTTTGGAGCATGTACAATGGACGTACGTACGTACGTACGTACATAGGTTAATTCAGAAAAAAATACGTCTAAAATTCGCGGGCTCTCTGTTTCTTTTTTTTTTCTTTTTTAAGATATATTTGATCACGCTCAACATTAAAATTTTAAATTCATGCAAACACAATGAGTGATGAATGATAAATTGATCCCTGTCTCGGGTTAGAAAATAGGCGATAGGCGATGTTATGAATTTATAATGATTTGATATCGTATAGATACGACTACGAATGTACTGTGAACTAGGTATATCGTGGGTGGGTGTGGTTGTGAATAAAAATTATTCTTCGATGAAAAATCTTTAAATCGACTTACATAAGTCGCTGCAGGTAAATTTTTGAATTTTTGCTATCGATTGCAATATTTAACTGGAAATTTAAATAAAAATCAATTTTATGCCAATATGCAAAATTTCCGAATTTCCTAATTGTAATTATAGTAGCTCTAAACAGGCTCTTTGTAACGTCCTCAAATAGCGTTCATCAGATTAATACTAGCTAAAACAATCAAGGATCCAAAATTTCAGCTCTTGATACCTAGGACGATGCGTTTGGCTTACGGGGTATAACCCTGGATGAAGTTTGGTCGGCAGTTTGCTCTATGAAATTATTGGTTATGCGAATATCTTTCTGTGTTTTTTTTTTCAAACTACTAATTCCATATATATCATTCAGTACATCCGGTATAGCTTTAACGAGCTTGGAAAACAGCGACAATACTTTCTATCGCAAAGAACGCTTCACTCAAATATATTTCTGATTATAGGAATATCAGCATATTTCGCTTTAGAAAACATTATGCATGGCACTCAAATAATGACCTTCGTGAATACGCATAAACTAATATCCAGCTAACAATCGGCCTTTCCACAGTTACGAGTCTATATTTTTCAAGTACTGTGTATATTATAGTTACTGAACTTTTCTAAGGCTTACGATAGACTAAATTGGGATAAAGCTCCTCAATTAATTAACCACTAGATTCGCATTCTCGAATATTTTTCCATTCAAATATTGAGGTAATTTCTTTATGATCGACTCCAGCAGGTGAAGGTTAGTAATCCAGACTTTCACCAGTCACTAATGACGTTCCTCAGGGCTCCAAACTGGGTCCTCTTCTATTCATGCTATTGGTATATATGTATTAATGATCTTTGTGACGTCGTTAAGGATGTTAATGTGTAAGTTAGTCGGCCAATATTTAACCAATAAGATCTTACCGAAATATCCAGAATAAAGAAGTTTGAAATAAGTTTGAAGAAAGCTTATTCCTGTCTTCGTAGACTATGGCTGTCTTAAGCTAGTGTCTGCATAAGTCTATTCTTATACAGACACTAGCTTGAGACTAGTAAGAAGCTTATTATTGAGTCTCTTTAATTTTTCATAAGCTTGACAGTACTTGCTAAAGAAGGCTGTATATATAGCTTTCGGCAACTGTGTTCGTTTCATCTCTGGTCAACGTTAGTTCCCGTTCAACTCTACGTCCAATTCCAGTTTTTCGGAACTTCTCAGGAACTGAGAACCGCCATTTTCTTCTGAGTAATGGGTCAGTGCCGAATTTGCTCAGGTCTCCTGAACTAGCAAATAGGAACTCAATTTAGATATGCAGTTCTGAAACAGAGCCTTGTAGGCATCAAATAATTTTAAGCCAATTTTTGTTCCTATTTCATTATGAATGTAAAATTTCAGAATTGGTGCATTATTGAGACAGCACTAAAATGAAGTATTGAGTTCAAAATTTTGTACCAATATCAAATCTTGAATACCAATACCTAAACTGTGCTTAATCGGCACCGACTTGCTGTAGTTAAACAATAGTGTCACGCTTACTATTCATTGGTGCATTCAGTATCTCTGCAGTACCTCGTTAGTCCATTTTCGGAACTCATAATATCTACACAAGCATTTCACAGAAGTCTGTTCTCGACACTTTTTCGTTGATATTCTGAACAAGAGTAAACATAACAAAGTTGTAATCTTTCATTAAGCTTTTGCACCTGCTCAGATTTTAATTTTTGTGAGGATGGGTTACCAACCCAAATTTGAATTATGCGTCACAAATGCAGGAGTGAAATTTTATAGTATAGTGCTTTGAATTATACATTAACCCATTTTTAAGTATGTATTCCATTTCATTAACGAAGTCCTCCAAAAAATTGTTAAAATTTTCTGGCTTCCTAAAGCCTTTAAAA
Source organism: Dioctria rufipes (assembly GCA_963924295.1). Lineage (NCBI taxonomy): Eukaryota > Metazoa > Arthropoda > Insecta > Diptera > Asilidae > Dioctria > Dioctria rufipes. Next base: position 26,416,237 of record OZ002744.1, on the reverse strand, counting down.
ATACCAACAACAAAAACTTTAGATGCTAATATATCACCCAAATTGGTTACACAACCTGAAATAATCCACAAGCCTGCACATCCGCTGGTTGTACTAGGGGCTCCGTCTATAACTATTAAACGATGTATATAAAACGGAAATATTTTGACTTTTGTTTTGTTGTAACACATCTAATATAATGTTCAAGTTTACTTCCACTCCGAAGTGAATATATTGGTCATTATCCATTGGTTTTATTCGTTTTTGTTCTGTCAGCACTGGCGTTAACAATAAAGTCCTGGAATCCTGGGGCAAATTTTGATGACCTTCGTCGATTAAAATTTTCAGTAGCTTAGAAAAATCTGTAATTTTAATGTTACAAGATGTAGCCCATGTCCTTAACTTCATAGAAAACATTTCGGAATCGTGTTTACTGACTGGTTTTGAGCTTAACGTTGGCTCCTGGTCTAATATTTATTCTGCCGTATCATTATAGGGAATCGGCTCAATAATAACTTCGTTATCAGTACATCTGTTTCCATCAATCTGGACTAGATAACAAAATAGCTTTGCTAGTAGACTATGAAATGTATTTATTGATACTTACTATGAACATTACTTTTAAGGTTTTCTTTCCTTAAGTAAATTTTTCTATTTTGTTTAGAACAGTAGGAATGGTCTTCATGCTTCCTACTCAGGCATTTAGGTTGCAAAATGCTTACAAATTTATGTTTTTCTAACGCTGGTTTTCGTTTTGGCATGTTTGATAATTAAAATCTTGAACGAAATCAATTTAAGAACTGCTGTCATTCCTGACAAAATGGCTATATGTCACATAAGCTAAATGAATATCATTTCAATACTGTTTAAGTATTAATTAACAATGTGGAAAATTCGCAATAAAATTCATTACGGCATCAGTACTGATACGCCTTGTTAAATCCAGCACTTTATAATAATGTAATAAAGTACACATAAGCAGCATTACGATAGCTGAGAGGCTGAGATGGATGACTTTCACTCGCGACCAGACCAGGTTCGATTCCCCAGGTAAGCTTACATACATTTATATAATTTCTTATAATTTCGCATTAAAAAACATAACAAAATTTAATTATAGAATCAATAAAATACACTCTGTGAGATACCAAAACTCAGTCGAAAATAAAACAAGAGAATTTCAGTGTTCTTTTAGAATTTATAAATATTTAGCCAGTACTGGTACCTAATATAGTAATAGTATAGGTACTTAATATTGCAGCTGTTTCAGTACTGTACAGGTGCCCCATATAATAACTGTATCAGTTCTGCTGTAGACATTTATACATTACTTAAATCAGAAAATCGGCATTCGTCCAGGACGGTTCCAGTAATGTTAAATACTTATTAGGAATTAAAGACAAACATTTCTCAGGTTACCACTGCCGATTTTTAGAGCTACGAGGGATTTATACAGGATTCATAAATATCTGTAGTCGTCCAAAAATACCCTGCATATTTCAGGACTGGCGTTCAAAATCAGTACCTTTAAAGTACCGTTGAGGTAGTTCTCTGTTGTACGGGTTTGATCATGTTTCTTTTCTTAGAAACTATTTTTTTTTTTTTATATAACTATTGGCTCTCTACCTTAGATGAGGGCGCTTTTTTTCTTTTTTAAGCTTCTGCAGTCACGCGAGTCATTTTACTTGTTCGATTTCTTTCAATTTTTACAATCTCAACAGTATCGTATTATGCTAAGGAGGCCAGTACCCACAGGTATAGCTGGTATACTAATACAAACTATTTCACGCAATGGTATAGAAGCACTGGTAATCGGAGAAATTTAGAGAGTTCTAAATATTATTAAGTACTAAAAGAAATCCAGAATTGTCTCTGATTCCAATTCACTTTGACAGAAATACGAGAAATCAAATCTTTTCTATGTTAGTGGTTCAAAATTAAGAAATTTCAGTTTGAATTGATGACTGCTCCCCGTATGAAGAAAAAAGAAGGTGATGAATTAGTATATAGTCTAGAGAGTTAAGCAGAGATTAATGCTGCGAAACGTTTTATCCAAAAATTATATGCATTGAAAATTACTCTTAAAACTAATATTCAACGTTCTTATGAAAAATTAGTTAGTTAGATGTTACTCCATTGTGTGCCATTATCGAGAAAACCCAGTAGCCTACCCAGGATTTGGCTGGGGTCCGAAAAATAAGACTTCAATATCATGTCCTGAGCCAATCTGAGGACTTAAGAACTGATTTATTAAAGATATTGAATTTCAAGTGCTAAAATCCCGACTTGGACCATAAAACCACTGTTTGCTTTATCTTCAATAGATTCGCACTAAATATAGAAACATTACTAACCCGATTATTGCCGTTGGATGTCAGCTCAAAGCTTATTTGGAGTGATAATTGTTTCTCCAGTGATATAGTTATTTGCAACCTTAAATCTGCAAGCACGGGACACATAATGGAAGATGTCTACGGATTGCATTAATAAACACTACGCGTAATTGTTCGCCAAAATCAATTAGTTTGGGTATTTGGTGAGGAGAGAGGTGCGGACTTTCTTCGCTTGCCTTATATAAGGTGCAATTCCAGAGGAGGTCCAGTAGCCGGTTCTCCCATTTTTGTAATTCCTTCGTAAAATTGCTTTATGGGCTACGCATACAAGATTTGCAAATCTTTTGTTAGTATTATAAGATAAATTGGAACTAGAAATATATGTAACACTCAAAAGCATATATGAAGAATTCAATAATTTAAGATAAATCATAAATAGACAATATAGAAAAATTATAATGATGCTAATAATCAATAAATAAAATAAGATAAAACTAAAAACAAGAAATAAAAAGAAATTAATGATAAATAGAAATAGATGAAATTCCTTAAGATCCATTTGTGAGTCTTTACAAGCTTCTTAAATGCATTGACAGTACCAGCACTCTGAACGTTTGATGGAAGACTATTCCATGCCCAACCTTGGAACAAGAATAGAGCTCTCCATGACCAATTTGCTGAATGAATTATGATATTACGATTACCTGGAGAAGTTGATAATTGGAAAAATTCCCTAAGATATTCAGGTGTATCTCAACTCAATATATTAAAAAGAAGAGTTAATGCTCTTTGATTTAGGTAAGAATTCAGGGAGCAACCAAGCAGCTGGGTTCTACATGGTTAGATATGGTCAAATCTACGGAGACCAAAAATGAAGCGAATCTAATCATTGAAGGCAACCTGAATATTACGGGCACATACACTATCTAATTTTTGGAAAATTGTACTAGCAAAAATAAAGTACTAAGATATAACTGCAAATCGTCGGCGTTCAATTGTACTTTAGCATCTTCTTCCACTTGTATGAGGTCATTTATAAACAGGCTAAACAATAAAGGACCCAGTACTGATCCTTGAGGAACACCACAGAGAATGAGTAAGAAATCAGAGAATTCTTAACCTATCTTAACTCGCTACTAGCGATCAGATAAAAATTCTCTAACCAACGCAATGGCGGAAGAACTGAATCCAAACTTGATGGAGAGTTTCTGCAGAACTAAACTATGATCAACACTGTCAACGGCTTTTGAGAAATCAAGAAGAACTAAGGCACAAAAACTGATTATTGTTCAATTCAGACCTAATATCTATGGAGACTTTTAATTTTGCTGTTTCACAGCTGAAAGAAGAGTGAAATCGTTATTGCTATCGCGTAAGTAAATTATTGCTTTCCACATGTTCGAGAATTTTTTTTATAAATAAGTTTCTCCAGGGACTTTGAGTAATGTTACTTTGTTATTCTATAGACAGCAGCTGGGACTATGTATGGAAGCTCTACTCAAAGTCTTAACAAAGTCTTAACAAAGAATGTTGGTGTTAGATGTTGGTATTATTGCATTACCTTTTTAGGCTTCTCTGAGCTCCAACCACTATAGCATAGACTACCATCTTGAAAATGGAAGAAGAAGTACCAATCAATATGAAGAGTTCCACTTCTAAACCAACCAGCGCCTGTTTTGTTATCCTTTCAGAATCCGGCAGTATATATTATACATGATGCGGGACCTAGAGCCATTTGTCTAAAATCTTCCTTCTCTCGTTAATGGTTACCTGGTAACCTCTTTCGAAGGAAAATCTTTTGGTCATAACATCCGTTGGAGCATCTATGTCCTTAATGTGGATCTGTTAAAGGATGATGTCCAGCGGAAGAAATGCGATGATCGGTCCTTTTTCTCGCGGCATACAAGCCGCTGCTTTTCTCTGGATAAAGAGGTAGAGTTCTTCTTGAGGACACCATTTAAAGGTACCAGTGGCCTCTATGTAGGTCATCCTTTGTACCTTATCAAAGAACCACTTTGTGCTTATCTGCGTCGGTTTTGGCCACCAGACGTTTGCCCCATAAGAAAATATGGGTCTGATAATACGCTGAAATATCCATAAGGCAAGGGTTAAGCATTATTTTTTTCTTTTCTTAACTTAAAATAATTCAGCTTTATGGCAACATGAACTAGAGCCGGTTAAAAAGTTCCTGTTAACTCAAATAGTACAGTTCCATTCAAATATTTTTTTTTGTCTTCTATATCATCCATCTTTTCCATGAAAATTGCAGGACAATTTTTACGCTTCAATAAAACAGAAAAAAGAAAAAAAGGAAAAAAATTTCAAGAAAACACGTAAAAATACTGCGTGTTATTAACACCAGAGAAAAAATATCTTCCGCCGAATTGATAGCAGGTATTTCTAAATTTTTTTATAGATATTGCAAAGCCCTGTTTTTGGCGGATTTCATCACAACATCACTGCCGTTGCTCCTACGAAAATTTAACTCCTGCAATTAGATATAAAATTCTAACAACATAAAATAAATATCGACACGACGACACCTTCATTTCTTACAGGCCATCAATAGACCGTAAAACCCTTCCATAAACTGATTTAACTTTTCCAATTCCCTTCGATATAAGGACCTTATGAGAGTTATGCATCAATAGCAACAAAAGGATATTGCTTTCACCAGTTTACATCCAATCAGGTAACTGTGAACTCGCTTGAGTTACTTTTCATCTGGGGGCGATACCTTAATACGATATTTTCTGTTGATTCTATTAAGAGCATTACGGAGAGAGCCTTTTTCTGTGCACCTTGGTTTTATGTATATGGGTTTGGTGGTAAAATTTTTTGAATATCATCCCGTTTCATCTCAGGTATTGATATTTACGCAAAGATTTATTGGGAAACGAAAAAAAATAAGATTTTTGATGTCCTTATTTTATATTTTATTATCATCTTGGGAGACTTTGGTTCTTTCTTAGTCATGGTGATTTAAGACAGGAATTTTTTTTTTTTTTAATAAAGCAAGTACGGTTGCTTGGTATACAGAAAAACATGAATAGGATTTTTGTTGCTATAATCTAAAAATCTTTATGTAGGTATATGCAATTTTCGCCTGAAATGTGTCTATAAAATTATCCATGGGTAGAAAGGATAAAAGTGCTTAAAATAGAAATGTCTCCGAACGAAGTAAAACAAAAAATCAGTGCTGGTCATTATACCTTGAATCGGTATCCTTGTGGAAATTATCATTCGAGTTAGGTGGAAAGAGTTTTATATGTGTCCAAAGCTCAATGATTTACTAGAATTGTCATAGATATCTAATGGGCGCGATCAATATACTTATAAACAAATCTGGTTATAGGCTCATCAGTGTTGACTACATATAGGTTAGGTTAGCCAAAGTTAGATAAAGAAGCTACCAAAAGTAATCCTTCTACATGTGGTAAAGTTGGCGCATCCATACATCAGGTGCTGAACTCTGTCAACCTCCTCCTTGTTCCGTCCACACAGCTTCTACATATAGAAGTGATGGAATATGTATGTAGCTTGAATACGTTCCGCATGTTTGCCAAAAAGGCAGTATCCCGTGATAATTCCAGTAAGGTTCTGAATATCATTTCGATTCATTCTTAGTAGAATTTCTGTCTTCCTAGGTACATCTTGTAGATATATACAGCACTTTACCAATGAATTATTACCCACTCAAACCAATCATTAGAATATTAATAATAAATAAATAAATAATAATAATTATTTTCTGGTAAATAACACTGCAAGATTGACAATGTTTTAAATTAACATTTAATTAAACAAACGGGAAAATCAGAATCCAAGGCCTAATATAAAAATTAAAACCACAAAATAAAAATAATAAAAAGTAAAAAAAAATTAAAACTAGAAACAAAATTAACTTTAAAAATAAAATGAAATTCAAAATTATATCAAAAAATTAAAATTAAGATAAAAATTAAAAATAAAAAATAAAAACAAAATTCAAAATTCAAAAATGTTCCAAATGGATTTGCCCGCTGAATGTTACTAGACAGTTCGTTCCAAGAACAAATTGCCTGAACAATGTAAGAACCCTCTAAGACTGATGTTTGGAATCTAGGTATTAAAAACTTACGCCTTCTGTTAACTAGATATGGAGGTTTAGCTGTAGTAACAAGTTTTTACATGAAAAAACAACTCTCCGCTTCAGATACACTTCCAGCAAGCATCCAAGTAGAGCAAACCTAAGATGAGAAACCATCGTAATGCAAAAATAAACCGGACGCAGCAGCCATTAAATGTGACATTAAATTTCCTTGTGCAAATTGAATCCAACTTCATAAAATAAAAAACAAGGCAACCATACGTAAAGTGCTGAAGGACTAAAGTTTTTATTAGATAGCAACACTATTGCGGCGATAGTAAGCTACTAGCAAATAGACATAAACGACGAAAACTTGCGTAAATTTTGCAAAGGCTGAACTGAATATGGTCGCAAAATTGCATATTCAAATTAAGTGTAATGCCCAAATTACAGACCTTGTTCACAACACCATCCACAGTGAGAGCTGGTAACACCAAAGAGTTCGTCGAACTAGTTGAAAAGGCAATGTACTTGGACTTACTAGGATTTATTTTAAAATTATGTACAATTGCGCACTTACTAATTTCGAGTAAATTGCTGTTGATCCTATACACACAGTCTTTTATCAAACCTATGGGGCGACTACGATAAATTTTAACGTCATCGGTATAACTATGAATTATATCGTCACAAGTTAAAAGCGGAAAAACACTGATATGTATATAGGATAAAAAGTATTGGACCAAGAATGGATCCCTGTGGAACTCCACTGGTTAAGGGAAGAAAATTCGAAAAAATTTCCTCACCTTCAGGTTTTTTACAGGGTATTTTTGTTGTTTTTGTTTTTTTGTTTTAGTTTCATTTAGAGTAATAATTAAAGAAAATGACAGTCATATATAATCAAAAACTAATATTGGGTTCAACTACCTCAATTTTTTTACTAAATCTTTGATAGGAGTTTTCATACTTTTAATGTTAATTTCTGCAGTTTTTTTGATCTTAGATCATCATGAAACCATACTTCTTCAATAGATTTGCTTAATTCTGCTTTATTGCGATTACTTTTTTTTTAACGTGTTTCTTTAGTACTGCCCATACATTCTCTATGGAATGTATATCCGGTGAATTCCCTGAGAGAGCTTGATAACTTTTAGATACTGGTCGGAGTTCATGGTACCTTTTACAAAATATAAAGCTCCGAGTCCTTTCCCAGATATCACACCCCATATAATTACTGCTATTGAGTGCATTACCCTTTGACCAATATATTCAGGCAGCAGTCTTTCACCTGGTCTCCTTCTTACATAAATTGCTTGCTCTTCAGTCATTTAGATCCGGCATTCATTAGAGAAGCAAACCAGTGAGATTTTTCAATTCCAAATATTTGATATCCTTGATATTAAAATTATGCTTACATTTTACCAACTATATGTTGAGAAATCTTTATGCGTCATTGTCCAAGGAAATCTTTTCTTTATCATTGCAGGAGTTAATTTCGGTTTTTTGGTTATCCTTATTCAGTTTTAATGCAACTCTTTCACCCGACGTCTTACAGTGTGCTCTGAAATCTTAACTCCCTGATCCGAAACCGAATTTTATGTACCACTTTTATTGGAGTTATCCTGTTACTTTCAACAATTAAAACAACCTTCCTGCCAGCCCGTGGTGTTGTTTGTCGTACACTTTTATCGTACATTTGTCCAATCGAACCTCTATTCCCACATCTACCATTTTTCTTATATTTTTTTCTGACGATTGTGAAATATTGCACATTTCAGCAATTTTCCGTTGTGAAAAACCCTTTTTTCTTCAATAAATTTACCACAATTTCTTTTGTGTCACTTGAAATGTCCTTTTTTTCCATTCTGCCCAAATTTTTACTACTACATACTAAGCTCGGTTGAAAAAATATTACTTTCAAGTTTTTACCAAAATGTCTATTAAAATCCTATTCGTGCACTGTATTCACTCACAAGAACCATTTAAGTATTAAAAAGACCCTTTGACACTCCTTATATACAGAAAAAAAAAATTTTTTAAATTCCATAAAATAAGAATAGCTGCAAATTTCTCTAGAATAATATGAATCGAGATAATAAAAAATGCATAACAAAACAGCCAGGGTATTTACTGCTCTTAAAATATGGTAGAACCTACAAAAGACTTGTACCTGCGGTGATTATTGTTTCATTTTGACGAAGAATGCTTTGAGTATAATTCATTGACCATATGTACTGTATCTTAGGCCCTATCTGTGTATTTTGAAATCGCATATGTGATTAGTTTTTGTCATCTGTGATTAGGTAGCTTGTAAATCTGTGAATCCAGTATTCTTTATAGTTGTTCACGTAACTTTATAACGATATAATAACGAATGAATTAGTTCGCTTTTGAAATTAATTATTTTGATAGTTGTTGATAGTATACCTAGATGTCGTTGTTCGTCAGTAGTGGTAGATGCAGGATACATATTTGCTCATAGTTCTATGTGAGTTCAAATCTCGATAGTCGACACTCTTTATCACCAATATTTTTAGACTAATAACAAAGTTCTGTATTACACTCCTGCAATTCAGTCTTGAATTCTGTGTTTTTTTTCCTATTTTTATTTAAATAATTTCAGCCAAATTTAAGCAACAAACAACATTTTTCTATAATTCACGTCTTGTTTGAAATTTTATATATTTTTTGAGAATTTTCGTTGTTTTAGAAAGCCAAACAACAGCAATAGAACAAAAATTCATACAAAAGAAAAGGACCAATTTTACGTAAAGAACTACATTTCACTTACCGCATAAACAGACAGTCATTCACAGTCTGGACTTAAAATCCAGCTGGGATACTGTAATCTGAAATTAAAACGGACAATTAATAATTATTTTACTCAGTTGCACCCTAAATGAAAAGAAGCTCTTTTTTTTAAATTATAGACAAAATTTTAAAGAAATCCTTCAATTCTATGACAACTAAAATATCACTTGTTTTTCATTATAGAAATTTTCCTGAGATTCTAACAAATAAGCAAAAAACATTGCTAGATAGGGGATTTACCAGCAGTAATATCAGGGAAAAACATCACAAAGTTTTCGGACAAATTTCGAATTTATTTGCCATTTTCATTGTGTTACAGAACATTATAAAAAAACAAGAAAACTACATGCAACCAGCTGTAAGATTCCATTTTTGGTCTGATTCTCTTCAACTTATATACGTCGGACCAACTTGCAAAAATTCTACAACTCTTCTCTATTTCGATGATTTTTTCTAACGTATGCCAAATCATTTTATTAAAAAAAACGTGGTAGCTGTTAAGGTAAACCACCACCTTAACAAAGGGGAATGCCCATTGTAAGCCTGACACCTCCAGACATGGGAGATGTCTTAAATGATGCACTGTAATACTCCGAACATATTTTATTTACAATATTTATTTCAATTTAGCGGGAGAAAGCTGGAGGAGGTCAAAGTTTGAACTAGTACATTTTAGAAAACCTAGTACTGAATTGAATTCCTTAGGTCCTGAGAAGAAGTTTAGAGTACCCAAACTCCTATACTCGAAAGCTTAAATAGCTATTGATAGCCATTTCCATACTCTCTTTTTTCATATTTCCCTCTTTTTTATTCGAACTGGGGTGTACTAGATTTTTCGCACATTAGATCGGCTCTAACTCAGTCGAATTATGTCCTGTTCCCCTCAATTCATTACCAGCTACAATTTGTAGAAGAAAAGTTTTCTCTGCATAATTTAAGGATGAGGGTTGTTCCAACACGGAATATTGTATATCAAATGAAAGGTCTCGCCCAGTACTATCGGGTGATGCACTTTTTTCACAATTTTTACAATTACTACATTTCGCATATATTTTTACAGTTCTTTCTTCCATCGCCATTAGTGCTAAGTTATGAACATATATTCTCATAGGAAGTCATTTTCCACCACTCACCTAATCCGCGCAATCATGAGAAGTAGAAAAGTCCACTTTTTCACCCAAGAAAGTCGCTCAATCTACATCCGTTCGCCAAAGCTTTCCCCTGCTAAATTGAAATTGTTAATAAAATATGTTCAGGGTATCATAATACATCGTTGAAGACATCTCCCATATCTGTTCATGCAGGGCCTAAAGTTTTATGAAAAGTGAGCATTTCCCTTTAACAACTAACACTATAAAAATTGAAGAAACAAAATAAATACCGAAAACTCATAATCTTCTGCACTCGGAGAAATCTACAAAAAATCGCCAAGACGAAAGCGATAGAGCTCGATATATGTATGGGTATGTAGCAAGATCAATTAAGTTTAAGCAATTCTTTCGTATTAATAATCAGCTTAGGCCAGTCATTCAAAAAGAGAAGTACACTTTTAATCTTCCTCCAATTATCAACTTTCGGAACGGGCTGTCAATAAATACCACCAAGTGACTGCTCCATATAAGCAACTTTTTACACTCGTTATTACATACTACTTCCCTGTCTGACCCATAATATCCTCCATGTAACTAAAAGGTCTAGAGAAACTAAAAAAAAAAAACAGACGGACCTAAAAAATAAATCAAATGGTAAATTATACCAACTCCAATAACTTGGTATATACGAAGTCACTTGATTAACCCTATTCGAGAAAAAACATTTTGCCATCATGCGATTAAAGAATGCTAGGTCATTGTAATCCGGTCATTAATAATTTTCCAGGTTTTATTTTCCCTAAAGGATTCAGATGCTGATGTCATTAAGCCTGGATACCTTCAATATTTATTTCCAAAATTGAAATACAACCTTTTATGACGACAGAGGAAACTATTACTGAAGAAACCCAAAATGGTCTCTGACGGACTATGCTCACAACTTAGGATCCAACCATCCTAAAATTTTCCATAACCCATTTTCATATATTTCTCCATAATGACCTAATTTTTAATTAAATGGAATCAAATGTGTAGCATGTCACACAAATGACCTCAATCAACTACCCTTTTATAACATTTCGCTTCACTTTCAAGTGTAGGAAATTTTACTCCATTTAGTGAAATTATAGTAAAACTTATATCTACCGTCATTAAAATGAAGTGAATTTTTTTGAAAGTGAAAAGATATTCCAATAAAGTCAACAGTGACACACACCAAACAGCCATTAGAGATTATGAATCAAATCTTTTTGAAGCATTTCTTCTCTTGTTGGCTTCTTTAAACAAAAAATTTAATAAATGTCTTCTGTCTAAAGCTTTGCAATTACAGAAAATACTCGCAAATTTTCTTGATGGCATTTAAATAAATTGTTGAAGTCTGCCATGATTTTTAATAACAGTGGGGAACTGTCAATGACATTCCAAATGGACTAATTTTCGTTCACAGTCTGTCACATCTTCATTTCCTTGAAAAGACTGAATTTCAAATTGAGTCATTATGGATACAATATGTCTAAGGTATTACCCACTTCCTTCTCTAAACATTTGTTTTTCAAATCATCCAATTTCGCTATTTGGGATCTGTTGATGAGTCAAACCAAGACGTGAAACTTGTCACCAAAAATTAATGGGTTGTGTGATGAAATAATAAATTAGAACATTTTTTAGCTTTTGCTATATACCGGAGAATCCCAAAAAAATTCTTTCTTGAACAAAACTAAACAATAGTTCAAAGTCAAAATATATTGTTAGTATAGTGCAACAACCATACAACAGAGGACATCAGAATGAAAAGTTTAGGCAAACAACAGTCAGAAAAAAATAACATCAAGCTGAGGGCCCTTTTAAACGTAGTCAACTCCTAGAGGAGAGAGAACAAAGAACGAAAAGAACTTTAAATACAAATACAAAAAGATTTAAAATTAAAGAAATCAAATAACGAACAAAAGTAATGAATGAAATGAAATTAAGAACCAAAAAAAGATATTGAATCTAATAGCAGTAGAAAGTCAAAGTTTAAATAATTGTATTAAAAATCAAGAAACTAAAAATTGTTACTTAATTAACTGATTTACTCATGAAAGAATCGCTTCCGCTAATAAATCAGGAATAAATAAATTAAAATAACGTGCAGTATTCAAGAATCTCAGATAATTGCTAAGATTTCCTCTATACATATATGATTTTAACGAGAGAAATTAATAGCCTTCTCTGTACGTACACACTGAGAGAGCAAGCTAGCAGGTTATTATTGAAAGTGTTAAGTCCCAATGTGAGCTTAATCACATAAAGTGGGCAGGTGCCGCGCCGGTTTGAAAAATGACAAGACAGGCTGGATCAAAAATAACAAAAATCAACAATTTATTCTATCACAAAATATTTCTTATAAACTAGGCAGTTCAGATACTTTCGTATAAAATATATAATTAATTCACAATTGAAATTGGAGTAGAATTTCAAATACAATTTTTATTAATTCTAATTTTAACTCTACTTTAATTAATTCACAATTTGTATTAATATTGCGCTTTCAATGACGCTTTAATTCTCAATCTATAATGAATGAAGGAATGATTATTAATTAAATTAAAAAAGGTAGAGTTAAGTAGAGAACTGAATTTTGGGCATCCATAACTAAAATCACAATTATCTAAATGCAAATTATGCTCAAACTTTTAAGATTTGATCTGAATTGTAGCATTTCTTATTTTGCATCAAACTTTTCTCGTTTATATCACTGAGAAAGAAAAAAATTATTTCTACTTTTTAGTCATACTCTCGAAACTCAACTTTCGAATCTCGACTATCAAAACTCGACTCTCGAAACTCGACTCTCGAAATTCGGCTGTCTAAACTCGATTCTCGAAATTCGACTGCCGAAACTCGATAATTTGATTCGAAAGTCAAATCGACTCTCAAAACTCGACTCTCGAAATTCGACTGTCGAAACTCGACTCTCGAAATTCGACTGCCGAAACTCGAATGTCGAAATTCGACTGTCGAAACTAGACTCTCGAAACTCGACTCTCGACTCATATCACACACGGCCCAAATTGGACAGCTCCAAGGGTGGTAGTTAACACCCCCACTCCAAAACCATCAACACATAAGAAAATTTTACCCCATCGTAGAGCTCCATATTCACTCATTCTAAATCAAAAAAAAACCCCCATGCAAATCCATCCACGTGTACTACCGTAATACTCTTTCTTTCGTCACGAACGGCATTTTCAAGGGATGGTAGGTACCACTTCACCCCAAAACGCCCAACACTTCAGAACATTTTACCCTATCGGAAAGCTCTCTATTCACCCATTCTAAGTCGAAAAACCACATGCAATTTCATCCACGTTTACTACCCTAAAACTCAATCGTCACGAACGGCACTCTCAGGCGCTCAGACACAAACTTTTTGAGTCAGGGGTCTGTAATTTGATAGAAAGTTATTAAAAAGCGAACACATTTTTCTGTCAAAATCGAGATGGCAACTGTTACTTTTTGGTTACTCTGAACTCAAAAAGCGACTATAGTCACTAAAGCGTATTGCTCTGAACAGACTCATTATTTGGATATTCTGGCATCGATACTTTTGATATATCGATAACCTCGAAACCGATACTAGCAGTTATCTATACCAGCTTTATGATACCATAAGGACACTTAATATCGATACTTTCTTTCGATATCGTGTCCCTACATAGTCACCGAAAATCACCATAGATCTTTCTAGCATATTTTTACGTGCAACAAAAAGAGACAACTGACATCTATTGGAAATGGAGCTTCGAGTGAAATAAGTAACAAGGTGCGGATACTAAACGACTTTACGTTCGGACAACCGATGTTTCTGGAGTGTTATTTTCGGGAAGGAGAATTTAGAGAGTATAAAATAGAATTTGTCAGCGTCAGGAGCTAGATTCCACCTCACTACTTTACGCAAATGACTTTCTTATACATATGCACGCTCAATCTCGCAAAAATTCGCTGCAAGGAAAGCTGAGCAGCATATTGTCTAACTAAATCCCTACTACAAAAAGTTGGGTATTAAAATAAATACTGAAAAATCTGAAATGACTTGCATATACAAACCAGCTAAAACTGGTCGATCACACATAGCCGCCTTGGCTAAAAACATTGACATAGAAGTTAATAACAAAAAAATAAAACCTTTCAATATAACCAAATGTCACGGTATATCCTTTTCTAACTTGTTCAAGTTTAACCCTCATGCCCTATCTACTTTGACAAAAGCAAAAGCTGGCTATAGCCTTGTGAGCCCACTGCTCAACACCCCTACCGACCAAGCTCTTGCTTAATAAGCAAGTAATTCGATCAACCATCACATACAGCTTTCCAATTTGATGCACGATTTCGCCAACCCATATGAATAACCTCAGGAATCTGGAGAGGAAATTACTTCGTAGTTGTACCAGTCTTCATAGAAGGGTAGACAACAAGTACCACCCCAACAAAAAACTGTACGAGGCACCAGAATTGCTCCCTATCGCCGAATACCTTGTGGCGCAAGCCCAATACCAGATGGAAAGCTTCTCCATAATCCAAACCCCCTTATCTTCAACCTGATGAATTCAGGTATGTCTTCAACTTTTTGACCATGAGAGTAGGGGCATTTATTGTACGGACGACAGATTTACCTTCTTTTGCACCAAGGAAACATATCATCGAGGATAGATCTTCAGAAGAACAGCCACCGTCATCAGAGCAGGATGTCCCAAATAGGAATTGCCTAAAGAATGAAGATCCCACAAGGATACCTGGTCTAAGCCTCTCATTCTCCCTGAACCATTCCCATCCCAGTTTTCCAAACTCACCCTCTAAAAACAAACAGCCGCCAATAAGTGTAATAAATGAAGACCAAAACAAGACAATAGTGAAATCAAGGACAAAATAAAAGTTAGGAATTACACAATAACGACTATGATATGTCAGGAGCGAGTCTGGTCTTATAGAGAGTGCAGTGAATATAAGTGAAAGTGGATAAATAGTCGAAAATGTTCTAATTAGATTGCGATAATAAAAGAACTGTAAATTAGTTGTTTATGAGAACTTATGATTTAAATCTGAACCATTCCTGTTTTGAATAACGAGCCTAAGGCTACACACGCAAGAATATTACCAATGTCGAGACACATCTAGAAAAGGCAGAGTAAATCCATTTAGTGTGACAGGTGGGATATAACAGAGGATAACATCACTCCGATGAAATATAATACACTGAGATTTTCCAAGACAAATTCATATGATATAATAGATAGGTCTCCAAATTTCAAACTGCACGTCATTAGCATACAAATGAATTTTGCAACGTTCAATCGAATTAGGCAAATCATTTATAAACTCAATGAAGAGTAATGGACCCATGATGGACCCTAGTGGTACACCACATAAGACAAACACTGGACGCAAGACCACCGACTTTCACATATTGAGATATTCCTATTAGAAAGTGCAATAGACGGATTTTAAAAATGAAAGTAAAGAATTAGTTTAGACATTAATTTAGGATTACTAACTGTATCAAAAGCTTGAGAGAAGTCGAGTAAAGTTAAAACACATAAATGGTTCATGTCCAGTGACTTTTTCATGCTAGACATAACTTCAATCAGTACCGTTTTGTAACCATGCAACCGGCCGACACCAGATAGATAAACACTGAGCAAATTACGATAATTCCAATATTCAATTATTTGAAGGGTCAATAACTTCTCTAGTACTTTGACCAAGAAGAAGGAAATACTTATAGGGCAGTAATCAGCTGGTTTCTCTGTTTTTAGAATTTTAGGTACTGGTAAAACTTTTAGAGTATTCCATATAGAGGGGAGCTGGAAGATGTTTAGATAGGTTTTGAAAATCCGTGCATATGAGAAAAGAATTTTCATAAATCTAGAAGAGATTCCTCAGGTCCTCAAGAATTGCATTTATTAGCGAAAATTTCATTCATAACCTCAGATGCATCAACAAATCAAAAACTAAAATCATCATATTTCTTGTGTTGTTAATGGCCCTGAGTTAATTTCATGCCTGAATTCTATGTAATGACCCTCTTCATAGCATTCCCAAACTACTTAACTAAAAAATTCCCAGAATCACATCTGAAAGTAACAATACAAGGCAAATTATCAATTTCATATTTTTTACGCCCCGTTTTTACAGATTTTCCATTCAAACCTGTGCGGCTACCTAAAATGTGCCAATCACAATTAACTAACAACTAAACAAATTGAAAATTCTAAGGTTCTACGTAATAAAATTAGTAATATAAAAAATTTTCAAATGCATGGACAAAACCTTTACAATTCTATACCTACGTAAATCAATAATGTATTTTTAGAAAATTTCCCTTCATTGAATTCACCAGGATACAGAAAGTTGTAAACATGACTTTTCCTTCAGTTTAAAGTTGTAATCTTCTTAACTAGCAAAATAAACTTTCACCACAAGTTTTTCCAGTACAAACCTATTTAGTAAGTATGTAGTGGAGAGTTCAGAAAATGCTGTTACCACACCATAAGTCATAATTTCATTTAATTAGTGTCTGGGTAAGATG
Organism: Dioctria rufipes; assembly: GCA_963924295.1. Taxonomy (NCBI): domain Eukaryota; kingdom Metazoa; phylum Arthropoda; class Insecta; order Diptera; family Asilidae; genus Dioctria; species Dioctria rufipes. The sequence goes on along the minus strand of OZ002744.1, from coordinate 26,399,386 downwards.
AGAACACAATTAAATTACGGATGAGCTTTACAAAATTCATAGCACATTCACAAGCTATGTAGAGGAAAAGTGGAAGTTTGTATATTACAGAAGCTTAGGGATAATTTAGTCTTCCTCTGTCAGTGAATTTTCATCTCTTTTGTAATGTTTAAATGGACTAAAAATAAAGAGATTATAGTCAGAATTTTAAAGTTTAAGAAAACAGTAGAGATGGTGTATAGCAGGTGTGGGCAGACTTTTCCAGGGTGCGGGCTACTTCTAATTTATTTAAGATGTTGCGGTCCACTCAGTAGCGTAGGTGTGGTGAGCAAAGAAAAAAAAAGGTCTACTCAAATAAATACGTACCTAAATGTATTTCTTTTTCGGTCTCGTAAGAAAAATTATTAATGCATTTATATTATTTGGTAATGGAGTATGAGGTCGGGGATAATTAACTTAATGATAATTATTTTTTTTTTTACATAATTCCCACCCATAAATTTAAAATTATGAAAGTATTTTATAAGTTCTAGAGGAGGCTAAAATATTTCACTAATAGACTTAAGTATTACCTGCTTTCTATACATAATATCTTCTCTCGTTTTAACATTAGGACGATTTCGTTTTTTGCGCTTCACGTCATTCATTACAGAAAATATAGATACAGCAGCAGCACATCTGTGGGGAAAAACAACTAATACACACGTATAATGAGACAATTCTTCAAATATAAATGTCATTTCTTTAGCTAAATTTTTCCTGAATTGTATAATATTGTCATTGATGGTTTACAGCTGATTGGAGTTTTCCAGCTGGTTATGTTTTTTATCGGGTCTATGATGAAAGGTTTGGGATATTTTTTAAGGAAACTCCGATCTTTTTATTATGCTTTTTTATTGTTCATTCGACGTTTCGGGTCTTGATTAGTACCCTTCTTCAGGAGTTAGCTACATTAAAATATAAGATAGTATTGTGTACAATTAAAATATTTGATGTTCTCACCTTTGTTCTTGGTATGATGACAAATTTTTTTTAATATTGAAACGTATTTCACAAAAAAAATATACAATACAATATAAAAACGTTAACTGAACATATAAATAAATAAATAATTTAAACAAAAATAAATAAATAAATAAAATAATTTAAACAAATAAATAGGTAAAATTTAAATGACTGTTTTATTTAAGGGATCACAGACGAATGGCGTGCGGATTTCTTTGTCATGTTGTGATGTCAAGTTTCAGTTTTCTAAGTATGTGTTGGTATCTGTGTCTTGTCTTAAATTAGTTAGATTCTTGTTTTCCATGTATATGTGGCATGCTTCTTTGAATTCGCGTTTTGCTTTGTTTTTCTCTGTGTTTATAATTGCTGCATTATCAAATGCGAATATGTGTCCAGTTTTTATTGTATGGGATGCTAATGCTGATCGTGGTGATTTCTTGGTTATGTATGTTTAGTGTTGTGATAGTCTGGTTTTGAGTTTATTTGCGAATTCAAAGAAGCATGCCACATCTACATGGAAAAAAAATCTAACTAATTTAAGACAAGACACAGATCTAATAAATAAAGATTACCAACACATACTTAGAAAACTGAAACTTGACATCACAACATGACAAAGAAATCCGCACGCCATTCATCTGTGATCCCTTAAATAAAACAGTAATTTAAATTTTACATATTTATTTGTTTAAATTATTTTATTTATTTATTTATTTTTGTTTAAATTATTTATTTATTTATATGTTCAGTTAACGTTTTTATATTGTATTGTATATTTTTTTTGTGAAATACGTTTCAATATTAAAAAAAATTTGTCATCATACCAAGAACAAAGGTGAGAACATCAAATATTTTAATTGTACACAATACTATCTTATATTTTAATGTAGCTAACTCCTGAAGAAGGGTACTAATCAAGACCCGAAACGTCGAATGAACAATAAAAAAGCATAATAAAAAGATCGGAGTTTCCTTAAAAAATATCCCAAACCTTACAATATTGTCAAGGTAAAAGAAATCAATTTTTCTCTTTTCAGATCAAATTTTGTTCACTTTTTAATTTAGTCGGAAGTTCATTAAGTTTCTTGAAACTCATATACCAGTGAATTCTGTGTACTCGATCTATTGTATAATTGTAGTCTGGAGTCCTCCGATGCTCCTTTTAGATTATATGGTTGAGCCTCTGCCACCCATGTGATCATATTTAGAAGATATTCCGTACCCAACACATTTTTTATTTTGAATATAACAAGCAATATAAAGGGTTTTCCAATAAGAGGTGTTATTTTGATTCAAAGAAAAATGCCATTTTTTGAGATAAATGATCGGATCTTTATTTCATTATAAAGAGGAAGGTATGCCGTTAATAATGGCAAATAACATCAGCCAAATGACCACCACGACCACGCCTACAGGACCATGTCATTTTCATGAAATTTTCCATAACCAAATCGCAAAGTGGCTGCCCTATGTCCTCTATAGCCTCACGAATTCCATCTTGAGGTCTTGATTCGACGCTGGGCTGTTTACCTTCTCTTTCACATGGCCCCAAAGGAAGAAGTCGCAAGGTGTTAAGTCACAAGATCTCGGTGGCCAATTGTGATCACCTCTTCGAGAGATAACACGATCCGGAAACTTTTCCCGTAAAAGATCAATGGTTTCGTTGCTTGTATGGCACGTAGCGCCGTCTTGTTGAAAGTAAACATTGTCCAGATCAATACCATCCAATTTCGGCCATAAAAAATCATTAATCATCTGTCGATAGCGCAATCCATTCACCGTAACTGTTGCTCCAGCCTAATTTTCGAAAAAGTAAGGTCCAATGACCCCGCGGGACCATAAACCGCACCAAACAGTCACACGTTGAGGATAGAGAGGCTTTTCAACAATAACTCTTGGGTTTTCCGAGCCCCAGATGCGACTATTTTGCTTGTTGACGAAGCCATCGAGGTGGAAATGGGCCTCATCACTCAAGATGAGTTTTCGATGGAATTCCGGATCATTTTCATGCATTTCAAGGACCCAATCAGCAAAGACTCGACGTTGGTGATGATCGGCCGGCTTGAGTTCTTGTGTTAACTGAACTTTATAAGCCTTAAGACCCAAATCTTTATGCAAAATACGGTGTAATGACGTTTGTGGAATGCCTAATTCCAAAGAACGACGAGTAATGGACAAACCTGGGTTTTCTTCAACACTTTCGGCTACAGCAGAAATATTCTCGGCTGTTCTTGAGCGACGTGCACGGGTTTTATTCTTCACATCACTAACTTGTCCCGACAGCTCGAATTTTTCTACCAATTTCTGTATTGCGGTCCGACAAGGTGCTTCACCACGACCCAAAAATGTTCGAGTTTTACGAACCGTCTCTGCCACATTTTCACCATTTTTATAGTGAATTTTAATAATTTCAATGCGTTGTTGAATCGTGTATCGCTCAATTTTTATTAATGGCGTAGTTTCTACTTGTCAAATGTTAAAAAATGACAGCTCCAAAAGTGACATCTACCGAAATAGCGGGCTAATTAAAATAACACCTCTTATTGGAAAACCCTTTAATTAGCTCAATTCCTTGTTTAATATCAAGCCATAATAAAGAATTTAACATACTACTAATAGGATTGAAATGATTATAACGTAGAATTGCAATGCCTTATTTTATAATTTTTGTAATCTGCTCAAGTCCCCTTGATTACATACAAACCATATTGTAGAATAGTAAAATGTGGTTTTATAATACTGTTGTAAATATTTATCACGGTAGCGATCGTAACTATCTTTCTAAATCTCTTCAAAAGTCAAATCTTTTTACCAACTTTATTAGAAATATAGTTTATATGTAATCGAAAATTTAACTTTTTATCAAAACCCACTCCTAAGTATTTACATTCATTCACACATTCCATAAGTTCAGCATGCATTTCAACACACACATTCGTATTACTATTTATTGTCATAACTTTTGTTTTACCTATATTCTGTTTCAATTTATTCATCTGTAGCCAGTCACACAATAATTCTAAATCTCGTTCTATTTTTATTTTCAATTCATTAGTGTGTTTCCCTGATATACATAATAATGCATCGTCAGCAAAAAGTACTAACGTCAATTAAGTTGGGACCGCCATTTCATGGTAGAAAAGTTTTCAATACGTCAAAATTTAGCGCTCAATTAGGGCTAATTTAATGCCACTTCCCCGAATTTAATGCTCTAGTACTTTTTAAAAAATCCATGGATAATCCAACTTTATCAAAATTTTTTTAATTCTTTTTTATCGAAATAAATTGGTGCATTTTTTTTCTTCTTTCGATGTTTTAATAATAACTAAAAACTTAGTATACGTACTAAAAAACAAAAACTTAAGAAAACTGTAGAAAAAGTTGCTTTTCAACAAGTACAAACATTAAACTATAATTCCCCCGAAAATATGATTTCGTCCTTCCGATAAAATAGAATTTGACACTAGTTCTACCGAAACATTTGCCTAATGTTAAATAAATGTTGTCAAGGAAAACTCTCTAAGGATAGTCATAATCTAAGAAATTAATGAAGAAAATTTGTCTATCTTAACTTTATTACTACCAGGACCCTATATATACATACATAAGTATATTATAAATTAAGGACTTGTACAAAAGCCTAGTGCTTCCTTCCTCTTCCCTTTGTCTTTCCAATTTACTCATGACTCTATCTGGTCTAATTCCATAGAGAGGTAAATGATCCAAAGCCCTTTTGATGGCGTTAAACTCTATTAACTATCTCCTCGACAGTGTTATATAATGGAAATGTGAACGCTATTAAAAGGAGACTTACATGCTCCCGAGGTCATTACAACTTGTGTCCTTAGATTTCCCTCCCTGTTCAGGCAAATTGGTTTGTCGATTTAACAACCGTAGTTTTTTGTATTTGTATTTTTGTTCTTATGTTTTTTGTTATGTTTATGTTTTCTGCCCTGCAGGTTGTTTTGTTTCTTCTCGGTTAAAGAAGAGGGAGAATGTATGTAGATGGAGTACCTATGCTGGCAACTAAATGGTTAACCTCTTGAAACTCGTCATCTTTCCATGTAAGCAAGTCAAGGAAAACTGTGGAGTTTCTCTTCATTCTCAAAGTTAAAGTAATTTTACTCAGAAGATTACGTTTTCAATGCGAGCCAGGTAGATGAGTGGGTGGATGGGGTATGTAGGTGGAGAGAATACTTAAAATGTTTTTACTTGTTCCTTTCGGCGGTTGCCTCTAGAAATGTTTTATGTTTCACTAATTTTAAATGGTGAGAGAAGTTTAAAAGTAAATGCCGAGAGCTACGGAAAGTTAAACTAAGTGGACTGGTTAATTCGGTGTTTGTAATTTTCGCGAGAGAAAAACGAGCAGTTCACTTGTGATTGTTTTTTTTTTTTCTTTTATGTTTTTTTTTTTATGTCTGAGTGGTGCAAATGAATTCATTTGGTGTGTGGATTGTAGTAATGAGGTTTCCTTTTTGAAAAACTCAGAATAAAATTGAATTTTGTTGAGTGTTTATATGAAGATAGGCTTTCCGTTAGTCATAGTAGGATTCCTATTTGTAGTGGTACCAATAAAATACCATTTAGGTAACTAAAATATAGGAAATAAAAATAGAAAAGGAAGGTAGATATGTACCTACGTAGCAGGGCTCGGTTCCTCGTTGGAAGCAAAGAAAGTACTGCTTCCCTTGACAAAATGGAAAGCTCCAAATAATTATTTCCAACTGACTCAAATGACCCAAATGACCGAATCTTTTACATGAGTCACTCATAACAAAAGACTCATATGACCTGAGTCACCAAAATGACCAAAATGTCTAGAGTTGATCACGGCTAAATCGTTTCGAATACTGCTAAAATAATTTTAAGAATAATAATTCAAAATCTGTTTATATTGTCATGTAAGTCCAATCACGGAACAAAAATCCGACCCACACGCCTTCCAATGTAGCGCGGAAGTAAGTGACCACCAGTGACCATCAGTTGGGAATCGTCGTGGTGAATTTGGGCTCGAAACTTAAAGTTTGTTGTTATTTACCTTGGAGTGGAGGGCTCAAATTGCGATATAGTCTTGTAGGGACTTAGAAGGAATATTGTTCCGTCACGTAATCAATCTCGCCGGGGAGTTAAGTTTACAAATTCGGTGGCGCGAAATGAAACATTCGAAGTGTTATTGCAAATGCGATGTTTTCATGTGTTTACTAAAGTGGTAACGGATCTCCAGGATGTGTTAAGTTCACGACTTGATAGGCCGTGTACTTGATTCGGGTTGCCGGTAGAGTTTTCCCAGGAACACATCCTAACGTTTCCTTCTTGTAACTAGACTCGGTTAATCGTTGTATGGTACACCGTAAAAAATATCTATTGAAAATTCCGCTACTATAATAGGCAACAAATTGCCAACAATGGTAGCGGAAATTTACATAACTTTATGCGCACTGCATAACCTTATGTAAAGCAATTTCGCACTGTATGTAATTTTACATTGTTTATGCATTTTTCAATTTCCGATGTAAAATCAGATATGTAAAGTTACATCATGCTGTGGAACTAAGTTACATTAGTTTAATGTAATTTTACATTATTTATGAATTCTTCAATTCCGTATGTAAAGTAGACAATATGTAAATTTACCTATAGTTATGTAATTTATTTCAATTGCCAATATAATGTTTCGTACAGAAATTAATAAATTACATACATAAACAAGTAAAAAAGCTAGAATTGATCTAAGACCAATTCTTATGACCATGGTATTAATATGTAATAATAGATTAACAATCAACATGTAACAGAAGTAATGCTAGTTTCAATGCTAACAGCTACCTAAGAAGTCATAATTTTAAGAAGCAATAAATATTTTAGGTATGCAGTATTTAAATGATTAGAGTTTTTTTTAGCGAAATTCAATTATAAAAATACTGCGTACCTAAAAATATATTTTGAATTTTAATACGGTTTTTAAGGTAACTGCAGGATCGAAACTAGTAACATTTCTTTACATGTTTTATGATTATTAATCTATCACCAACTCACTCCACAAAATCAAATTATACACTGACCGGCGACCGCATTCTGATATAATTTCCCATATAATGATTCATAGCGACGAATCCTGATAAACGTATAAGCATGAACAGAGTACTGAAGGAAAGAATAGAGAAAAATGCAAACGTCATTACTTATGCTTTATTGAAATTTCCTTTTTAAATATGAGGAATTCAATGCAAATTACAGTACTGTATTGAATTTTGCGCAAATTTACAGTATGACACAAAAGTAATTTTACACAAATTTACAGTACGATACAAAATGTTTATGTAATTAAATGTAAAATCACATAAAATATCTAAAAAATTACTTACTTTACTTATTTTTGCAACTAAAAGTAGGAAGTTTGCAGATTACGTAAAAAGTATTTAATTTCGTAACGATTATGTGTATATACATACATTTTTAGTGGTAGTGACTATTTTAACCATAGTAATTTTCCACAAAGTTAGTTCATGATTTTTTACGGTGTAGGGCAGATTCGCTATGTAACTTTCTAAAATGTACCTTGCTCTAGCCGCTGGAACTTGAGTAGATAATGTAAATGAAACTGTGAACTTGGTCGAACCGGATGATCGTTCCATTCTCTCTTTGGAAGAAGTCGAAGAATTTGAGGGGTACCAAACTTCACGCCAGGGGGTTTTATGCTTTCTCTTATTAGTTTATTTTTTTTTTTCGACCATTCGGATTATTGGAAGATTCTTACAGGGTTCTGCACTTTACTGATGGGACTACGCACTGGATAATAAAGAAAATGTGTTGTCAAGGATTGAAGACTCGTAAAGAATTTCAGTAGTTCAGTATAGAAAAAATACTCTACACGTGGAGTATTAGCTACTTATCTATATAGAAAAGGCCGGAGAGATTATTTCTCAAGTATTGATGCACTGGAGACTAAAGTTGAATTGAACGCCATGGGATGCACTTCTTAACTCGACAGAAGGAGGTCACTCTTGATGCTGAGAAAGCTCCAGTGTTTGTTTTATTGTAAAGAAAATGTCAGCGACTAGTTAGTTTGGTATAAATCGAAAGTGAATTAGGACCCAGTCTCTTATCTTCTGTATAAGCAAATGCAAAAAGAAAAAAAAAAGATCTTCAATAGTTGTACTTTTTCAAGAAAAATGTTAGATATTTACTTCTGTTATACTAGTTTAGTGTAGACTAGAGCCAAAATGGAAGAAAAGAAGGAGATTTTGCCAAATTGTTCCCGTTACACCAGTTTAGAGCAGATTTGGGCTAAATTAGAACAGAACTACTTGTCTGGACTACGAGCAGATGTAAGGAATCTTTAACTTTCGTACTTTTCTTTTAGCGGACGATCGCGTTGGTATCCCCATGCAAATTTTTCTGGACCTCTCTTTTTCTAGAAGTTTTTTTATTATTTATTTTTTTTTTTTATTCATTATGCTTAAAAAAAGAAATACAGATATAATATATAAAAAAAAAAATATATCTTCTAAGCTATGCCTCTCACATAAACATATGCTCGTGTGTGAGGGCAGACCTGCAGTGAATATTGTAGTTATCTATATTATTTTATTATAGCGTACTTATCTACATACATAATATCTACTTAACTTCAATGAATTTTTTTTTTTTTTTTTAACTTATGAGTACAATGTGCCAGGTACTATTTCAATAAAAGTATTTTGTTATTTAATGATCGTGTTTAGTTCGAAATCCTACTAAACAAATTAGAGTTTTCACGAACGAAGCGTTTGAGAGTTAGTTTATAATTCACAATGTTCAAATTCAACTTAACCTGTGTTGGTATATTATTAAATAATTTTGGCCCTAGTACACTTGCATGGCTTTGCGTTAGCGATTTGTTACACCTAGTTACATTTAAAGGGATGGTTAACTGGTTTCGAATAATGTAATTAGAAATACGGACTGGGAAACTTTCAATAGTCTTATATATGAATTTAAGTAACGTGACCATATGGATTTGTCGAATGTTCATTATATTGAAATCAGAAAAAGCTTTAGTTGTTGAGTAATATTTTGATTTTTTTAGGCATAGCTTGATGTACTTTACTTTGCAAGTTGTTTAAAGGAGTTAAAGTACATGCTATTATACCATACTGGATGAGTGACTGGATAATAGCGTAATAAACTAATTTCAATGTATCCCTATCTAGAATGTTGCGCAACATAAGAAATTTATATGTGGTTTTCCGTATTCTATTGCATACGTGTAAAATGTGTTTTTTCCATTTTAGATCACTATCTATAATTACCCCCAAGTATTTAATCTCATTAGTGTGGTTTATCTGGAAGTTATTTAGTAGGACGCTATGTTGCCGTATGTTATAATTTCGTTTGTTACCGAAAGTCATATAATATGTCTTATTTAAGTTTAAGACCAGCTTAATATTACACAACCAATCATAAATCCTTTCAAGCCCCTTGTTTGCTAAAAACATTACTTCTGTCCAACTTTTTGCTTTGAAGAGCAGTACAGTATCATCGGCGAAAGCAACTAGATTACCATCAAATTCTTTTAGCTTACACAAATCATTTACATAAATTAGGTATAGCAGTGGACCCAGTACAGTGCCTTGCGGTACACCGTATTTCACTATAATTGGTTCACTAATAGTATTGTCTATTTTAACACGCTGTATTCTGTTCTCAAGATAAGAATTTAATAGATCCAGGGCTTTACTACGAATGCCAACTTTCCGTAACTTTTGAATCAGGAGTTTATGGTTTACGGTATCAAACGCTTTCTTCAAATCTAAGAATATCGCAACAGCACAATCATTGTTATCAGTGGCATGGCTTATATATTTAGTGATTTCATAAAGAGCGTCTGAAGTGCTAGTGCTCGCTTTAAATCCGTATTGGTTTGGTGCTAGGATATTATTCGCGTTTAGATATTCTAATAATCTTTGCTTGATACATTTTTCGTAAATCTTACTAATATTTGATAACAGCAAAATAGGTCTGTAGTTATTTGGGTCAAGTTTTTCCTTATCCTTATATATGGGTGTAATTATCGCCTCTTTCAAACAATTCGGAAAAATACCTTGTGATAGCGATAAATTGAAAATGTAACAGAGGGGCTCAGTATTTTCACTGATAAGGAAGCTTTGTTTTTTGGGTGTCGATTCTTTTTGTTTAAATTACTACGCCATCTTTATATAGGTTAACAATACACTTTTATTCACAAAAAAAAAATGAACTTCTTATTAAAAACGTTCTAGATACTTCAAGATGATGCTATTCGATCTATATCGGACTCCTCTTCGTCTTCACTATCGACTCTTATTCAATTTTTTCTGGTCGATCCAAAACTCTTAAGCGGTCTTTCGTTCTCGGGCTCAAGAAAAACTGACCTGCCAGGTTGACTGGTTACAAGTTTTAGGGGAGTGTGTTGCCATATCTTGCGATTTTCGATTCCCCCACTCTGACGTGGTTCCCTAATTATCTTCTTGTATTCATCAGAAGATTGGAAGCTCATTTCTTCATCGTAGGAAACAAATCTAAAAGATTTCGCCACAATATGTTAACTTGATCAAAACCTGTACAGGCATATGATTTCATGCCTACAAACAACGAAACTTTACTACACTTATTTCGAAATTATCCAATTATTAATAGGATAACTGATTTATTTATGCTCTGTGAGAGAATACTTCACATACTAATACAACCCACCAAAACGCACATCAAACTTAATCCAATAAAATCCAGAAATTTAATTACTCCTAAGTATACTTATGTATGTGTTCCGTTCTGACTACATGTATACATACGTTCATACATACATAGAAGAAAGCATGCTTTTAAATTAAATCCACGCCATTAGTCCCGATAGAAAAAACCTTACAAGTTTCTACAAAAAATCCTGTCAGCTGCCAAGTAGCATTAATAATGCACTTTGACTTGGACATCACTACTTAAAGTAAAGCTCTTACCCAAGATCTATCAACATTTTTTATTTTCCGATAAAAGTCTAAAACAAAGATTTAAAGTTTCAAACTTGCTTCAAACAAAAATAGAGGAGTAAAATGAAAAACAAAAACATTTTGTATATTTTGATGTTAAGACAAAAACGTAACATATATCCATATACGAGTATACAACAACAACAACATCAGCAGCAGCAGCAAACAGTCAAGCAGCAGCAACAACATTTAAAAGTTAACAACAAACTTCCCATCATCATGGACGGTAGCCATCTTACTATACAAAACTCAACGAGCAACTTTTGTTTCCTCAGCATCCTGTTCAAGTATTTAATGACTTGGATGCGCTTTCACACTGGACCCATTTATCCAGATGAGAAGGGGACGAAAGTTATACACACACAACAGATGTGCCCAGAATAAATTATATTCTTGAACGGATATTCATTCTATTGATTCATCTTTAAGAAAATATAGCTGGAAATGTGGGCAATAATGGACCGCAACCACTTGTGGTCCATCCAATTTCGCATTGACACCGTAATAAATTATGCATAAGTATCTACTTAGATACGGAAAAGTGACCACAATTTGAAGTAAAATGTAAATGTGATTGCTTGTAATTTTCAAAAGAACAAAAACCTTCTCCAATTTGTTTTCATAATATTATAATATGTAGTAACTTTTGAATACAGACACACACAGACATAAATATGACAAGATAACGAAAACTTGAAAACCTTCAAGAAGTTAGGCAACATTTTCACTTGAATACAGTGTCACCTAAGAAGGGTCAAAATATCGTCGTCATCTGTTAGAAAGTGCAGTCTTTGATAAGAATTGTTAAGAAAATTTGCTTGTGCATTTCTAATGTCTTAAATGTTAACAGGAAATGTTGTACATAAGTTGAGGTTATGTCTCCCTGTTCTTTTTGATATTATTACTATATAATTCATGTTCTTTTACTTTATGTGTTGAGAACATTACAGTACCTGGACGGAGTCATAAAAAAGTGAAATTTCCGTGTTCTATTTTTACACTATTTTGGTCCTTCGAGCCGGATTTATTTAAAAAATTTTTTTAATATTTCATATTACGAGCACTATAGTATAGTCTTCTCATCTAATCAATTTGAAAATTGAAAAATTTCTAGGGCCTATGGTTGTAGAATCAATTTTTAGTATCAACGAGTCTAGAAAATCCGTAAGAGGTTACGAGAAAACATTGACCATGTGAGAGCTTCAATAACGCATGCATTGCAACTTTCCAACCGTAGAAAATAATCTGAATTAAACAATTCCAACACATCTAGTCAGACACTAGTTTATAACGCGTCGGGTGTAAATGTGCGGGCAGTCAGGAGATTGTCCAGGACCTTTTGTTCGCAAAGTTTCAAGGTTCAGAAAGCTGCACTAGTTCTGTCGGTTACGGGCGGTTTCTTAGTCTAACAAATGCACAGCACTTATACTACACTAGTTCACTTGCGTAGACTTACTTATTTCTACACGGTGGATACGGGTAGGAGCGCGCGCTCGCCGCTATTCAGGCCAATACGATTAACGTCCGCTTGCCTTCATACGGGTCAACACCGGGGATATACGTGCGCTTACAAATTCTCAGACCAACACGATTAACGTGCGATTGCCTTCGAATTAGGCCAATACGGAGGTAACGGGGACGCAATAAATGCGTGCGTTTTACCAATTCGCATTCCAATATGATTAACGTTCGCATGTCGTTGAATTATGCAATACGGGGGCACGGGTCCGGAATCAATGCATGCGCTTACCAAGACTCGGAGTTGTCTTTTCGGTGTTGGATTAATTATTTTGCGGACAAGTGATATCACTGGTGTCGGATATTTAACTGAGTGATTTCATTACTAGCAGCTAGGGAAGCTAAGGAATCTGGTTACTGGTGCCGTGTGCCAAAGGCTTACTGCTGGTATCATGCTACCAGCACGGGTCACTACTGTGCTGTTGTTCTCTGCTGCGATATAGATGCTTGCCTTGTATGGCCTGGCTGCCGCTAGACAATTCGAAGAAAACAGCTTCCACATAGGCTCTCCATTAGATTCACTTTTGGGCCATTCTTTTGATTTCTGTCCATATTTTGCCCACTTTCCTCTATTTTTTTATTTATAGTCCTCTTCCAAGTTGTTCGCGCTGCTTCCACTTTTTTCTCTCCTGTTAGTTCCATTTCCTTCACTTTATCTGTGTTTTTATTTGTTTTTGTTCTTAGGATCACTTCATATTTCTTCATGTTAGCATTCTGGATAATTAATTTTTCGCTTTTGTATAGTAGAAAAACTTTACTTTAGGTATCAATTCTTTTTTGAAATTGCTAACAATTCAGATGACTTGATACACGATAAACTAACCAAAAAGAATTAGTTGCTAAAATGGCACTCAATATTAAAAACAATCCATCTATTCCATTGCTAAGAAAAACTTATGTCGCTTCATTTCTGATACTTATATTATTTAGAGTATCAGGCTTCTAATTATACCCCCATCCTTTTTGTATTTTTCGTTTTGCTTGTAGAATCGAATAAACGAAAAATATAACTTCAATTACATTTGGATTATGTTCAAACTACACAGGCATATAATTTTTTTCTGCATCCTTTATTAGAGCTTAAATATTTGTGATGACGACACGGAAAACGATTTTTACACTATTTCTTTGCCAATTTGGTAGTTTTACCACACAAATCCTGCGGGTTTAGCTATCTTTGAATCTGCTAGGAAATTGATCCACGATCAGCATATTTTAATTATTTCGAAGATCTCTAAATCCGTAATTAAGTCACAATTAATAAATTATTTAGAAACTAGTTACCTCGTCAACGATGGCTAAAGGGGAATGCCCATTTTAGTCCTGACACCTCCAGACATAATAGAAGTCTTAAGCGGTCCAATATGATCCTCCGAACATATTTAATTAACAATGTTTATTTCCCCGGAAGGTTTGGGGGGGGGGGAGGGTGCGAAGTTCGGTCTAGTACAGAATCGAATTCCTTAGGACCTGAGAAGAAGTTTGAGTATCCAAACTTCTATGCCCGGAGAGTTAAATATCTATTTATAGCCATCCCCATATTCACTTTTTTAGTACTTCCCACTTTTTTATTCGAACTGAGGTACTAGATTTTTCGCTCCTTCGATGCTAACTCAATAGGGTTATGTCCGATCGGAAAACGGGTTACACTCACACCTCATCTCAGTACCAGCTACAATTCGTAGAAGAAAACGTTTCTTTGCATACCTATAGGGTGGGGTATGAGCCTCCGGCGGCGGGGGGAGGGGGGTTCCAATACGGTATGCTGCATATCAAATTAAAGGTCTCACTAAGTACTTTTTTCCCAGTTCACAAAACATTCTCGGGACAGGTTTCTGCCGCCAGAAAACCCATTTTCATGCACTCGGGTTTTATACACCCCCAGATACTACATCTCACATATATTTTTGTGGTTCTTTCTTTCACGGCCATTAGTGTTCTGTTGTGAACATTTTCTCATATGAAATCATTTTTCACGACTCAGCAATTCCGCGCATTCACGAGAAGTAGGAAAGTCCTCCTTTTCACCCAAGAAAGTCGCTCAAGCTACATCCGATCGCCAATGCTTTTCCCTGCGTAATTGAAATAAACACTGTTAATTAAATATGTTTAGAGTGTCATAATGCATCGTTTAAGACATATCTCATGTCTGGAGGTGTCGGACCTAAAGTTGTATGAAAGGTGAGCCTTCCCCTTTACTTCTAGTGGTAATATTCATCTGAGGACCGCTAACTTTTCTTGTGAAACGCTAGGCTCGTAGTCTCTACAATTTTATTGAGTCCATAGTCGTTGCCATAAATAGTTCAGTGGTTTTTTCGAAATGGATTTTTTTTTATTTAAACTTGGAGTAGTTGGCCTCTCTCGACCTCTTCTATTATGTATTGAACGTTTTTTGTTTTTTGTCTGCTCACATATATGGGTTGTATTGTATTAAGACTCATTTCACTTAACATAATTCCATAAATGCAAAATTACTGACATAAAAACTTTTATTTAATTAAATTAAGTTTAAAAATTTTCCCCTTCCTATGTATAATTAGTAAAAAGTTAGAGCATAATTATTTCCTATCCCGAATCTTCCACGATCCTTAGCTAGTAAAATTCATTTTAGTCTAAATCAATTTAATTAAATCCGAAAAGGATTCCTTAAATATCCGCTCATACACACCCACACACCCACATCTATATATATATAGACAATATGGACTCTACTTACAATAAATTAGTAATACAACTTTAAATTTTGTTCAGTGAATGTACTTTCGGTGTATTCATTAAATATTCAAGACAAATTAGCTGTCCTGTAATTAATATAAAAAGGTACCCTTACTTTGCGTCAACTGAAATAAATTATAGGGCAGGTGGTAGTGACAGATTGTCAATTGAATAGGTCCACACAATATAAACGATAAGAAGGCCTAAAATTATCCTTTTCGAAAGTATGTACTTAATGGAAAATTCCGGTTCTTTGTTAGCAAAAATGTTAAATTATAAGATGTAGATAATAATGAAGTATGAAAAGTGCCTAGCCATTTGCAGTGACAAATGGAATAGATGGAAAATTGTGTTGGCGCTGTGAAATTCCCTTTAATTGGTATTATCTGATGATGAGAGGGTGTACTTTAATTTTGAGACTTTCAAAAGTATTTTTGGTGTTTATAAATCAGACTTGAATTGGTGGATAATATTGTGTTGGAAATATGTATATAATTTCTCTGTGTAGTTTAAATATACGAGATTAATTCGTATTTACAGAAGTGGAAAATTAGGAGGATGCCCGAATTGGCCGCTTAGAAATCAAGTAAGATGGAACAAATCCGTAATTAACTTTAGATTGGTTTAATTTTTTTCATCATTCGTATTTATTTCGATCTTGTGCAACAGACTGTGTTTTACGATGACTTTTCTAATATAATTTATAACACTTCAGGAGTTCCTCAGGGCAGTTATTTTAGTCCGCAGTTCTTTTTATTTACATTCAAAAATAATGTATTTATACTGTTATGCCTTTCTTGATTTCTAGGTAACAATGACTGTGATCTTCTCTATTATGACTAGCATACATTTTACCGCTGTTGTTTTATATGTATTAATCCATTTCCGTTGAATATGTGCACAGTTATGGACGCGTTGTGTGAAAAAAAAAGTAGTTTATAGGGTAAATGCACCAATTTGCGTCCACTTCATTTTATAACATGCCATAAAACGACGTATTTTCCTTAAAATGCAGACACTTCTATATCTTCATTTTCGTGCATTTATCTGTTACCTAACTAAAGTGAGCAACAGCATCGTTGAGTTAAAGTTTAGTCGTCAGAGTTCTATTCATTAGGAGTCGGCATGTAAATGTGCAAATGCAATAAAACATTTTTTTTAATGTAATGCTATGAGTTTAGTTATATTTCTGAAAAGGTTATTCGAAAATGGTTTTATGAGCTGCAAAATTATATAAAGGAGATGAACGCAGACGACATATTCGAAGAAACACTTGTTTTCCCCGACGTACGACCACCTAGCGATGTAGTGAATAGCCATACCAGAGGACTGGTCGTTCTGATTCAGGCTACATGAGAATATATCACGAATGGGGTAAAAATTAATGTACAACAATGAAGCTAAGCGAGTTTTTCAGCGCAAACAGAATAATTTTATACGCACTTCCTTCCAGCACAACACATATGCTACAATCAGCAGAGATTAGTGTTTTCAACTAATACGCCATCAAAAGAAACGGGAATGGTTAAGTGATGATCTTGTTTTAAATAGATGAACTAACTTTGGATCTTATTTAGACGCATTGAATTAGATGCGATTCCCTTTGCTCTAAGCCAGGATATTATCAAAATCATAATTCAATGATCTAATCATGCCCAATCCTTTGACTCATGCGACATTCCCTCTGAAGTCCGTAAGAGTGGCAAAGGAGTAAGTGGAACAAGGTCCTGTCAGCGGCAAGTCTATGGATGGGATCGAAAGTAAGGGAAGGCATATATGGGTGCTGACCTCATTGAGGTAGAACCATGCAAGAATCCAAAACAGACCAATTGGGGGAGATACCATAGGGAACTGGTTTCCACGCTCGCCTCTTCAGCTGAAAAAAATCAGGAGTATTGCCGCCTTGGAGAAGGCAGTAGGGAGGCTGCAGTCTACTGTGACTGAAGCCTTCGAAGCTTACTGTCATATTAGTACGGATATTGGAAGGAAACCAATGCCGTGGTGGAACGACAGTAAGGCTTCCAGAAGGCTTTTTTACAAAGCCAGGAGGACTGGCTCGAAGGAAGACTGGCGGCTCTACCGCGAAACTCAGAGTACCTACATGAGGCTTGTTAGGAAATAAAAACGACAGGCCTTTGTATACTTCTGCGATGAGCTTGATGACTATAGTGAGCCGGTTAGGCCGCTCAGGGCTCTTAGGAGTGACCCATCGGCCAGGCTGAGTGTTCCCAGAAGGCCCGATGGCTCATTTACGGCATCGAAGGAAGACGTCTGTAGACATCTTCTCTCGACGCATTTCCCAGATTGTAGGCTTGAAGAAGACCTACAGTTGTGTGGCGAACATCCCCTACCTGTCTGGACTGGTGGTGATTGGTCCACTGCTGCGAAGGTAGTTGATGGCGAGAAGGTGAAATGATAAATTTCAACATTATCGGCTTTTCAAGCCCCTGGTCCGGACGGTATTCTGCCTGTCCTTCTTAAAGTAGAGACCGTTCATCTGGCTCCATACATCGACTCCATTTTCAGGACATGTATCGCATTTTATCTAAGGTGCGGAGGAAAGTGATGGTTGCCTTCGTTCCGAAGCCTGGTAAGGTTTCTTACATGGACCTAAATAATTTTCGAACCATAAACCTCTCCTCTTTTCTTTTGAAATGCCGAAATGCCTGGAGAGGCATGTGGGTGAATATATCAAGGGAGTAGCCATAAAGGCTTTTCCCTTAAACACATCACAGCACGCTTACCGGAGGGGCAGATCTACGTAGACAGCTCTCCATTCAATGGTTACTGTCATTGAGCGGGGACTGGATCGTGGACTGTTTACCTTGGGCGCCTTTCTGTACATCAAGGGGGCTTTTGACAGTACCACCACCGAGTCGCTATGTGAAGCAGCTCGTCGACCACCTCGAGTACCGGGTCTCTCATCACAGCGGACGTTCATAGGAAGCATCAGCAGAGATGACCGAACCTGAGTACTTGCAGGTGTACAAAACTGTTTCTTGATGGGCCCAATGGAAATATCTCGGATTTTCTCATGAGGATCGGAAGGAAACAATCTAGACCTGTGGTAGGAATCATCGCCGGATACAGCTCACTTCACTCTCATCTAACAAAGATTGAAGTTGTTGACAGCCCTCAGTGTCTGTTCTACCTCAAGGGAGAGCCTGAGACAACCGAATAATTTTTGTGTGCGTGTCCGGCCTTCGCTTGGAGCAGACTGGATACTCTAGGGTCCGACCTTCTATTTGGCGATGAACTGAAAAGCTTTCCTCACCAAGACCTGATGCGCTTCATTAAGAGGACAGAAACGCTTTGGTGAATGGTCTCTACCAGGGCAGATAAGGTGAAGTTCAGAAGTAATGCAATCTAATACAGCCCATATTAAGCAACCAGATAAAAAAGACTTTCAATCGACAATAGAAAAAGTGTGAAGTGTGTTGAAATAAATATAGCTTTAAGAAAAATGTTTGCTTTTATTATATAAATTTATAAAACGTTGAATTTCGTTGTTATATAACTCCAATGCGAATTGAATTAGTTTTGAACTGGAGAAAATGATGTGTGAATTTCATCACAAATTCTTATAACTTTTTAAATCAGGACTAAAGAAAAAATTAATAAAGTTGCATCTTTCAAAACGACATCTAAAAGCAGTTTTTTAACTTTTTTTTTATCCTGGATGCAAATTGGCTCCTTTGTGTACGCAAACTGGTTATTTTCTCATACACTGATATTTTCAATTATTATGCAGACAAGCAGTGGCGTAGCAAAGATGAGCAGGCCGCCTGTGGCACCACAATAACGGGACACCAAATTTTTTGTAAAAAATTACAGTATTATCGCATATTTTGATGAATTAAAAAAGTTGGGCCACAAATCATTGTGAATAGCTCTTAATTCTAATAAAATGGCCATATAGTTCAATTTCCATAACTGGCTCTATGATTTCAACTTCAAATAGCCATGTAAACTTGTGGATTCACAAATCTGGGCAATTTTTAACACTAGTAATTGAAGCTTGGCTTGGTAGTGTTAGAACAACATCTAGAGTAATTCTCAATTTCCTGCTTTGTGTTTTAGTGCACTCAATTTTTGGTGAGCATCAACAGATTTCAATTATGAACTTGATTTTGAAGTAAGTTATCTTATCTCTGCTGCTGTTTTTAGAATAATGAAGAGACGTTAGGAAAGTGGATGTTTACATATGTGAATCCACAAGCCAGTGCCAGTAATGGTTAAAATGATAGTGCAGCTTCTAGTTCTTCGAAGCCCGCTAAACTTATTCTTGTTCACAATGCACACTGGTTTCCCGTATATGGAGGAAGCGTCAAAAATAGATAACTTCATCAGTATGTGATTGCAATAAATGAAAACCACTCAGTTTCAACTAAACATGTGTCTTTAATGATAGAAATAAAAAAATTGATGATTTAATATAAAAAAAAAATAACCATAAAAGAAAAATGCATCGAAATTTTTTCACATTTTATAGAACATAACAAAAAATCATAAGCATAGAAAAAAATAACTCAATTTGGTAAAGTTAAAAGTTTTATCTTATTAAAAATAGTATTTATTTAAAAATGAATAAATCTGTAACCATATACTATAGAAAATACACTATACACATAGGTATAGTTAAGTTAAAATTACTTATTATGCTACATATCCTAAAATAATTTTATTGTGACTTCTTAAGCATACTTTTTTATACATATCTACTATGAAGACAAAATATTCTTATGATAATAAATCTAAAACCGCTTTGGTCAATGTAGTCTTCTTTTTACGCGGTAGTTTTCTCAACGCCGTAATCAAAGGATCTGAACTTAAAAGAAGTCGGTTTAACAAATCCGTATTAGTAGCGATCCGGGAGATTTTTCGGGTGTGGTTCAGTCTAAATATCTTTATGTCCTTATTTTTGGCTTCGGCTGCTTCTTCCGATAACTCTCCGATAGGCAGAAGAGCAAAGTCAATTACTTCTGAACCGTGAATAAGTATCTTGTGGACAGACGCAGGAAGGTAGTACCACGGATATTGCTTTACAAGTTTTCTAGCGGTTTCAATGGAAAAATCTCTAAATTTATCTTTATTTATTTTATAACCAGATGCCATTGCCTTTAATATAGTTGCACACCTATCGATGAGACACTTATCTATACCAGTTATCTCTGCAGAAACTTCAGAATTTTCAAAAAACTTTCGGGCAGTATTGCCATCATTTGAAGTTCCACTTCCGCCAGTTCGTGGCTGATCTACTATCAAACTTAACTTAGCCCTAAACTGAGATTGTATATCTTTCTTTTTTATTGCAAACTGCTAATTTTCTTCTTTTGTTCTAATTTGCCACTTTTTAATATCTAAACGATAAGACACATGAATAAAATATTCAAAAAAGCGAATCCACGAGTGAAGAGGAGATAGCCCAAACTCATATCTCTCCTTGTGCACTCGTTTGTTTAAGCATTTATCTACATCGTTCATCTCCGTTGGCTTAGCCTCACATATATAACACTTCGACGAGCTTGTTTGACTAAGGGCACTGCACACTTTGCCATCAACCATAGTTAATTGTAACTCGTGTTTTATTGACAACACTTTGTTGGTTATATTTATAACAGAAGGCACCAAGAAATTTATTTTGTCTTTAAAATACGTTTCCTCTTGACTGGTTAAGGCACTATTCTCTTTTTTAAACTGAAAGCGTATAGGCCTACAGTATCTAGTCGAAGATGGACGGGGATTTTTCCAAATTATTTTATTATCTGAAGGATCAACTAAGCGTAGAGGCACATAGGAGGTGACAAACAAATTTCCATCTTGCGTTTCCGAATCAGTGAAAGATTGTTTGTACTCGTTATGACCTGTACTGCCATCGAAACCCCATTTTCCT
This sequence comes from Dioctria rufipes, assembly GCA_963924295.1. Lineage (NCBI taxonomy): Eukaryota > Metazoa > Arthropoda > Insecta > Diptera > Asilidae > Dioctria > Dioctria rufipes. Next base: position 26,378,272 of record OZ002744.1, on the reverse strand, counting down.
ATCATACATAAGTTATTTAATGACGATTCAGACATATTTTCTATAACATGTTTTTGCGACTCTACTATTCGCGAAGCTGTGTGATCTAAGAGACTTTGCAAATTTATTTCACCGATAACACGTGATTAGCGCTCGCTTAATCTGCTCACTTTCGATTGCGAAAAAGGAATGATGGGGTGTCGATACAGATAATATATTTATACCTGTGTATGGGACGGATATCGGTCTAATATAACTAGTCGGTAATTGGCAGAAATTTCGATGTACCTCTTTTTATTTTTGTCGTATGGGATGGACCACTGTGCAATGTGACCAATGGGGATATTTAGCTTTAACAATAACTAAAGTAGCTTTTCGCTTGGTTGTACGGGCACTGAATTACAACAGCTTATTCAGGATGTTTATCCGAAATACAGTAAAATGCTCAAAAAGGACTTCTCAAAAATTTTGGAGATTTTGGAGCAGCTCTCAGGAAGGAACTAGAACGCAAATACCAGGACTGATGCCACTCCGCTTTTGCTGATCATGCTATCTTTCTCTTTCCTCAATTTTCTAGAATTTTGGGCATAAATTCTGGTCGAGGTGAATACCGTCCAAACGTACTTGTAAACGTGACGATTCAACTTTAAAAATTGTGCTCCGAAACTAGAGGTGTTCTAAGATTATCTGACGGAGAGTAGAGAAGTCATTTCGGAAAGATACACTGCTGAAGAGAATTGTAAGGACCTTGGCATTACAACGCACCCTTAGCGTCGCATTCGGAGAGAGAGAGAAGAAAATGCCGGGCTTGCTTTTACTGAATGTGGAATATCCTTCACAGCTTCTGCGCTTTATTGAAGACTTCAGCCAACCTGATTCGGTCCCGAATACCGTCGTTATGCTTTAAATGCTTCTTACCGTGGCCATCAACGTCGTGATTTGCAAGAAAGTTACTCCAAGTCGACACTTATAAAGAATTATCTACTGTCAACGATGGGGGATTGTAGATTGAACAATCTGGTGATTTTGTTCATTAAACGAGATCTGACTGTCTCAGTCGACCCCGAGAGTGCCATCAACGATTTTATTAGTCAGAAAACATGGAATTTTGTGAACATTCTTAACTTTATCCTTTTAGCATAGCTTATGTCAAATACAGATTTTGGTAAATTAAAATTTTTCACGCCAGTTCCTGTATCGAAATTTTTATGGTACGGTAAGTATTATGACACCATGTTCCCGTTCCGCCTTAGGCTCCAAAAGTCCTTGCTACGCCACTACAGACAAGCTAAATGTTATGAGTTTATAAGTTAAATTAAAAGATATATATTCAGCTTACTTTTGTACTACATAAGTTTAAACATCGACATTAAGTAAATTCTACTAAAAACCGTTCTTGTAAGGTTGGCATTTTCTTAAATGGACCCGAATTGTACTATTACTAACTAGAGTTTTCCTGTTCAAATTTCTTTTCTCCAGTATACTGATTGAAGTAATCGGCACAGAAAAAATTTACTTTAGTATTCTTTGATCTTTTTTTTTACATATTTTTTTTTTTTTTATAGGAACTGGCATTCCTTGGCTTCAGAATGCCGGCATTTACTTGAGGTCTTTTATCAGAAATGTTTAAATGAACATCCTAAGAGGAGTCAGTACTCAGCAAAAGTTTCAATTTAGATAGAAACGAACCTGTAGGCAATAAATTTTACTATACGTAGGTTTGTGTCCTGATAGTGAGAAAATTCATATAAAATTAGCCTAGACCTAAACCAAAGACCACGTTAGAGACATCTAGTGTAAAATATAGAAACCAAACATGCGGGAATTTAAGATGAAAAATGAATATTTTCAGTTCAAATAAATTGAAAATGTTTAACAAGAATCAACTCTCCTAAATTTTTTTTTTCACTTAATTTTTAAATATACATACTATTTTGCTTTGTATTTCAACAACTCTCCATGGAATATTGTAATTTCTAGTCGATGAAATATTAAGAGAAAAAACAAATACTATAAATACTACTAAATAATTAAAAAAAAACGTAACTAAACATGAAAAAACTCGACGTTATTTGATAGATCTAGGCTTTATCTTTCTAAAATAGTCACAATCTGAAGAAATGAGAATACTGATGCGAGCGTGGCCTTTGGTTCGTTATTTAAAACACAATATTAAATATTTAATATAAAAGTTCTTTATTTCACTCTAATCTTATACAATTCATATACCTTCAATTAATCAACTCAACATTAATTATCGCTAATACTGTACTTTCAATTATCGCAATCTAATTACAACACTTTCGTTTCTTTATTACTTTCGCTTGTTAACACTGCAACGTCTAAGAGAAGACTCTTTTCTTGGCGGTGACAACTCTTATATTTGTACCCTAGAAGCTCTAAAAATTATTCTGGAGTGTTCTATTCATTCTATTCCTGAACCTTCCCGAAGATTCTATCATCAATTCTCCGAACCTGAAGTCGTTTACTCTCCATTGCCAGTAGATGTCACCAGTTTGCTCTTTCTATTGCACGTAACACTGCCCCTTCTTAAAGTTGTTCGTCCCGAACAACAGGTCCACGGTCTTGATGCTCGTAGTATTGACACAAGTGGTCCAAATGAACAATTTTACGCTTGCCTCTTGTGCCACGATGAATTCTGTATACCACGTCATTATTTCTAGTTACTACTAAATACAGTCCTTCTCAATGTTGTTGTAGTTTTGGAGAACGTCCCTTACCTCGTTTCGGGATGTACTGCCAAACAAGATCACCTTCGTTAAATCCTGCGGAATTAGCACTTAAGTCATAGTGGGTCTTTATTCGGTCAGTATTTGCTGCTAATTTCGTTCTCGTGGCCTCGTGCACATCAGCTAATTGTTGTTTGAGCTCCGATACGTAGTCTACTGGTAACTTTTCTTCACCTCTGGGGGTACCAAATTTGAGGTCGCTAGGTAAACGCATCTCCCTTCCGAAGATGACTTTAGCTGGGGTTTGTCCGGTAGAGTTATGAATGGCTGATCTATAAGCCATTAGAAATATAGGAATATGTCGATCCCAATCGCGTTGATGATAGTCAACTACTTTCTTTACATGCTCGATCAATGTTCTGTTGAAGCACTCTACCATGCCATCAGATTGTGGGTGTAGTGGAGTTGTTCTGGTTTTTCTTATTCCCAACATTTTACACATCTCCTGAAAAGTCTGCGATTCGAAGTTCCGTCCTTGGTCCGAATGAATTTCGTGAGGCACACCAAACCTACTGACCCAATTCATTATTATTTGTTCCGCAACTGTGGTTGACTCTTGATTAGGAATTACATAAGCTTCAAGCCATTTACTGAAATAGTCAATGGCAACTAATATTTAACGGTTACCGCTATCCGTTTCTTGAAAAGGTCCAGCAATGTCTACAGCTATCCTTTCAAAGGGGGCTCCAACATTATACTTATGCATTTCACCTCTGCTTCTGTGTTGCGGCCCGTTGCAAGCAGCACAGACAGTGCATCTGCGGCACCATTCCTCCACATCTTCTCGCATATATAGCCAATAAAACCTTTCCCGTATTTTGGAAATTGCTTTGTTCACTCCCAAATGTCCTCCAGAGGTTCCACCGTGCATTTCTTCTAGAACATCTTTAACGTTGGATGCTGGCACGACTATCTGCATTCGGAATGATTCGCCGTTAGGTGCTTCCCATTTGCGTTTTAATATACCACATTCAATATGAAGAGAGTTCCATTGAGCCCAGTTTTCAGCTTATCGCTCCGTTCCGAAATATTCTTCCAATCTGGTCTTTCCATGTCTTCTTTCCAAGCGAGAGTAGGTGAAATGTCCGGATCTTCTCGTTGTGCTGTTCTCAGGCTCTCGTTTTCCCAACCTGTAGATGGTTCCACGGTTACCAACTGTATAGTTGCTGTTGTTTCGTTTTCTTCCACCCGGGCGCAATGTTTGCATTCAAGTTTGCATGGACGTCGTGAAAGGGCGTCTGCATTTCCATGGATACGACCTCTTCGGTGTTGGATTTCAAAATAATAAGCCTGGAGTTGCTCTATCCATCTCGCTACTTGTCCCTCAGAGATCTTAAACTGCAGAAGCCATTTAAGCGCTGCATGGTCGGTGCGAAGGATGAATTTCTGCCCGTAGAGATATTTATGAAAATGTTTTGTTGAACTTACAATGGCAAGTAGCTCTTTTCTTGTAGCACAATAATTGTTCTCTGACTTTGAAAGTGCTTTGCTACAGTAAGCTACTGGAACTTCTTGACCATTCTCCTCCTGCGAAAGTACTGCACCAATAACATCATTGCTGGCATCAGTGTCTAATATAAATGTTTTTCCCAGCTTTGGATAGTGAAGTACTGGAGCTTCACAGAGCTGTTGCTTCAAACTTTCAAAACTTTCGTTGCATTTATCCGACCATATGAACGGCCTTCCCTTTTCTGTAAGTTAATGTAGGCTTCTTACTATATCTGCAAAACCTTTCACGAATCGCCTGTAGATGTCACCAGTTTGCTCTTTCTATTGCACGTAACAATACCTGCTAAGAAGGATTTTTGCCATTTTTCACAAGTTTCCGAGCTAATATCTCCATTCTAATGCAACTTTTTTATTTTTGCCGACGTTATTTACTAGACTTCTTCATTACCTTTAATTTAAGATATAAATCATTATTCTGGTACAAATAGTTCGCCAGAAATTCGCATTGAAAAATGTATGAAACTTGCAAATCTTGGTACTGACTCCACTTAACGATATAATTGCAAATATCGCTCTTAACATACACAAATATACATGCAAGTCGGTCATATACATATATGGCTAGTAATAACCGCAAAATAATGTTGAGTCTATCAAGAAAAAAGACCATTGAAATGGAATCAGCTGGGTATAATGGAAATGGGCTGACGAGAATGCCCTAAGTACCTTAGAGAATTAACTTTCGTTTTTTTTTTTTTGCACCCTCAAAATCGTCGACATAATGTTAGAAGATTGTACACATATAAACCCGAAAATAGTGGAGTCATGTGTTCGAAATGTTCGTTTACCTTCTCGGGAATTCATATGATTATTTTCATGTCCTTCTCCAAGCAAAAGAAAAAACAAAAACAAAAAACAACACAAGAACGTATAACAACAAATCCTAATGGGATAATATTTCATGAAATGGGATTTAGGATTTCGAAAAAAAAAAACAAATACACAACATTCAACAGGGATAATATAAAAACAAAGGCAATGTACCTACTTAATGTGAACATTTTCAATACACTTATTTGGATGGAATCCATTTTCTACACTTTGCCCTTCGCATTTTTCAGGGTCAGAAGTTGAAATATATTTTTCCTGTTTTTAGGAGCTAGCAGCAAACGATGAAAATTTTTTTAGCATTTTCTGTCATATTATCAGAAACATACCTGGACTCAGGTAAGATAAATTGTAGCTACTTTGTACAGACAAAACAAAGAAAGTGTGTGTTAGATGATATATATTTTAGAAATAGGTATATATGTATGTACATATGTCTCATATACTTACTACGATCCAGAAAGTATATATCATATGAATTGAATAAATCAACGAACATTAAAATAGATATATGGCGGGGCATTGTTATGGTAAAAAATATGGGAATACTCATCTCCTCACACTATAATGAATATCTCTCTGACATTCGATCCTCAAGAAATATTATTTTCAGTATCAATCAATCGACCTTTATAACCCAGAAGGATGAATCAAGCGCATTCTACTGAAATATGAACTGGCAATAGAATATTAGGAAAAAAAAATATAACGAGCTTGTGTAGCTCCTGCTAACGAGCAAGAAAAGAGGAAAAAAAATTGCCAAAGGGATGTTGTTCACAATATCCCATGTGACATTTTTCGACGACACACACATCGATAGTTGAAAATGGAAAAACTCAAGTCTCAATAAATTTTGTCAATTTCAGTTATTTTTAAAGGGCGACACATACAAATCAAGTTTTTAGCCTTAAAATCATACTTTGATTTTTCTATTTTTGGTTATTTTATAAAAAGGATAGTTAGACATTATGTTTAATTGAAAAGTAATGAGAATGTGTTCTTTCTAATGTTCCTTAGGGTACATGCACAAAGACGTGAGACAAGAAGAGCGAGGCAAGACGAGGCGAGGCGAGGCGAGGCGAGGCAAGGCGAGGCGAGGCGAGGCAAGGCGAGGCGAGGCGAGGCAAGGCGAGGCGAGGCGAGGCAAGGCGAGGGAAGGCGAGGCGAGGCGAGGTAAGGCGAGGCAAGGCGATGCGAGGCGAGGCAAGGCGATGCGAGGCGAGCCAAGGCGATGCGAGGCGAGGCTAGGTAATTGAGCGAGGCGAGGCTAGGTAATTGAGCGAGGCGAGGTGAAGATGCATCTAGAAGTGTAGTGTTCATAACAAAGCATTCAGTTTCTTAGTAAATCGCGAAGTGAGAGCATAAGTTCAATATTCTTAAATTTGCTTCTTAAGGATATAAAATAAGTCACTTTTCGTTTACCGAGACCTTTCCGCAGTTTTGCTTGTGATCCAAGGCCATATATATGGAGTGCGTTTGTGGGGTTAAACCCCCCCCCTCCCTATCTTTGTAGTATATACTGTTATCTTATCTTATCAGAAGCCAAATTTTTACCCACAATTCTTTATATGTAGCGGCTCACAACAATTTGTGTTGTCATTTTATAACGTCTTTCTTCCGTGGCCCTTTCAAGTAAAACAACTTATGAAAAGTTTGGAAAATAGAGAAAGGAAATAAGCAGTAGATATGGTAGCTTACTTTGATACGTTGCAGTTTAATCGCAGCGGTATTTTAAATTTTGTTGACATTTCTAAGGGAATATTAAATGTTAACCCCTGACTCTACATAAGAGATAAGAGCTCTTATCCTCTTAACAGGGCTATCAAATCCCTGTTAGCAAATATTGGTATTCTACGTAAAAAGTTAATAAGATGTCAGATGTCAGCTGATCTCTTAACTTTTCTACAGATTTTTTTTTTTTTAAGAGATTTAGTATTCTAGCAAACAAAAATATCTGTCAAATATCTGTTAACATAAGAATTAATCACCGAGGTACGCTTAGATCACTTATCGTGAAAGTCGTCTAAATTGTTTTATTTCTAATTACCGAAGTTTTGGATAAAAATGCTGTAAAGTAAGTACATATTTATATAATACGTATATATTACATAAATAATGTATAAGTTTGCGAAATATAAAATATACTATATGACCCGTGCACAGAGGATAGCGCTGAGCAGGGGCGGATTTGATCACTTGGCCGCCCTAGGCCTATGGAAGATCGCCGCCCTAGGCCTATGGAAGATTGCCGCCCCCCTACTCCCTGTAAAACACGAAAAATTGAATGATCTATATCCAGTGAAGGGACCCCAGGCTAGAATTAGTGGAGTAGGCTGCCTCATAAATCGGAGTAAATTTGAAAAAAATGGAGTAGAATTAAAAATAACACTTTCCAACGAATTATTTTATTTAAAAAAACGAAAAAGTATAAAAATGTAATGAAATACCCACAACTACAAGAAAAAATCGCCGCCCCCTAAATCTGCCGCCCTAGGCCCGGGCCTACTCGGCCTATAGGGAAATCCGCCCCTGGCTCTGAGGAATATGAGGGAAGGAATATGAGGGACGACTTTGATCCGTTTGCTATGTATTTCTGAGGCTGCATTCATAAGGAATTTCAAATCTCTCAAATGTTTGCCTTTAAGTGATTGAAATGACATTACCATACGATAATCTAATCTAATCGACAATGGTAAATCTGAAAGCATCGCATTAGACATCTCGAAGGCTTTCGATAGACACCGGCATCTTGCTCTTTTAGCTAACCTTCAGGCATTAGGTCTAGATCATCTTCTCTTAAGATGGATTAAAAGTTTTCTCTCCCGCCGTTCAATTCAAGTTATATTGGACGGAGTTACTTCTTAGAGTTTTATAATTCATCACGGTGTACCGCAAGGCTCTGTGTACATTTACCAGATTAATGCGTGCACAAGGAGATCGAATATGAACTCGGTTATTCAGGGAAATCGTGTCTTGTTTAAGGCTTCCAAAACGCAAAATAGTCTGTTATCACTCAAACGTACTCCAACCTCCATTTAACCCATTTCCGTCGATGGAAAAGATATCTCGAACTAGCCATCTCTTAGCATCTTAGACATTGAAATATCCTAAGGTGGTCGTCGGATGACTTTTCAGGTATCGCTAAAAACGCGATGAAGTACCTGGACTTCTTGCAAAGATGCAAGAAATATTTTACTCCATCAGACTTGGTGCATATCTACAAGTCTCATATCAGGCCTAGATTAGAATATAACTCCCGTATTTGGGCAGGGGCTAGACGCGCTGCATTATCGGCTTTAGACAAAATCTAAAAGAAGGCCTTTCGGCTTATTGTCGATGACATATCAATAGCAACTATTAATTCCCTAGAGCACCGACCTAATGTCGGATGTCTATCTCTCTTTTATCGCACTTCTATGGCCATTGCTCTGACGAAATTTCTAGCCTGATCACTTGTAGAATTCTTCCTATGCGCACCATACGAGCTGTAACCCGAGCTCACGCTCACACCCTTGAAATCAGCTTCAGCCGTCCCATGAAATTCCGCGAATCGTTCATGAACAGAACAGTACGAATGTGCAACAGCTTGGCATCCTCTGTTTTCCCCTTCAGCTATAAGCCACAAACATACAAGCGTAATGCACACAGGCACCTCCTTTTCAAATCTCTACCCCTTCTTCCTTTCCTAGTTGTGCTACAGCATCATAGAGTATCCTGTTAGCTTTAGCAATAAGCTGCCACGCACCATAGTTCAAAGATTAACAAGGTGTTGCCGATTCAATAGTAACTTCTAGTATTGAGACGTTTTTTCGTGACAAATTTTTACCAGCGACTTTGTTTTAAGTTTTTCGTGTTATATTGACTGGAAGACGTTTTGAATTCTGCAGTGTTAAGTTGCAAAAGCAACACTCGGTAGAGTATTTAATAGAAACATTAAATTTCTCCGTGAAAAGTAATTAAGGGCTAGTGAGAAAGCAAAGAAATTTCCAAATAGAAAATTTGTAAGAGCGATTGAAATATAAACAAACAAATTTATTGCCATATTACGTAAGCATCTGATTGACAGATGAATCGACTATACTTGTTAATTCTGTATCATGACCACTTCGAATAAAATAAAAATAAAGACATCTTCATACTAATATTGGTTAATTTTAATATTTTCATTATAGAAATGTCAATATAACACTTTATTTGATTGCTCATTTGACTTTGACCACGACTTAGAACAGTCCGAGTTTCAAAATGTAAACTGGAATTTTCTCGTCCGTTTCAATTCATCATGAAATATACACACAAGTTCACAGAAGACTTTATAGTAGAGGAATTTTTATAAAAAAAAATTAATGAAAATCATTTCAAAATCTAATTTAAAAATTCAATAAAATATTTCTTAAAGACTTTTTGTTATCTTGAACTCTGGTACTGCTACTCACAGCCTTCACTTCTACTAAAAACGAAGTGTGTTTAAATGTCATGCTAAACGTGATAAAAATTGCGACTTAGTTCAACAACTAAGCCTGAGTAATTGTTGCATCAGTAAAAATGTTACCCTTTCATGGGAAACTTTAGTCGCATTATCTTTGGTTGATTTTTTTTTCTCGTTATTGTATCCGTCCCTCTTCGTACTACTTCATAAAATTTCTACGATATTTTTATTTTTATTCTCAAAGCGCGTTGCGTTTTACCAACGGGGCCTCCAGGGATCGTAACTACCACGGATATCTTAAAATCAGAAAAGAAAAACGAAGGAAGGAAATTTTCCAAGGGAATTGCAAATAAACTTTGTCCTCACAAGAGGTGCGTTTTTGAAGAGTGTCGTTTTATAAGGAACTACGATGACAAGAACTGATAAGGGTAATATACAAACAACAACATCCTGTCGTCAATGGCAATTCGAGAGAGAGAGAGAGAGAGAGAGAGAGAGAGAGAGAGAGAGGAGAAAGAGAGAGAGAGAAAAAGACAGACAGAGAGGGTGTGACTTTTATGTAAAATAAAATCTTTGCCACATCAAAGGCTGGGTAACTTATTTTCAACGTTTTCAAAATTTTTTACTCATTAGCTATATTCATTAAATCAATCCTGATGACTGTAGAGGAGCAGTACTACTACGTCTAAAAGGTAAAAACATTTAATTAAATTACGAAGGTGATTCTAAATCGAGCTCTATGGAATTTTTACTGAGGCAATTACGTTAAATTGTATCCCGTTTTCCCTTGCCACAGTCGAACTGATGTTAAAAGTTAAAATTTAATGTGCGAATGATGTTAAACGGTGCACAGCATTTTTCGACACTTGAATTTATTTTATTTAAAACGCACATCCGTGAAATTACAACCAATTTTTATCGGACCATTACCGCCAACCAATAGTTTTGGAAAATTATACCCGATTGTGGGCGCCCTGTAGAAGAAAACATAAACAAATCACAGGTAAAAAAAAAACCATAGTTGAAATACAGTTAAATACAGAGTGTAAAACTGGCAGTCCCCCACCACTGACCATAAATTATACAAATTTTTCTGTTAATGATAATTTAATCGTTGAAGGTAGAGGTAAATATTATATTATGTATACCTACATCTGTGGTATGAGCTAAATAGTTTGTAGTGGTAATAATAACTATATATATATAGGTATACAAGGTGCCCCATTCTAATATGGCAATATTTGACCAGGTTATTTCTATGCGGGAGGATGACGGATTGAGCAGCTTACTGAATTTTACCATTTAATAGAAAATAACATACATTTTTGAAAACTACAGGGTGAAAGATTCTTTTTACCACGTTGTTAAATTGAAGTAAATCCTCGATCTTTTAAAGAACAAATAACTACCTCCCCTTCAGAGCTGGGCAATACTTAAGTAAAAAAAGACCTACGTACTACTTAAAGTACATTTTCGTTACTTAAGACTTATTACTCAATACTTTTGAAATGCCCCTACTTAGTACTTGAACATAAGTACTTGCTTCTATTTACTTGTACTTAAGACTTAGTTTTGTACTTAAGTACCAAGATTTTTACTTAAGTATTTCTGAGTCTATTAAGTACCTACAAATATCTAGCTCTTCGTAGAAAAGCAACCACAATCTCTAGCGCAACTCCTTTTTGTTGAGTTTTAAAGCACCCAAAGAAATGTCAAAGAATGTGCCGCACTCACGCGTCAAGGCAGAACATTAGACAAACACACATACACACATACACACAAGACTGGGCAAGTAGAACAAAAACCAGTAACGTCTCGCTCGAATATAAAATCGACAATGCCTTGATTCTATGACATAACCACTGACATGTATAATATGGATTGCAAAAAGTGGGCTTACTTCTTATTGATGACTCTTTCGGCTTAATCACCAAGTACCAACTGAGAGAGAACTGAAAACAACAAATAAATTAGTGGATTCTTCGAAATAAATGTTTTTAAATCAACCATTTAGGGTTATTACTGACAAAAACTGTTTTATCAAAGAGAATGTATACATTAAATACGCAGAAGAAATTCACTTCTTCAATTTCCCGCCAATGATTTTGTCAATGTTGGCACCGATGTAAGAACTCTTTTTGAAACAAGAAATTGTGCCTACGTAAAATAGAAAAGTAAGCAGTAAGTAAGCAAGCAATGTCTCGCTCCAATATAAAATCAACGATGCCTCGACCTGATGTATGGAAAGACCTCAATTCTTTCTTAGAAATTTACTGGACATATTTTCCTTAGAATAGTTATGCATTTATTGGAGGCGATAATGGGTGCTTGGGCGGACCTCTAATAGTTTTTGTGAGTGTAGCAAGGAGAGGTGAAAGTTTTACTCTACTTGCAGCACCGAAAACTATGAAAAACTATAAATAGTAGGCACTGGTTACTATACATATTATAGTTTTCAAAAGGAATTTATTTATTAATATTTCTTAACTGAACTCGATAAACTTCATTACATTACTGCCAACGTACAAAGATGCTAAAAAAGTACTTTTAAAAAGTACTTCAAAAAGTACTCTGTACTTTTTATAGACTTCTTACTTAGTTACAAGTACTTTTCATACATGCTTTACTTGTAATTACGCTGAAGTACTCAGGCCTTCGGTATTTATACTTGTACTTCAGTACTTTTCCTTTGGTACTTGCCCAGCTCTGCTCCCCTTGTCAAAGAAATATTTTCATTTTTTTTCATTGCTAGTACATAGCCGTACACGAGATTTTTTTTTTTTTTAAATTATGAAAATGTCCTATCACCCTGTAGTCCGGTAGGTAATATTAGTCGAAACTCCCTGTATAAAATTTTCAGTTGAAGATCACCTCTGCTTTCATCTGTGTCAATATGCAGAATATTTTCACAACACCCTGTACAAAAGTTCTACCGCGCTTATCTGATCATTTGCAGTACTCTTCAAGCTTAGTTGAATATTCCTTTTAGAAAAGATTCAGCTATGGATTTACATAGATTTCCGCAAAAATCAGTTATAAGGATTCCAAATTTACAGGCTTGTACGCTGGCCACATGTAGATGGGAGGAATTTAAAACCTGCCAGGACAGCTACAGCTTCGAGTGAAATATTACGGCTGTATCTACATTGGACACTTCCTCTGTGCAAAGCATGTAAAACGCGCCATTCAATGACTTGATTCCGGTTGAACTTTTGTGGTGAAAAGGATAAAAATAAGGCGAGGAATCATTCAATATACTTGTATTGTGTGAAAGATATTTATACCTCAATCTTGTCACAAATGAAGTAGAAACTCGCAATAAAACTTCAGCTTCGATTTAGACCTGGCTTACACAGTCAATACAATTGAAGCAATATAATATATAGGAAAAAACGGCACCCCCCCCCCCCTTACTCAATAATTTTGATCAACAATATAATGTCATTTACGATCTCGCTTTGACCAAAAACGGACCTAGGTATGTTTTCCCTGGGTGATTCTGAATCTCTCATACTATTCATGCGTTTTTTATGAAAATGACACTCAAGAAGAAGAAAAGAACAAAGAAAACAGAGAAAAGTATGGCTCAAGGAGGTGGTTGGAAAAGCGCCCGACTCATGGACATGAGGGACTATGCTTCGAATGTCACCGCAATTTTTTGCGAATACATGCACAACAGTTTTCTGATTGTATTGGTTTCATCAGAAATAAAACAGTAAGATACGGTATGATGAGGGAGGCCACAGGAGCAACAGAGAACAGCTTTGAAAATTGGAAGTTTTCGTTTTGTATTGCCCCAGACAGCAGCTTGCTAACGACTGACATGATTTTGCGCAACATAATCTTTTCTAATTTATTTTGTTTTTGTAGGCAGGGTGACAATAGATCCCAAGTACGAAGGCCAGGGCGGCCAATTGTGCTAACCTGCTAGAAACTCCATCACCAAAACATTCCTGATCTCTTAATGAAGCACGTCAGACCTAGGTCAGATAAGTTTTTCAGGTTATCCACACATAGAGGGCAGACACAAGCGTATCCAGCCTGCTCCGGGCAAAGGACGGACAAGCACAAAGAAAGTGTTCGATTGTCTCAGACTCTCCTTCCAGGCAGGACAGATACTCAGGGCTGTCAACAACTTCCATCTTTGTTAGATGAGGCTGAAGCGATCTGTGGCCGGTGATGATGCCAACCACAGCTATGCATTGTTTCCTTCCAATCCCCAGGAGAAAATCAGATAAATCATATTAGGTCCATCAAGAAAAAGTTTTGTACACCTGCGAGTGCTTAGCTTCGCCCAGCACTGCTTATGCTTCATACGAATATCCGCTTTGATGAGAGACCCGATAACCGAGGTGGCTGGTTTCGGTCCAGGGAAGAGTGAACCAGAGCCAGACCTGGCTAGAAGATCGGCTCTTCATTCCGCATGATCCCCATGTGTCTAGGAACCCACTGAAGGGACGATTTGCAGACCCCCAGTAACTTAGATGTTATCCGAGGGTTACTTAGCCATCAAGGCTGCTTGACTATGCGAAAGAATAGAACACATAGCCGTTGCACGCACATAACAATACATATTAACAGGCCTTCAATAAAAATTAGATCGTTTCAACTATTTTCAATATGTCTTCGATCAATATTATTGTTTCAATGGGCAAATGCATGTCTGTCACATTAAAGCATTCCAGGCTGGAAATGGTTTCAGTGGCCGTCATTTGAAATTGACATTACCCGAAATATTCTCATTTAACTGCGATATGTAGTAAGTTCCATGTTCCAAAATTATTACTGTATATACTTTAATATACCTCCTATTATGTGGCCAATCTTAGAATGTTATGAATTAAATTGGATTTATTACAAGATTGCAGTAAATATTCGTAAACGAAAAGGCAGAAGCATTAAAATCTCCTCACGTTTTAGGGTTCCATACCTCAAAAGGAAAAAACTGCACCCGTATAAAATCACACTTGTGTCCGCCCGTCGAACAATCCCCAGACGTTTTCCTCGAACGCCACGTGATGTAGGAATTTGAAATTTTTAAAAATGTTAAATCTATGTGACACGCATATTTTAAATATTATGAAATTTGTGTTTCTATATTCTATATCAGGGCTTCTTAAACTTTTATTATTCACGACCCCATTTATGATTGTGATTTTTTTCGAAACCCAAAAAATATAAAATAAATATATAAAAATATTTTGTGATGATTTATTTATAAGATAACAAAAAATTTAGTTTAAGATTTTGTTTAAAAACATACAAAAATATATAATTAAAAATTTTACAAAGAGTTGTAAAATTTTATTTATTAAACCCCCCAAGATTTCGCAAAGCGACTCCACTTGGGGTAGGGTCACGACCCATAGTTTAATAAGTCCCACCATATGAAATCATACGGTATACTAAGTTCGTCATTCCGTTTGTAGCACATAGAAATAATGATGGTAGAGCAAAATGGATTGGACACCTACGCACAATATTAAAAGTTATTGCATGTCTGTCCGTCCGTCCGTCCTCACGTCCTCACGATAACACGGCCTTTTAAAAAAAAAAAAAAGTAAAATTATGTTCGAAAATGGGACAAATCGGGTAACTCCTTCGTGGGGTTACCATACAAAAATTTCGTTTTTCATTATATATTTGGACAAAGCCTGAGAAGGAGAACACGTTAACATAGAGAGCTAAAATTTTGTACAGGGCATATCCATAAAAATATTAAATATAATTTAAAAATGGGCTAAATAGGGCTAATTAGGCCTTAATCTCACGGCAGTCTTAATGCACGGATTAGTAGACAAGCGACAATAAACGCCCTCAAGGGGTAGAATATATTATATTATGTCTCAAGAGTACTAGTTTATGTCAGGCATTCTTGACATTGCACTTATTGGTCGAAGCGAGGCCTATCTAAAATCTCTTCCGACCCATGGGTCACGGAACTCGGTTGATTTCACGCAACCCCACGCCAAAAGCTAATCCTCTAAGCATACATTAATAAGTGACCATCCTTCAAATCCTCGGACGCAGTATGCAATTATACAAAAAGACATACTCTTCTGTTCAAAGAAGAATATCCGCCTAAGTCATGCAAACTCAGATAATTTCTCTCTGCCCGCATATGGGCCACCCCAACAACTTGCGATGCTCCCACGAGGAGGCCTTCTCCACGTTGAGGCGAATAGTACTACTAATTGCAGCAAGAGCTCCTCAACCCCGTAGTACCAGGTTAGAAATGTCGGCTACTCAATTGGAATGGCTTTGGATAACATGACCATGAGGTCATGAGTACTCCCAGTGGTATATTTGGATGTATGTAGATATCCTTGTAGTAATGGAACTGGAGACTCCATTCGGGCCTAAGATCTTATTAGCAACGTATAAAAATATCCGTACTTATAATGTGATCCGTACTTATCTGTGAAAACTATCAGTCCTAGACGTTTTTATTGTACTAAAAACTACTTCAGAATATGAAATCCCACATAATTAGTAATAATTGGTTTTACTACCGACAAGCCATTTCAAAATTCAAAATATTATTGGATTCTGACAATATAGTTATGCTTAAGACATTCGAAATGTAGAGCTAACTACAATAGAAATACAATAATCAAAAACATATCTGCTAAGTTCCTGAAAAATGTAGCACAATTAATTTCTGAGATATCACAGGCTTTGGATTAGATTTTAATATACTCAAAGGGGAATGCCCATTTTAGGCACGACAACAAAAGATATAAGAGATGTCTTAAACGATGCATTATGATACTCTGAACATATTTTATTAACAATATTTATTTCTATTAAACCGGGGAAGGCTTAGGGGGGGAGGGTCAAATTTAGATCTAGTAAATTTTGGAAAATCTAGTATAGAATCGAATACCTTAGGTCCTGAGAAGAAGTTTGAGTGCCCACCCTCCTATACTTAAATAGCTCAAATAGCTATCCCCATATTCACTTTTTCAGGTATTTCCCTCTTTTTTAGCTGAGGTACTAGATTTTTGGTATCTTAAATCGGCTCTAACTCCGTAGGGCTCTATCCGATCGAAAAGCGGGTTTCAATGTTCGCCTCAGCTTATTACCAGCTACAATTCGTACAAGAAAGACAGCGTGTAACATATCAAATGCAAGATCTAGCCGAATATTATCGAGTCATGTACTTTCTCCCCAATTCAGAAAATTTTCTCGGGACATTTTTGCTGCCGGAAAACCCAACTTCATGCACTTGGGTCACTTGGGGATTCCACTTTGGGCGATCGATTGTTTGTTGATAAAGTTCTAGTACGGAACTCTAATTGCGGGAGCCTTACTCGCTCTTAACACTTTATGTACGGGAAAGGTAGTTCTACCCGCGCGCCTGACTGATGATAAACGGCGGGACGGGTAGTTCTAGCTTTTTAGCAGACTCTACTTTAAAGAAAGGTAGAACTACCCGATTTTTGTATACGAATGTTGTATACCAATCTCTTGGTAAATGTCCAAACTACATCTACATGTATAAAAAATCCCAATATACGTCCACTATACCCTTTTGTCTTCGTGCCCATTATATAGTAGGTAAAAAAGCTAGAATTGATCTATGGTGCACTATGGGTGCACTATAGGGTGTAATAATTGGTGCGCCTAGCTCAAGGGTTGATAGCTGAGGTGGAGTCAAGCAAAAAAAAATTATAAGATGAAGGGGATGGTAAGAGGCATCGTTTCGGTGGTGGGGGGGGGCACCAATTATTACACCCTGCCTAGTGCACCCTGCACCCTGCAATACATGCGTGACATATGTGATAAACTCAATATATTTTTAAAAATTTAGGCAACTTGTTGACAGATAGTATACAATATCGAGGACCATACTGTGGTAAGTGAGAATTCCAAATTTCATTAAAAAATAACAAACGGTTTGGAAGATAGAATGTTTTTTCCAAAGTTTGTTTTTTTATCACATTCCAATGGTTTTCAACCGCTACACGTACTAGTGACGCGGGAGCGGCACCCCGCACATTAAGTGTTAACTGGTTTTTCTGAACTTTAAAATGATTTCCCCAAGTCAAATCGTCAAATTTAGAAGATTGATCTTTGCAATAAAATACCCTCAAATATTTATTAACTTTGTTCCGACACAATTATAATAGTTAAAATTAATTAATTAGATTTCCCATACGCTAAATGCCACTTAACTCGATTGTTCATGATATTAGTTCTACTAAAAACCAGCAGTAATTAATTGTGTACCCTATAAATCTTTTCCGCCGCATATTCAACTTCTTTGTACATATTTCGGTAGTCATCAGGGAGAGGAAATTAAGATGAATGTCTTTCCGGCCCAGCTTCCCATATGGCATGGAATAGTAGCAATTCTATGGTAAAATGTAAAATTCAACAAGTGGGTAAACTTTTTGGCATGCTTTCTACATGCATATATTATCTTAAATTATATAGAGGCCATTTGTATGCCTAGCTCTATATGCATAAATTGTCAGAATTCATCAATGGTTAAAATTTATATTTTTTGGCTACAAATAGTTGACACTTTTATCAATTTTGCTGGTTTTCGGGGTTTTAGGACATGTATAATTTCGTATTCATGCAGCGAGTCAAGGTTCTTGTTCAGTTAGAGTTCTTTAAATATTTTTAAAAAGTTTTTTCGGTTTATTATAAGAATTCGGAAGACTTCGACAGATGCATCATAATGCTCTCGTGAAGACAGCGTTGTGCAATTTTATTAAATCCAAGAAAACTGATGGAATCTCCTAATCTAAGGCCGCTGATGACATCTACATTCATCACTTTTACGAAAGTACAACGGGCTTTTCCTATTCAATCTGGGTGCCATCTCAGAAGCTGCATATCTAACGCCAAATTATTTGAGATGTGATAGGACAAAGATTTTATTTTATATTATTAAGCCAAGCTCAGAGATTATCGTATGATACAAAGCACAGCATGGGAGGAAGGAGATAAGAAAAGGATTAAGGGATATGAGGAGAGTGGCGGAAGTGCTGATGTATATCTTTCTCTTTTTTACTTTCACAGCCTGTAAGCCAGAGAAAAGACAGAAGATGGTAGAATGTTCCACATTTGCATATTTCGGGATAAAAAAAGCAATATGGTATTTTACTATATGGCCGAAAGTATTTTGAAGGGTTGTGGCCAATTCCATATCGTTCGCTCCTCCGAATCCACTGCCACTATTCCACAATCAAAATTATTTTCGTTATATATTCCTTCGTTACTTTTTCGAAATTGTTTTATAAAATATTTTTCTTGTCATTCTGTTGATAAAATAGAGAAACTAAATTTGTTACTAAGTCGATATCTATTGTTTTGTGAATTTATTGAAAAAGAAACGGAGAATTTTATAATTCTTGTTGTCAAAGTTTTTGTAAAAGGAGTGCAGAATTTTAATTAATTAAAACAGGTTTGTTCTAGCCGTACATGTGTACAGTGGGGATACCGAGGACCCCATTAGAATGAAAGGATGTGTGCGGCTTATTAGCAAATCTTGCGTGCAGAAATTAATAAATAAGAGATCAAACTAGATATTTCATCATTCATCATCATTTCAACATGACAATAGATGTAGCGGTAAAGATGGAAAAGGTATCCGACATTACGACGGTGCTCGAGTGAGTTGATATGGCTAGTTAATGCCTCATCGTCAATGAGCTTGAATACTATACCACCCAAGTATATAATGATGCTAAAACTATCCGCCCAATATGTGGATTGTATTGCATTCTAGGTTTTATACAGAACTTATAGAGGAGCACTAATTTTGACAGGCTAGAACATTTCTTACACTTTTTCTTTTGCAACAGAGAAAATATGATCTGTCCAATGTAAAATGATAATAATGTTTCAAAGACAAGAGATAGCTTTGGGTCGAAGATGCATTGAATTCGACGCTATATGCTCTACCCCAAGCGAAGATCTCATGAAGGTGGTTATTCAATTACAAATCATGCAATCTCGTTCGGGACATATGTGGCATTTTCTCTGGAGTCCGCAAGAGTATCAAAGGAGTAAGCGAAATTAAGAGTGCTGTCATCAACAAAATTGTGGATGGGATTGAAAGTAAGGAAAAGCATGTCATTAATGAAAATTAGGAAGAGAGACGGAGAGATAACAGAACCCTGCGGCACACCGGCGTTAATATGGTGCGATTCATATATAAATTGTAGGTGAAAAATTTCTCGTCTATAATAGACTGAAATTCATTGAAAATAATTTCAATAATATAACGCCATGGAATGCAACCTATATTAGTCGACCAGATAAAAAAACTTTCAATCCATGATAGAAGAGGAGGGAAGTGACAAAATTATTTAAGTTTAGCTAAAAGGGCAGGATGGTATGATTTCAATGTTCCGTAAAAAAAGTCAACAAGTTTCCACATGAGCGTCTAGAGCGGAAGCCATATTAGCGATCATTGATGAGTTGATTAGTTTCTAGATACTTCATTAAATTGGAGTTAATGATAGATTCAAAAACCTTCAAAAGAATCGAAGTGATCGCAATTGGTTAATAATTTGAGAGATCGCTACTTTCTTCTTTTTTGGGAAGAGACTGCAGGTAGGATAGTTTCCAAGAATTTGAAAATTTACCTGTCGAGTAAGACAAGTAATATAGTTTGCGCCGAGATTCAGCCCAGAATGAGGCGAAGCTTTTAATTGACAGGAAAGCCATCAGGACCTGCAGCTTTAGAGTCATTGAGCGCGTTAAAGAACTTCAACACATCTCTCGTACCGATGTGTATTGTTACTTGTACATATCTACATGGGAATTGCCTCACGGGAGTCTGTGAAATGGGTAGAAGAAGAAACTTTAAAACAAATCTAGCAGCCCTAGTATTACCATTTTTCCAGAAGGTTAACAACTACTTCGCAAGTGTTAAGTAGTGAAAGTATAGCGAAACTTGTGAAATTATTCCTGATGGATTTCACAAGACACCAGAAACCTGCAATTTATAGCTTATAAATCAGAAACAATTTTGTTGTTAAAACGGGCGCTGTTCCATAGATTACATTGCGAAATCAACTTCTGATATGGAATCCAAATTTTTGGATGGTTGCGAAACGTATAGAAGCTCTCCTGACCGTAACTCAAAAAACTCTAGAATTAAGTATGTATGGTAAGCCAAGTTTGACATGAAAATACAAGGGAAGAAGTTAAGTTGAAATTCGAACACGCTACCAATGGTGAATATCATAAAAAAATAATACTGAATTCGTCTTAACTAAAAACTTAGATTATACCAAAAAGGATATGCTGTTGTGTAAAATTCGTGTCTGTATGATGGGCTTTTTTTCTTTGTTTTTTATGGGCTCGAGTGGGAAATGACAAGAGGGCTTGGTATTTATTTTGTGTCAGTTCGACATTTCTACCTACTCATTTCTGAATTTATGAAAACAAGTCCATTGTTGTTTTAGTAATTTTGTGATAAATAACTGATTAAAAGTGACTTAAACTTTATAATAATGAGAAACAATTGTGAAATATTGTTTCTTGCAAGAGAATCCGGTGTCTTGAAATATGCGGTGATGAAGTGCACTGTGCTGTGCTGCAGAAACAACAGAAATTATTACTGTAGGAAATCGTTTTTCAAGCAAGTTTAATTATTTCAATAATCAATTATAGTATTTTAAATAAAATTACAGTGAAATAGCTATAAAAATAAACAGCCGTGATAAAAATTAACATTTTCCGATGCCGTTGTGTTTGTTTGCAATTAAGTTGTATTTTTATGTTTAGTTTCACTTAAATTATGTCAGCCAATACCAAGAATAATAATACCAAGAAATGTTGTCAGAAATTAAATGGGGGCAACAAGGATAATTCGTAAAAATTTAAAAAGCTTTAAAAAATTATAAAATTATAAATTTAAAAATTAATTTAATATTTTTACGATATACAGGGTGTCCCGTAAGTCGACGTCAATCTGGAACCGGGTGATAGACCAAATCGCAACAGTTACCAGAAAAATATAAAAAAAAATCGAAGTCATGTATTTTTCAAATTATAGGCATTTCTTTTGTTTTCGAGAAAATGTACACCTTGTGATGGTTTTTTAGCTCCTATTGCTACAAATCTTTACTTTTTTTCAATTTTATTTTCCTTATGTAATCCCGAATAGTGCTTATGTAACCTTGTTGCTTTAAGTTCTAAGCCAACTGCTCCAGCTTGGAAGAAAATGTCACATTTTGCAGAACCAACAATATAAAATTAATAATTCGTTGAACTTTAACTGACTGTACTGAAACAAAAATGTACTACGCCAGTTTGGCAAGTAACTTTAAAAGTTGACGCATTTAATAAGCATTCTAAAATGGTACAACACTTGCTACATTATTTCTTAGATTACGTAAAAAAAATTTTTTTTTCTTCAAGAAACCCAGTTTCGAAAAATTTCTTTTCACCTACTAAAATTGATTCTAGTGTACCCAAAGCTTGCCTTAAGACCGTAACTTTAAGATTCTAGCTTGAGTGAGACGGAGAGTCATTCCATGAAGAGTGAGTGAGAAGATAGTGACGCTTTCTAGTCATAGATGCTAACTTTTTGTTAACTTTAGGACAAATTTTCCTTAATTTTCAAATTAAACACCAATTATTTGGATGCTAAGATTTATAATTTACAAAAGATGTTCAAACTGCCTTCCTTCAGCTTCAATACAAGCTCGACATCTTCTTAAAAAAGATCGGGTTATTAGGCGGGCAATTCTTCCGTTGTTGACAAATTCAACTGCTTCCGTAATTCAGGTGCTCATGTTTTTGTAATATTCGGTGAGCTATACTTTTGGGCACTCCTGTGCATTCCTGGATTGCACGTACCGAACTACCTGGATCTTCTTCAACTGCTTGAAGTATTACGTCCTCGTAAGATTAGGAACTTCTTCCTTCACCATGTACTTGATTTGGCAGTCGGCCCTCTGTGGAGAGTAGACGGTGCACATTTGTAAAAAGTCTATGATCTGGAGAACTATTAGCAATTGGGTATCTCTCGCGATACAGTCTAGCTGCAGCACTAGCATTGCCTCCGCATTGTCCATACAAGAAGTGCATGTTGCCATATTCCTGTGTGGTGTATGAAGACATGGTGGCACTGCTCAATCACACTATAGTCCAGAAAAAATCAAAGCTTGTCGTAAAGAGATCGAAACTGTCCAAATCCAATTACAAGCAAACAAGTCCAATAAACGAAGCAAAAAGTCGAAAGTACGAACTAACACGAACGAATACGGAATACTTTTAAAGTTACTTGCCAAACTGGCGTAGTATATTTTTGTTTCAGTACAGTCAGTTAAAGTTCAACGAATTATTAATTTTATATTGTTGGTTCGGCAAAATGTGACATTTTCTTTCAAGCTGGAGCAGTGGGCTTAGCACTTAAAGCAACAGGTTACATAAGCACTATTCGGGATTACATAAGAAAAATAAAATTGAAAAAAGTAAAGATTTGTAGCAACAGGAGCTAAAAAAACCATTACAAGGTGTACATTTTCTCGAAAACAAAAGAAATGTCTATAATTTGAAAAATACATGACTTCGATTTTTTTTTATATTTTTCTGGTAACTGTTACGATTTGGTCTATCACCCGGTTCCAGCTTGACGTCGACTTGCGGGACACCCTGTATAATGGAATTTCTTCTATTAAATTTTTTCAATACTTAGTTTCAACCACTAAATTATGAGCCCGCTTTGAAAATATCGTAGTTTACTACTTCCATGACTAAAACGAACACATCGATGCGGCTCTACTGCATGAAGAAAAATGCTTAAGTTTTTCTTCCTCATAGCTTATCCCTTTTACTATATAATCTGAGCTAGGGGAGGGCATAGTGGTGCAATGCCCTACCTTAAAAATTGCCAAATAATTCCATGTTCTGACGTCTGACGTCACGTAATTAAAGTCATCGTGGCGAGTCTTTATAATCAGCAGCACTGACCAGTCAGCCCTTACTCGGCCATGTTTGCGTTACTTACCTCCCACCTCTCACTGCCTTGTATGAAGGCAAAACGATTGGTCGACTACTTGAACAGCTGTGGTCAGGAAATTTGGCTGTTACAAGAGTGGTATATGAAAATTTTTCTCTGATTTTGAAGACTCCAGATAAAATGAAAAATGTAAAATTCAATGGTGATGATATTGCAAAAAGTATTGACATCAAAACCGTTATGTTAAACATAGTAACCAGCTGCAACCAGCTGATGCGGCTTTACAGGATCGAAGCACGGGATTGAAGGATACCACATAAATAACAAAATGCGTCCAGAAGAGATGTATGAGAGAATTTTGGAAGAAGCTGAGAATATTGTAGAAAATAATCTGAAAATATTTCCAAGAAGAGAAGAGACAGACAAGTAAATGTAAGGCATCTGCTGTACATCACTTTCTCGTCAAAACACTGCAGGCATAATTTAAGCTCGGCCATTTTAAGCGAAATATTATCAAACTGTAGCCATAAGAACAGCTGATATGAAAAGAAGATTTGCAGACAATGAGGATCTAATAGATTCAATTTTGTATCGCGATGAATTGGACCAAGTATAAGTCTGCTCAATAAATAATATAATTATTGTAATGAAATTAATGAGAATAAAAACAAATCCGTAATTGCAATTGAATCGTTTAGAATTGAAATAGCTTATGTCCAAAAAACCTAAGTTTACAGTAGAGAAAAAAAACCGTTTGCTTTATTTTCTTTCCAAAAAAAGTTTGCTATTTTGCTATTTTATGAAAGATTGCATGGAATCAAAATGAAAAAGTAAAATAAAGCAAGGAAAAAATTAAAACTGGTTGGACAAAAACAAAAACATATATGTAATGGACATGTGTTGTTTTAATTCCAAATGACAATTCTACACATAATTTCACAGAAAATTAATGGTTATACACCATAATATATTTTAAAATTAATTAATTATTATCATTAATATCTTCTCTGTCAGTAGTAGTCCAACGGAGAATGGAAGAATAAAATTCTGCTGCATTATCTGGAATATATTTTGTGACTTTAGCAATATCGTCCAATTTTTTTTTTTTATTGATAGGGTTCACAGAGCCATTTTGAAAAGCTTTCCCAGTCGGAAGTGTAATTTTGTTAATATTTTCCGTAGTCGTAGATTTTAGAGTTAGGAACGAGTGCTCAATTAAGCCGTCAATATATTCCCGAGCTCTTATTACGCCATCTTGGCTGTACTCAAAAGAGCAAAATGATGAAATCTAGAAATTCTCTTTTGGAATTTTTTTCCCCATTGATTCTATAGACAGTACACTCTTTTTATAATATTTTGGCCACCAGTTTTTAAAGTCAAGCACTATCTCATTATTTTCCAAAAGATTCACTGTAAAGTTCTCTTTACTTGCGGATGCTATAAACTTGGCATATTCCGAAGGAGTATAAATCCAATCTTGCTTTTTTATAAATCGTTTTATTACACCAAAATGACGATCACATGGTAAGTAACTATGGCCACGGATGGGTAGCAAATGGTAAACTTTTTCAAATCGTTTGATTATGGTAAGGGTCAAAAGGAATCGTGCCATGGCATGGTTACGGTTTTGATCACCACAACTATCTGATAACAAATAAAATTATTTTACAGTTGTCGGAACATTTTTGCTTATAAAATCGTACATAAAGCTTGCCACCTCATTAGGACTTTTCTTGGCGATACCTTCATGGTATACATATAGATAGCAATGGCCCGTTTTTACATCATGTATTGCAAAAGTATTTAGGGGAGACCGGGGACAAAAGTAACAATTTAACTTTGAACATTTTTTGTTGGTAAATTATAAAATATATGAAAATTTTAATTATACCATAATTTTTGACAAGTAATAAGCAATATTCGCGATTACTTACAATTAAAAGTAATTTGAAATAAAAAAGTTTAATGCCTGAAAGTGTCGGAAGGGAAAATGTTACAACTGTCCCCGAGTCCGGGTCAAAAGTAACAGCTATGGGGACAATTGTAACATGCAATCCTTATAGCTAAAAAACATATGCTTCATCACTTTTATGTGTTATTTATAACGAAAACATTTATTAAATAATATATATATACATATATAAACAAAAAATCAAATTCATTTTAAAAACTTAAACACATATGTATACATAAAGCAATAACTTTGATTAAAAATCACTCACTCTCGCAATTGTGACAAGTGTACAAGGGATCGTTCTTAGTACACTGCTCATGGGACCACTGCTTACATTCAATGCACTGAACCCACGTTTCGCCAGGCCTGCTGGATTCATAGGGTTCTAAACATACCAAGCAAAAGTATTGCTCTCCATCGCTTGCTTCTTATATTTGATAAAGAGGCTTATTTTTTCTTGTAGTGTTAGGATTTTTTTTCATTGCTTCTGTAAAATTTACTTTTTTCTTTCCCTTTTTTTCATATTCTGAGCGAATAGCTTCTTTTTCGGGGGTATCGGTATAAATGGTAGGCTTTCTTTTCTTTTTGCCTTTGTTGGTATTTTTCCTGGCCGGTGCTTTTGGAAACGGTCTAACTTCTTCTGGTAAAAACTCTAGCGTATCTAGTTTTGATGGTCCAGGACCTATTACCATGTCCTTTGTAACAAGTGCATCTTTGGAAGTTGTTGGTAAGGGCTGACTTAATAAAATAATCTCCGAAGCTGAAGTGGGCGCTTCAGCCATAAGTGGCACAGTTACAGCAGTTGTTAATGGCATATTCTGATCGACATTTGATATATCTGTCACAGAACAAATGTAACAAATGAAGGAGCAAAGTTCAATTCGGTGAATATATCTCGGTTAAAGGGGTAGATTCCGGTACATTTAAACCCCGCTTGTATGTTTTTTTGCGTCACTGCAAGTGGCAAAGAGTCTTTGATTATACCTGGTATATGATATATAGTCATTGTTGTCCCTGGATGACTACGCATCCAAGAGTCACATGCCGAATTAACTGCCTTTTTCAGTTTACCATAAACAGAACGATCAAGCGGCTGTAGTTTGTGCGAACAGTGGGGTGGAAACGACAGTGCAACAATCCCGTTGTCAGTGCAGAAATCCAAGGTATGTATGCTTATATGTGAATGGTGGTTATCTAATAGTAGGAGGACTTTGTTTTCAATAGAAGATTTTGTATGGCTCTGAAAATGCTTCAAAACTTTAACGAATTCCTTCGCCTCCATCCATCCGCTCGCATTACCACATCCTACGGAGCCGATGGGCCCATCCCTTATAAAGTGGTCTTTGTAACGGATCCGCGGGAATGTAAACATAGGAGGTATACTATTTCCAATGGCATTGATAGCCACAGTAATTGTAACCAATGTACCCCTTTCCGCCGATGTTACAGCTCCTACTTGCTTTTCGCCTCTTTTTGCAAGTACTCTATCGGCCTTCTGGACCATTGTGACGCCAGTTTCATCAACATTGTACATATCTTTTGGCGCAAATTTGAATTTGTCCATGACTTTAGCAAGGCTGTCAAAAAATAATATGGTATTAGCCTCATTGAAACTCGTTGCCCGTGATAAGCTAGTTGCCTGTGCTGACCTTATTGAAACTTTAGGGTGTCGTTTTAAAAAACCCGAGAACCAATCCTCGCCTGCCAGTTTGTTTTCATCCCATGTAGATGGTCTAGCCAATTTGTACTTCTCCGCAAGCTCATATGCTAATCTACGTACTTCTTTTGGAGATAGTCCGTGATATATCTGGGAGACTTTGATTATATATTCCTCAATGCTGTTTTCTTTAGAGTCATCGAAAACACGTTTATGACTATTGTAGCCCACCGACACTTCCTGGGCTTCCAACCCAGCCTCTCTCTTTTTTTTTATATCTAGCCAGAGTCACATGACACAAACCGATGTTACGTGCTGCTTCCCTTACAGATATTGGGTTGTCTATATCAATATTTGCTTTATATGCCTGCTCATATACAAAATTTCCTTTTGTTCCACATTCAGTAGTTCTCTTTCTCGTGCGTGGCATCTTGAATAAAAAATGAGCATAGTTAAATAAGTAAACAGGAAACTCATTTTACGATATGACGGGGACAATTGTAACGTTACGTATGTACGAATTTCTTGGGTTTTGTAGTTATGAAATTATACGCGTTGTTACTTTTGCCCCCTGTTACCTTTGTCCCCGGTCTCCCTACCCATAATTGCCGGTAATAAAATATTTCTTGTACTGGTATATGAGGTAAAGGTAAATTTTGCATAAAATCAACAACAATTCCATATATACTATTATTTTCTTCGCATTTTTTTAATTTCGGTAATTTTGCTGTAAAACTTTTTAGCTCTCCTTTGATGTACAATTTTTTCGGCAACAGCCACCTTTTTATCATTGTTATTTAAGGTAGTATTTCTTATTTTTACTGCTAACTCCTCGCACTTAGAGCACACATCCACCTGCGGCCTTCCAAATCTTAATGAAAAATTTTCTTTGAAGTAAGTATAATAATAGTTGTATTTAACAGTAGAATCTCGATATTTTTTTAAAAATAATGAGTACATCTCAGTAACCGTTAATCGTGCATCCAGATCCTTAACAATTGTATCAACATAATGACATTCTTTAACAGGGAATGATGAAATGTGTTCATGAATTTGTTGGCAAATTTCACCTGAGATAGCATGATTTTTTTTTGGTTTAGTCCCCTTTTTGTCCCTAGGAGTCTCTCCAGCAGTTAATAGCTGACAACACCGACGGAGTCTTCCCTCACTCACGGATAATGCATTCATTAATGCAGTCTTACAAACCTGTATTCGCGCATTGGTCTTGTTCAACAAGTAATAAGAATATGATACCATTTTTGGTTTCGCCTTTTGATCATCTTGTTCCAGGCGGGGACGTTTTCGATGCACACATTGGTGTGATATAAGTGTTTGGAGATATAAGTCCTGCTCATTTTTAGAGCCCAAAGCATAAAAGTTTTCAAATATATACTTCCTATCATCAGCACTGAATAAATTGAAGCAATTGCGTTTACACCTAGAGCAAAAACTTTTTACCGGCATGAATCTCCTTGTTTCTTTGCTGAAACTATCCTTCCTTTCTGGTTAATGTATTCTTGTCCAGATGTGCGGCGACTTTTTCTAACAGTACTCTTCCATGATTCTTTATTTACTTTCCCTCTTTTTCTTTTCCGCAAATCATCAAAAATAGTATCATCACTACTTACACTTGAAATGTCACTCATGTTCAATATCATCAAAATTTATATCAGTAATAACTGAAACTGAATATCAAAGCAAAAGCACTTGTTGTCGCTTAGGCAAAATAAATGCAAACAATTATAAGATCTTTACTTGGTTATAAATATGTGTTTACGACGAACCACTGAAAAATTTTGAACTGACTATTACTCAGCGCTAACTTATAACGAAATTAAAATTCCAGTTAATTTTCTTCTTCCCTGTCCAAAACGAGGGAATTTTACACATTCAGGGCTGCCAGTATAGAATGTTTCTCTCCTAAATGGGCAACTTTATTTGGGAAATTTTGGGGGAACATAAAAGTTGTATTTATTATTTGGGGGAGACAAAATATTTTGGCGTAAATAGGTTTAGAATTGAAATGACACAAGTCCTGGACATGAGTTGTTTCAATACTAAATGTCGATTTATTGTTTGGATAACGTTACTTCAGTTAGATGTGGATATATGGCGTTTTTACACCAAATTGGTCTACCTCTATACAACCTATTTCCATCAAAACAACAAATCATCAAAATATGGACATACGCACTTTCAATTCTAAACAATTCAATTATTCTTCAGTTATTAAAATTCCTTCCAAAGAAGAGGCCACTATTGTGAAATGGTTTTTGAATGAGTTGAATGGTCGAGGAGATTAGAGAAAAAAAATATTAGATGTTCTATATCGACAAAGGGAAGATATGTATGAACTGTTTGCATCAGTCGCAACAATCAGATGTAGTACTGCTTGGTGCGAATCGAACTTTTCGACACTAATTTTGCTATCAATAAGCCACAAAGATTTTAGATGGGTCACGAGATAATGGCAGCTTTGTTGTTTCTTGCATTTGAACGGAAAAGAATTAGACAAAATAGATATTGACGCAGTGCTACCAAAGTTCAACAATATAATAAATAGAAGATGTTTCTTGTTTGATCTATTTATATCTTTTTATTGTAGGTGCCTGTTTAAAAATGTAATAAAATGAGGGTTCTAGAAGCTTATTTTTTCAAAAGGATGTCCCTTCACCTGAACCGATGTGCCCCAAATGCACCATTAAGGTGAATGCCCACTTTTCATACAACTTTACGCCCGAAACCTCCAGACATGAGCGATGTCTTAAACGATGCATTATGATATTCTGAATATATTTTATTAAGGTTGTTTATTTCAATTAAGCGGGGGAAAGTATTGGCGAGCGGATTTTTCTACTTCCCATGATTGAATGAAATTGGTGAGTTGTGGAAAATGACTTGATGAGAAAAATGTTTACAACAAAATATTAATGGCCAAGGAAGAAAGAACTGTAAACATATATGCGAAATGTAGTAGCTGTGGTGTATGTGACCTAAATGCATAAATGCACAAAACCATCCCGAGAAAGTTTTCTGAATCGGGAAAAATATACACCACCCGATAATACGCCGCGAGACCTTTAATTCGATATGCAACATGCGGTATTGGAACTACCCCCCAGCGCCGTGGTTTCCTACCGCTTACCATAAAGGAATGCAGAGAAAAAGTTTCATTCACGAATTGTAGATGGTAATGAGCGCAGGCGAACAGCGAAACCCGTTTTCCGATCGGACATAACCCTACCGAGTTAGAGCAGATCTAAGGTGCAAAAAATCTAGTACCTCAGTTCGAATAAAAAAGTGGGAAATACTATAAATAGCTATTTAAGCCTCCGAGTATAGGAGTGTGGATACTCAAACTTATTCTCAGGACCTAAAGAATTCGGTTCTGTACTAGATTTTCCAAAACTTTGAGATCCCTCCCCCAACTTTCCCACGATAGATAGGAACAAACATTGTTAATAAAAATTTTCAGAGTATCATTATGCATCGTTTAAGAGGAGTCAGTACCAATATTTGCAAGTTTCATACATTTTTCAATGCGAATTTCTATTTATAGCAGAATAATGATTTATATCTTAAATTAAAGGTAATGAAGGGGTCTAGTAAATAACGTCGGCAAAAATTAAAAAAAAAAGTGTATTGAAATGGAGATATTAGCTCGGAAAAAAAATTGTAAAAATTGAAATCTTTTAAATCAAAGTCTTGTGAGTAGGTATTCTCATTTCTTTAAATTGTGACTGTTTTAGAAAGATAAGGCCTAGATATTGAAAATAACGTCGAGTTTTTTTCATTTTTAGTGGCGCTTTTTATAATTATTTGACTCTAATAATACTTGTTTTTTCTCTCGACATTTCACCGATGAGGTATTGCAATATTTATTTGAAAGTTCTTTAAATACAAAGCAAAATAGCATATTTAACAATTATTGGCAAACAAAATTTAAGAGAGTTGATTCTCGTTAAAAATTTTTAATTTATGTGAACTGCAAATTTTCATTTTTCGTCTTAAATTATATGGTTTTGTCGGATGTTGGGTTTCTGTCTTTTGCGGCAGATGTCTCTGATGTGCTATGTGGTCTAGGTCTAGGCTAATTTTATATGAATTTTCTCACTTTCAGGACACAAACCTACGTATAGTAAATTTTATTACCTACAGGTTCGCTGGTATCTAAATTGAAACTTTTGCTGAGTACTGACTCCTCTCGTAAGACATCTCTCATGTCTGGAGGTATCAGGCCTAAAATGGACATTCCCTACTTTATTTTTAATTTGATTTTAGCTACTGGCCTGGTTACATCCCAATCTCTTCTATTTTCAGAATTTTCTTAAATTACCTCAAAATCTTATGTGTAAAACACACCCATGCTAATATATTACTCATATCAGTAGTGTTACTATATCTAACACTGATTGTACCAGGCATGTAATATTATTCTAGTTTAAACTTTTTTCTATCCATATTCATCCATCAAATCAACCGTCTGTCCATAAATATTTTAATTTTCTTGTTTTATGTATAAAGATATCGATTTGAAATTTTCTTGTCAGTTGCTAAAATGAAAAAACGACTGAGTCCCGTTTTTCCTTTTTCATATATCTATATACCTTGAAATAGGACTAAAAACTGACAAAAATATATTTTACACCAATAACCTTTATGTAAAAAAAAAAATTAAACTCTCGAAAGGATATGACATGTAAAAGTTTTTCTATCTCAAAAATTTCGTTTTTTAACATGCCAAATAAAATATTGTTGTTTAATAACGAACCCACTCCCAAATCAATCACCTGTCCTACATAAAGAATATGAGCCTAATAAAAATTGAAGACAACAGACCCTCTCTCCGAACGCCTTAAAGCTTCAGCACAATATTCACCAATAAATATGAAAAATGAATGAAAAACGGTAAAATATTCTCAAAATTTGTTCCGTATAACTCAAATATTTATAATAAAACAGCTTTCAGGGGTAATTTCATATTCCAAACGGAGGAGTTATGATATAACATAATTCGCGCCAAAAAATTTCCTATGTAAATGTAAAGACGTGAAATATATCTATGTACAGACGCCGCCGTCAACCCTTTCTTAAGGCTGTACAGTAAAGGAACAACCCTTTAAGGAGCATCGATTTTTCTATGTATCGCACAAAATTCTTCATGCGAAATTCTCTGTACTACGCCAGCGGAAAATTTAATTTCATTCTCACCTTGCGGTGTATAATATGTCCTGACTTACTTTACATACTGTGAAACCGAACGTGGGTGGGATGGCGTTAACCTGTCTATAAAAAATAAAATAAAATAAAAGTAGAAAATTTACTTAACACATGTATGAAAGTGAATTGTAGGAAAATATATTTCGTTGAAATGGAACGATTTCAATACGTCACCATCTAACAAGAAGGATATGCTTACAAGCGCGTATTTCTAGCATATGCAAAAAAAAAAACAAAAACAAAAAAAATAAGAAAGTTAAACTAGGGCGTGTTTAGATAATAAATCAATCAAGGTCTTGCCTCCATTATGAATCAACTCAAGCAGAAGTTTTCTATGGTTTTGGTGGAAAATGTGGTTTTGGTGTTTGGTGGTGTGGGGAAAAAAGATAAATTTTACGGAAAAGTTTAATTTCATCGGCATCATATTGATTTTAATCGGAGTGCGCGTTTTAAATTAAACAGAATCAATTCGTTTAAGGACACCGAATTTAAGTAAGTAATTGAAAAAGGGATTTCTCTCTTTGAATAAAATTATAAATTTCATTTCAGCCTGTCCGGATATCTCTTTGATAAGAAAAGCAATGGGAACCACAGATGTGTTATCCCAGCTTTAATCTAATTTCCTTTAAATTAATTTTCCGTTCGTTTTTCCCATTAAGTTTAGAGTTTTTTTTTTTTTTTCGTAATCCATTTCGTTTTTGGAAACAAGATTTTTATAAAAAATTAAAGAAATTTGTTACTATTTAATCGAGGGTAAAATGTATATACAGCAATAGTGGATGGCACAGCATTAGATATTGTATATATTTAGGATCCTACCCGGAAGGAGAATTCAGGAGGGAAAAATATCTACGCCGAAAGATTGCTAAACAGGTGATATAATAAAATTTTTATTAATTTGTAAGCATTTGTAACATCTTATCATCGGCAATTGTTAATCTTTCTGGCGTACCGCAGAGAAGTGTCCTTGGTCCAATTATTTTTATCTTATATATGTATATATATATATTTCTTTTTATATCATTAAACCAATTTCAGGGGATAACCAATGATGCAAAGCACAATGTCGCACTTAAACTTCCGTAGATTATATTTAATTTTTTTTTTTAATTTATTTATTTACATATACATATAACTAGTATACATATATTAGTGGCAATACACCAGTAAGACAAGTATCTGTTATTAGGCACATGTTAAGCAAAAAAAAATAAAATTATATGTTCCTATGAACTAGAGAAATCCAGAGCTAACTATAATTAAATACATTGCATATATCTACGAAATTTAATTAAAACGAAAAAAAGAATAACTACAGTTCAGTACGTACTAAACTACAATAAAGCATTTACAAAAAATCATAAATGGTTTCAATGCATCATACTACTAACTAAATCTAGACTAACTGCCGAGGGACATAGCAGACACTTACATAAAATTAGTAAATCAATTAATATACACGTAATTCTGAAGACTTTAAATGCTCAATGATGAGTTGCTTGATCGAGGAAAGTGAGCCTGCCCAAACGGATCGTTTAATGGAAGCAGTTAAGGAGTTCCAAAGCTTGATTGTATGAACGAAGAACAGACGCTGAGAAGTTAAGCAAGAAAATCTGGGCAATATTAGATTACAATTTCTGTTAGAATTACCAAAATTGAGAAATCGAAACAAGTATGCTGGACAGCGAAATTTCAATAACTTGACCAGTACAACAAGACGCCGATAATTTAAGTAACAAAAAAGGTTACAACCAAATACGGAGTTAATAAAAGGCGACACGTGATCAAATCTGCGTAAATTAAATATGTATCTGATCATAGCATTAAAAGCCATGGAAAGTTTATGTGAATTAATATAATCTAGATGACCAAATACTTCAAAACCAAAGGTGAGAACAGGAACAAGAAGTGATCGGCATAAGAACAATCTTGTTGCCGTAGGTGTAAATTTGCTAGAAGCCCAGAGAGACCGCAAAGAACCATAAACTTAACGAATTATAGACGAAATGTGATTGTCCCAGGTTAAAGTATTGTTAAATATAACTCCAAGATTACGAGCAGTTTCTACAAAAGGAATTATTTCCCCTCCAATAGTAATAGGAGAGAACCCAGAAGTGTCAATATTGGTTCTGCTTATGAACAAACAGTTAGATTTACTGGCATTAAGCTTCAGGTCATTGATTACAGTCCAGTGAAAAATCCTTTGTAAATCTTCGTTAATGCAACTAGTTCCATCTTCAATGAGACAGGTATAGCTGAGCATCATCAGCATACAGGTGTAGCCTACTATGTGAAACACATTCAAAGACATCGTTAATGAACAATGAGAAAAGTAATGGACCAAGAATCGATCCTTGGGGTACACCGCAACTTACTCGCAACAGCGACGAAGAAGAACCATTGCAGAAGACACTCTGAAATCTATCAGTGAGGTAATTAAAAATCAAATGTGTAGCGGACGCCGAAAAATTAAATTTTGTAATTAACTTTTTGCAAAGGAGATTATGATTGACTACATCAAATGCCTTAGAAAAGTCCAACAAAACTAAAATTGTAATATAATCGGCATCAATTGCCAGCCCTATATTTTCGGAGACATTTAATAGCACTGTTGAGCAACTGTGACCGGGCCTAAATCCGGACTGAAGCTCATGAATAAGACCGTGTTCATGTAAATATTTAGAGATTTGGACGGAAACTAACTTCTCAAAGACTTTTGATAAGACTGGCAATACACTAATGGGACGATATTCACGGAGGTTGGCATTTGGGGTCTTAGGTATTGGGATGATTTTGGATTTTTTCCAGGCATCAGGGAAGCGAGAAGTGGTAAGACAAAGGTTAAATATATGAGTTAGGGGAACAAGAATATAGGGCAAGCAAATTTTTATGAATCTAGGAGAAATTCCATCAATTCCTGTCGCTTTAGATTTTACACGAAGAAAGGCGTCGAGTACTTCATCAGGATATACACTGGAAAAACTGAAAGATGAGAAACTGCAGGTGGAGTGAGTTAGGGAGTAATTTAAAGCAGAAAAAGTGGAAGAAGTAGAAGAACTAGTGAATGAAGTAAAGAAATTATTAAGCTCATCAGGGTCAGGTAAGGTATTTGTAATAGTTTTTGACTTAATACCGATAGCTTTAAAATTCTTCCATAAAACTTTAGACGGCAAATTGACTCTGAACTTAGTTGAGTAGTACTTCTTCTTAGAAAGACGTATAGCACTACTTGCCCTATTACGAAGGCTTCGATAGTCCTCCCAAAATTCCGTAATCCTAAATCGCTTCCACCTAGCATATGCAATATCTCTATAAGACATTATATGCTGAAGGAAAGGCAGAAGATTGTAGAATGTTCCACATTCGCACAAATCAAAATAACAAAACATCATGGAATTTCACGGTACGGTCGAAAGTAATTTGAAGAGTAAAAAGATGTGCGCGATGTGCAGCGCGAGTATTACATGTAGGAAGTATTCTACAAGGAATCAGGCTAGATATTTCATCAGAACATTGACAATGCATTGCGGCAGTGCTCGAGCGAATCGATATGACAAGTTATTGACATATCGGCAATATGCTTTATGGCTCTATTCTGGACAATATCCAATGAAGCTAAGGCTGTGCGTCCAGCTCCAGCCCATATATGGGAACTGTTTTCCATTCTAGGTCTAATATAAGACTTGTAGAAGAGCGCTAGAGAATGATGGGCTGTAATATTTCTACAATATTTTTAGAAATCCAAGAAATTTCGATGCTTCTTTGGCAACATAAAAGATATGATCTGTCCAGTTTAATTTACTGGAGATATTAGTGCCAAGAACGCTTAGTGACGGTGAATCCAAAAATAATTCTCCATCAAAAGAAGCGGGAGCCGTTAAGTGATGGTCTTGCTGTAATACGATGAGACAACTTTAGGTCTTAGATGCACTAAATTCGACGTATTCGCTTTACCCCAAGTGAAGTTTTTATCAAGATTATTATTTAATGATCTAATCATGCAATCTCGTTTAACACATGTGGCATTCCTCCTGGAGTAAGCGAAATCAAGGGTACTGTCATCAGCGAAACTATAGATGGGATTGACAGTAAGGGAAAGTAGATCATTAATGAAAATTAAAAAAACAAAATGGAAGAGATAACAGAGCCCTGCGGAACACGGGTGTTTATATGACGGGGATAAGATGTAACGCCATCTAATACAATATGTATCAGATAGAAAATTTTCAATCCATAAGAGAAGAGTAGGGGACATGCCAAGTGTTTTAAGTTTAGCTAAAAGGGTAGAATTTCAGACTTTATTAAAGGCCTTTGCGATAGGGTAATGATTTCGGACTTTTCAAAATTGTGGAGGCCACGGTTCCAATATTCCGTAAGAAAAGTCAGCTCGTCTCCTGATGAATGTCCAGTCCGGAAGACATATTGGCAATCGTTGATGAGCTGATTGTTTTCTAGATACTTCAATAAATTGGAGGTAATGATAGATTCGAAAACTTTTGAGAGAATCGAAGTGATTGCAATTGGTCGATAATTTTAGGGATCGCTACCCTCTACGACAGGTACGGAGGCTTGTCTTTTGATAGGCCCCCCCCGATGATTTCTTCTTTTAAAATTCCGATTAGGATCCTCACATAAGCTACTGCTGCGCAGCTATCCAATTCGGAACCTCTTTTGACCAACTCATCAGCCATCTCGTTGCCTGAGATATCCTTATAGCCAGGTACCCAGCATTGTGCCTTATAGTCAATTCCTCATGACTGGTCCGTCAACTCCTAACTTTGATGGTCTGTGGGAGGCGGGCGTGAACTCCGTCAAGTCACATTTACGACGGGTCATTGGAGAAATAAGGCTCACCTGCGAGCAGATGACAACCTTGTTGACACAAATTGAGTATATTCTGAACTCGCGGCCACTTTGCCCGCTGTCAAATGAAATCGACTCTCTAAATGTCTTGACGACACCGTCGTCATATTTTCTTGTTGAGCACGCACTAACCCCCATACCTGAACTTAACAGAAGCCAAGGTTTCATATTTAGGTCGATGGCGACACCTTTAAGCACTAAAGCAGGGTTTTTGGAAACGTTAGAGCAGAGATTACCTAACGTTATTGCAACAACGCCCAAAGTGGCAACTTTTTCAAACTTCTTTCAAACCAAATGAGTTAGTCATCCTGAATGAAACGAATACACCACCGTCTAGTGGATTATCGGCGGAATCGAACAAGTTCATCTTGGAAGGGACAGTTTGGTTCGAGTTGCTATCATCCGAACAGATGGAGAACATGCTGGATTTGAAAAGACCAATCAAGCCCAAAAAGCTGGAATTAATCAAGTTAAACCAACCACCAAATAATTACACAGATAGTGAAATTGACGAGAATAATGGTAAGTGATATTCTCTTGTAATAGTATTTTAGCAATATTTGTAGTTTTTTTTTTCAATAATAGTAGGTGTTATTTCGGTGAAGGATTATGCTAGCGAGAGTGAAGTAACTCAATCTGTTAACTATAAAAGTCGTTCTCATAGTACGGTAATAGTCAATAGGGACTAAATCTTAGATCATATAACGAAAAGGATAGGCTATACTGTGTAAAATTCGTGTGCGTAGGATAAGCATTTTTTCTTAAGACACGGAGGGGAAATGACAAGAGGGGAATCAGTTATTGATCTGTTGGACAATTCTAATTTATTTCTGACAGTTCAGATTTTATGACAAGAAGTTTGGGTTTGATTTAGGGATTTTGTAGTAAAGAACTAATTAAAAGTGATTTTTACTTAATAGTAGTGTGGTACAATAGTGAAATATTATTTTGTGAACGGGATTTTATATAATCGAGACTCCGTAGTATTGAATTATCGCGATGAAGTGCGCTGTGCTGTGCTGCAGAAACAACCGGTGATATTCTCTTAGGAGATCATTTTGCATGCAAGCTTAATTCTTTTAATAATAAATTATAGTGTTTTAAATAAAATAAGAGCGAAGTATTTATAAAAAAAACAGGCGTGGCACAAAAATTTAACATTTTCCAATGCCGGTTTGTATGTTTATAATGGAATTGTCATTGTCACCTTAAGTTACAGTAGCCATACAAAGGCAACGCCAAAAAATATTATCAGAAAATAAACGGGGCACTAGAAAAATTCGTTAAAATGCAAAAAGTTATAAAAATATTTTAAAATTATAAACATAAAAATTAATTTTAAAATGTTGTGATATAATGGGATCTCTTCTATTGAATTTCTTCAATACTTAATAAAGTTTGAACCACTAAATTATATGCCCGGTGTAAAAATATCGTAGTTCACTACTTCCATGACTAAAACGCATACATCATTCGGTTCTACTACATATAGCAAAATGCTTAAGTTTTTCTTCCGCATAGCCTATCCTTTTTGTTATATGATCTAAGGACTATATAAGGCCTTTGCCCTACAAAAGGTGAGGTAGTTGTGATTTTTATATAATGTTTTTCAGTTCCGGACCCCGATGAAAAATCCAAGTTTAGACCCTTAGGGGAGGCTCCGCACGGTCCACCATCTTGGATTAAAGATACCAAAAATTGTTTTCTTTTTTTTTTTTTCAAAATAATCTTATGCCAAAAATGTATCAATATAAATTTGAAGAAGACTAAATTCCCTACATTTTTTGTAAAAATATTTTTTTTTGTAAGTCTGATGTGTAACGAGTTACAGCGGCAGAAACGTGAACATTCTTCCAAAAAAAATGTATACATATAGTACCATTTATACAGGGTGTTTCATCCAAGGTGGTCCATAGGACAGGAGGTGATAGTAGTCACCTAGTCAAACAAAAAATTGTAAGGCAAGGGGGGAGCGATATCTCAAGCGTTTAGGAGTTACAGGTTTATTAAGAAAATTTGTTAGTCTTTCACAAAATATCTTGTATTTTAAAAAGTACAGATTGTACGGTCACTTACAGAGCTCATTGTATGCAGAGCTTCATGGCCTTTCCAACAACTGCTCGACCAGAACAGCACTCATCTCCCGCCAAGAGTTATGGTGGTATAAACTAAAAATTTCGGACTTTCTTACGTTTTTATTGACTTTGCCCTCTGTTTTTTACAAAAAGGCTTTTAACGTAATTTTTTTCTTTTAAATAAAGTGGAAACTGTGGACCCTCCTCTTTAATTTGACTTAGTATACATATGTACTCATTTTAGCCAATAAAAAGTTATTAGCTCATAACCTACTCAGGTCCTATCGAAATTAGACGATATTTTATTTTAAAATGACGTGTTTTCAGTCACTAAGGGAATAAATTATCTTCAGTTTAGACCACCATACTCCTGAGGGGAGAAGAATACGGGGCGGTCGAGTAGTCGTTGGAAAGGCCATGAAGTTCTGCATATAATGAGGTCTGTAAGTGACCGTACACTGTGTACTTTTCAAAATACAGGGTATTTTATGAAAGACTAGCAAATTTTTTTAATCACCCTGCAACTCCAAAATGGTTAAGATGCCGCTCCCCCCTTGCCTTACAATTTTTTATTTGATTATGTGACTACTATATCAACTCCTGTCATATAGACCACCATGGACGAAACACCCTGTATAAATGGTACTATATATACATTTTTTTTTTTTTTTTTTGAAGAAAGTTCACGTTTCCGCCACTGTAACTCGTTACACATCAGACTTACAAAAAAAGTATTTTAGGGAATTTAGTCTTCTTCAAATTTATATTGATACATTTTTGGAATAGGATCAACCGTTGAGAAATAATTTTGAAAAAAAAAACAATTTTTGGTACCTTTAATCCAAGATGGCGGACCGCGCGGAGCCTCCCCTAAGGGTCTAAACTTGGATTTTTTATCGGGGTCCGTAACTGAATAACATATATAAAAATCACAACTACCCCACTTTTTGTAGAGCAAAAACCCCTACTGACTGGACTATTATACCTATACTACAAAATTTACTGCAAAAAAAAAACCAATAAGATTTTGATCAAATTAATTTTCTTTTTGTACACAAATCTTACACGGCAACTAATAACGAAGAAAGAAAAAACAACAACAACCAAAAATCTCCTTTCAACACTTCACATAAAACTCCACCTGTTTCCTTAAATTCCAACATTTATCCGCAATCTTACAAGGATTTTCATGACAATAGATTGGGAGTGACCATCAATAAAATATCGCTTAAGACCTTAGTGCACATGAGAAATCCTTTGTCCCTGGTTGAATTGGCTATCATGGGTTTTGTATGTGACTTGAATCTCTTATAATAAGAATTTCTGACAAAAACGCAAAAGCAAAAGCAAGAAAAGAAGAATACAAAAAAAATACTCTGGGAAAATTTAAGATTTAATTTAGCGATAATACTAATCCCAGAAAACAGTGCTGAGGGAATTGTTTACTACAAATGTCAGTCCTTGCTTATATGGCTTATTCTTATCGAGCTTCAGCAATGC
Source organism: Dioctria rufipes (assembly GCA_963924295.1). Lineage (NCBI taxonomy): Eukaryota > Metazoa > Arthropoda > Insecta > Diptera > Asilidae > Dioctria > Dioctria rufipes. Next base: position 26,337,575 of record OZ002744.1, on the reverse strand, counting down.
AATGTGTGTGCGGTGGTCAGCAGAGGTCAGAAGACTGCCTGAAGTCTATCGGAATTCAAGGCAATGAAAATTCTATTCATGACACATTTGTGTCCATTTGTTCTTATCTTTTGATGCTGCTGCTACTGCTGCTGTACCAATTGCTGGGAGTTTCACTTGCTTTGATTTTGGTCCACAGTCAGACCAGAGATAGTTTCAAAAGGAAAACTGAAGGCATAAAATGAGCATCATATTATATCGTTGTCTCGACACAAACTGATATGTATGACTAGCTTCAATTGCTATTGCTAACATCTTATTGAAATCTGTGATTTTTTTTTATGAAGTGGAACAATAGATTCCCGAGATATCTACATATCTGAGCATACGCACATAGTTAACTCTCTGAATGCACAACCTTATTGAGATAATCTGGGAGATTATCTTTACATACTGAACGTTAAAGATGCATTTTTTTTTTACATTAATCTGCAATATTTTCTTTTTGTTTTTTTATATTTTTAAGCCAAGCACATGGGATACCTTATGATGCAAAACACAGCATGGTAGGAAGAAGATAGGGAAAGGATTAGCGGATATAAGGAGATTGGCGGAGGTTCCGATGTATGTCACTCTTAAACTTTCGCAAATTATATATCGGAGAAAAGACAACAAATGATAGACTGTTCCACATTCGCACAGCTCGGGATGAAAAAGCATCAAGGAATTTTACTGTACCGAAAGTAATTTGAGGGGTAAAAGGATAGGCGCGTTTTGCAGCGCGAGTATTGCATGCAGAAATTAATCTACAAGGGATCAGACTAGATATTTCATCAGAACATTGACCATGCATGTAGCGATCAAGGAGCGAAAGGCATCTAATATTGCTGCGGTGCTTGAGCGAGTTGATATGAGAAGTTATTGCCAAATTGCCAATGAGCTTGAAGGCTCTCTTTTGGACAATATCCAATGAAACTAGGGTTATGCGACCAGCCCCAGCCCATATATGGGAATTATTTTCCGGGCTGAAATATTTCTTACATCTTTTCAGAAATCCAAGGCAGTTCGATGCTTCTTTGGCAACAGAGAAGATGTGATCTGTCCAGTTTAACTTACTGGAGATATAAGCACTAAGAAAGCTTAGTGACGGTCAATTAATGCTACATCAAAAGAAACGGGAGTGGTTAAGTGATGATCTTATTTTAATGAGATGAGACAGTTTTGGGTCTTAGATGCATTGAATTCGTCAGGATTCGCTTTGCTCCAAGTGAGGATATTATCAAGATTGCTACTCAATGATCTAATCATGCAATCTCGTTTAACATATGCAGCATTCCTCCTGGAGTAAGCGAGTAAGGGTACTGTCATCAGCGAAACTATAGATGGGATATTGAAAGTAACGGAAAGTGGATCATTAATGAAAATTAAAAAGAAAGTGGGAGAAATAAAAGAGCCCTGAGGCACACCGGCATTTAGAGGGTGAGGTTCAGATATAATGCCATCTAATACAACACGTATTTAGTGACTAGATAGGAAACTTTTAATCCATAATAGAAGGGGAGGGGAGCGACCAAGTGCTTTAAGTTTAGCTAAAAGGGCTGGATACCAGACTCTTTCAAAGGCCTTTAAAATATTTAGGGCGACGATTCTTGTCTCACCAAAATTGTGAAAAGTACTGGTCCAATGTTCTGTAAAAAAAGTCAGCAAGTCTCCAGATGAGCATCAAGTTCGGAAGCCATTTTGGCGATTGTTGATGAAATGATTATATTCTGGATACTTCATCAATTTGGAGTTAATGATAGATTCAAAAACCATCCAAAAGAATCGAACATATGGCAATTGGACGATAATTTGAGGGATTGCTACCCTCTCCTTTCTTGGGAATTAGCTAAACGTGAGCTAGTTTCCAAGCAGTTGAAAATTTTCCGGTTGAATAAGACAATTAGAATAGTTTATTCAGAGATTTAGCCAAGGATCAGGCACAGCTTTTAATTAACAACAGCGAGAAACCATCGGGACCTCCGGTCTTCGAGATGTTGATCTTCTTTAGGACTTTGAACACATCCCACTTACGGACGTGTATTAGCTCTTGCATACATCCACACGGAAGATGTAAAACAGATGTTTGTGGAGTGGGTGGAAGACGAGAATTTGAAGCGAATCTAGCAATCAAAATATTAGCTTTATCCACGGAGTCAACAACCACTTCACCATTATTAAGTAGTGAAGTTGTTCCTGATGGTTTTGACCAGGGACCAAAAACCTTGGACGCCTATGCGGCTTGCCAAGATTCTTTGTCTAAACCTCTAGTCAAAAAGAAATTTCTCTCTCTAGATAATGGATTTGCTGATGTTCCGTGCAGTCTTTTAGATTTACTTCAGTTCTGTACATGAATGCAATTGATAGGTGCGAAAAGCAGATTCTTTCACTTTTATTACTTGGTTATACTTATCGTTAAGCCAAGGGCGATTTTGCTGTTGTTGAGATCTGCTGTAAGCATACGGAATGTATTCACGCATGCCAAGATTTAGTAGGTTACCAAGTTCTAATGTGCATTCATCAAAATCCCCTGAAGCAAAACAGAACGACCAATCAATTTATCTAAGATACTGGTTGAGACTTCCTCAATTAGCATTCTTCTAGCGCCAGAAAAGCCTACTTGTAAATGGAGTAGTAGTGCGACAGGTTTGAAGCGGTAAACTAGCCGTGATTAAACAGTGGTCTGAATTACCGAGAGGCGAGCCGACGGAGATGTAAGGGAGATGTAAGGGAGAGATGATAGAAACAAATTTAGTAAATTGGCTCAATCACCAACTACATCGGGAATTCCCGTTGGTGCATCCACTATCTATTGCAAATTGAAAGATTCACAGAAGAGTTCAACGAATCAGGCCACAGGACTTGTAGTAGAAGAATGTCTGAGCCACGGTATGATATAGGCATTAAAATCGCCTGCTAAGATGATTTTGGAAAAGGGGGAGATAGATAGCAAATGATTGATATTGTTGGAAATATTGACAAATGCGGATGCCGTGTCGTTATCAGATATATTTGGGCTATGTTAAAGGAAACAGAAATAGATGACGTCCTTGTGAAGTTTGAATCTAATCCGAATGTAATTATACTCTGGATTCGCGGAAGGAAAATATTTAGGAATGGTAAAGGCCAGAATATTCCAAATATATATTGCGATCCTTCTATGATGAGAAAAACAGGCATGAAGCTGTAACCTGGGACGTGATACTAATAATAATATCAGCATCAGAAACGACCTTGGTTTGACTTAGAGCAAAAATTTCCGGATTTTTAACTCAGTGCCAGTACTCCGAAAAACGATTTGCTTTTAATCCACGAATGTTGCTGAAATCTAAAATGAAATTCTGCAAGGTTTTTTTTTCTAAATGGCTTTCATCTGCCGATTTATACATAACTTGGTCAATTTGAATAAATCGCCTATTCTGTATGATTTTTCCGAATGGCTGTCTGTATTTCATGATGATGGCTAAACCAGTTCTATACTAAAAACCAATTTCTTGAGCAGTTTTTCGGCCGTTGTTATTTTTTATATACTGTGAAAGTGATAAGAGTCAGTAGCTAGTACCTACATACATAGGTATATTTTGCATGGTCGAATCTAGAGCTGTAAAATTCAAGTACCATTACCATTACAATTACCAATACCAAGTATTTAAGAATTAACAATTCCCAGTACTAAGCCTCCTGTACTGGAATTAAAATTGTACAGTCCCATTCCCGAAATGGCAAGTAATACTTTAAAATATCGGAAAGTAATTGAATTTGCGATTCCATTAGAAAAATACCTACAAATTCCCAAAGTATTTAAAAAGTATTTGGCTATTACTATATAATTCGTTTCAATTTTTTTCGAATACTTTCAATTACGTTTAATTACTTTAACAACTTCAGTATTAAACATGAATTATGAAATGAACTAAATCAATTGTCTTTTTAATTTAATGGTAAAAAAGACTTTTCCTGTTTCCGATTTTCTCAAGGTGCAATAAAATTAAATAGTTTGGAGAAGTACGTTTGCTTTAAAAAAATTGTAGGCCAAGAGGGTAAAAAAATACAAAGTCACACTCTAGGAAAATATTAACTGTTTGCTATTTTTTCATATTTAAATTTGCAATTATATAAAAAACAGTAGTTAAACTTAGTTAAATGCACTTTATTTGAATAGAAATGGCTCATCAAATAGTTATTCTCAGTTCTTAAACCTATTTTTTTTGCAGTGATATCTACTTTTATAAAGTAAAATTTACAATTCTAGTTTACCTTTTTTCTGGGTGTATTAAAGCCATTTTAATTAATTTTTAATTTTCGCAAAACTCCAGTTTGACTTAGTTATGACTAATTTTTCAAAAAAAAAATCACTAAGAGCCTGTTTTTCAGATGGTTGAAGCCCGCTAAGGAAAATAATCGCTCTATTATACCTAATGAAGGCAATAGTGTATTGAACTTCAGTGCAGCTTGTTTAAGTCACGGAAACTTGTTCCAAATACCCACTTCAATGTCGGGATACATAGGGGTAATTTTGTCTCATATCTGTTACTTCAATCAGAACTGAGAAATCGGTATCTATGTCGACGTGCCCACCCACACTCTTAGAGAATTAATTAAATTAATTAATTAATCACATTTTAATCATTTTAGAAGCTACAAAGGATTTAAAAAATACAAAGATACACAAACACATTTCAGTTATTATTTCATTTATCTGTATATTTATATTTCCAGTTTTCAGTTCGTTTTCTTTTCTATCCGTCTCTGCTCTCTTATAATTTTTATCGTTTTGTTTTCCAATATTAACTTCGTTTATGCTGTGATCGTCGAATTGACTTAAGCCACCACAATTTAATTGGAGTAATTGGATTCATCGTCATCTAGATAATTATACAATTATTAAATATTTAATTTCTAATAGGTTTGATAAGATTTTAAATACACTCACCACTTTCAGTTAAGTCTATAGTTTTTATAAGTTTTTTTAAAGTAACCATACTTCTCTAATCTACTTAATTTTATTGCACCTTGAGAACATGGAAAACAGGGAAAAGTTTCGTTTTACAATAAAATTAAAAAGACAATTAATCTAGTTCATTTCATAATTCATGTTTAATACTGAAGTTGTCAAAGTAATTAAACGTAATTGAAAGTATTTAAAAAGAATTGAAAGGAATTATATAGTAATAGCCAAATAGTTTTTAAATACTTTTGGGAATTTAATTACTTTCCGGTATTTTGAAGTATTACTTGCCATTCCGGGAATGAGACTGTAAAATTTTAATTCCAGTACAGGAGGCTTAGTGCTAGGAATTTCCAATTCTTAAATACTCGATATTGATAATTAAGAGGTATTAGATCCATTAAATAATGAGTATTTTACAGCTCTGGTCGAATCCAACTTGAATGACTTTCGGAATCATATCTATCGACATTGTTTAACAATTCTTCTGTAGACATGTAGAAATTAAAAATGATATTATACAGCATTTATACCCATGATGCTCAATATGCTCAAATTAACACTAAAATATCTCATTCCAATTCCCTCTTTCGACTTTTAAATGTATCCTAATTAAATCATCTTATGTTGTATATTACCTACCTACCTTAATTGTTCTATCAGCTTCGTTTGAGCTCCGTTTTCTATTAGAAATAAACTTTTAAGCAAAATAGGTCACGTTTTTTAAGAGCTTATGGATGCTCCATTCCACACATTATATGGCCGTATTCAACTCTCCCCTATGTATAGAACTATTTTAATTCTTTAGGTTAATTGAAAAATTCAGTGATATACATAGCTGAGGTAATGGAAAGACGTTTATCTGTTACCGCATGCGAATATGTAATATGACTAGATTTGTCAGAAGTAAATGCAAATAGGAAAGTATGAGAAAATATCCTCACATGAACTTATATCATTCAAGTTTAAATAATGAAGTCACAATCATAACACAAGTTTTGAAATCAGCATGCAAAAAAAAAAAACGATCTTTTTTCCGTGACAAAATATCTCATACAAATTTGGAAAGAAATCCTGAGCTAGAAAAGGATTCGACTAGATCATCCTTGAAAATCAGTTCAGTTATGAAAGTGTCATAATAAAGCTTTTTTGATGAACTGAGTCGATCTAGTTCATTTCATAATTCATGTTTAATACTGAAGTTGTCAAAGTAATTAAACGTAATTGAAAGTATTTAAAAAGAATTGAAAGGAATTATATAGTAATAGCCAAATAGTTTTTAAATACTTTTGGGAATTTAATTACTTTCCGGTATTTTGAAGTATTACTTGCCATTCCGGGAATGAGACTGTAAAATTTTAATTCCAGTACAGGAGGCTTAGTGCTAGGAATTTCCAATTCTTAAATACTCGATATTGATAATTAAGAGGTATTAAATCCATTAAATAATGAGTATTTTACAGCTCTGGTCGAATCCAACTTGAATGACTTTCGGAATCATATCTATCGACATTGTTTAACAATTCTTCTGTAAACATGTAGAAATTAAAAATGATATTATACAGCATTTATACCCATGATGCTCAATATGCCCAAATTAACACTAAAATATCTCATTCCAATTCCCTCTTTCGACTTTTAAATGTATTCTAATTAAATCATCTTATGTTGTATATTACCTACCTACCTTAATTGTTCTATCAGATTCGTTTGAGCTCCGTTTTCTATTAGAAATAAACTTTTAAGCATAATAGGTCACGTTTTTTAAGAACTTATGGATGCTCCATTCCACACATTATATGGCCGTATTCAACTCTCCCCTATGTATAGAACTATTTTAATTCTTTAGGTTAATTGAAAAATTCAGTGATATACATAGCTGAGGTAATGGAAAGACGTTTATCTGTTACCGCATGCGAATATGTAATATGACTAGATTTGTCAGAAGTAAATGCAAATAGGAAAGTATGAGAAAATATCCTCACATGAACTTATATCATTCAAGTTTAAATAATGAAGTCACAATCATAACACAAGTTTTGAAATCAGCATGCAAAAAAAAAAAACGATCTTTTTTCCGTGACAAAATATCTCATACAAATTTGGAAAGAAATCCTGAGCTAGAAAAGGATTCGACTAGATCATCCTTGAAAATCAGTTCAGTTATGAAAGTGTCATAATAAAGCTTTTTTGATGAACTGAGTCGATCGAATCAACCATATCAAATGATTCATCTACACGTTCCTCACATTCTGTAACAACAAAAACTGCAGAAAACATTTTAATCAAAATTTTAAAATATGAAACACAACGGAAAAACAAATATGGCTTTTTTTCTTCTTCTTCTTCCTAAGTATTTCAAATTAAAAGGAGATAAAATACAAAACTCATTACTTTTTCTCATTATTTATATTATTTTCATATTCTAATAAATTTAAAATCACGTTTAATTTTCCATAGGTCGCACGGATTTTGAAATAACAATAATCATTTAATCTGTGTTTGAAGTAATCATTATAAGCGCATTTAATTCGTTTCCAATTCAAAATTATTTCACATTATTTCGGCTTAACCAAAAAATCCGCCACCCTGTCCACCTCCAAGACCTCCACCTGAACCTCCTCCATAACCAACTGAACCAGCTGAAGATTGTGCACTTGCGTAACTGCCACTGCCACTATATCCACCACCTCCACCGCCTCCTTGACCGCCACCTCCACCGAAACCTCCGAAACCTCCGTAACCAGGATATCCGCCACCTCCAAATCCACCATAGGTAGGAAGAGCAACAGTAAGGGCTACAATAGCCACAAGTACACACAAAACTAGTTGAGAACGCATTTTAACAAATTTGAAATGTTCTGATCTACAAGCAAAAGATTGACTACCAAACACGTTGAGACTCAGCGTCTTATATATAAAAGATGATCAGATTTTTTTTTTATTTTTTGTTTTTTTTTTTTTACTTTAATACTACACAGCAGAAAAGAATATTTTCGAGCTCATATTAATTCACAAAACAGGAATTTCTGAATTTCCAAAAATCGGAACGAATACGCGTGAGAGCTTAAGAAGAAGAAAGAATTGTTAGCGGTGGTGGTCGCGGCACGCGGTTACTACTTTTAGTGCGAGAATTTTTTTGTTCTTTGCAAATACTTATCTTAATCAAAAGCAAGCTTTTTTTATATATTTAATGATTATGTAATAATTCAAAATCTTTGTTTTTTATGTAACCAAACATCATCTGTCAATGTACTTTCGACATCATTTGAAGTAACTTCATGTTAATAACCCGCGAAATATTCCACGAAATTGAATTCCATTCTGTCTGTGGTCAATTGAAATTTAAATTATTTTCTTAAGTTGATTAATTTTGTATCACTTTTAGGGTATGGATGAGTTTCTAGATGATTTGTGGATTTTGGGTATTGGTTAATGAACACCACCACTATAATATAATTACCCGTATGCAATCGCATTTTATTTATTTCCAAAAATGTTTACTTCATATGCATATACTAGTTACAAGAGGAATATTATATTTCGGTGCTAGAACTAGAAATTCATTCATCTCTAATATTAGCAGATTTGCATTTCCACAGTAGGTACAACATATGTCAGGTAATATTTAGGTTTGAGAGAAAACTAAAAAAGAAAATTAAGAAGAAAACAAAAACGTCCAGTGAGAGTAGGCGTCATTTGAAAAAAAAACATAATGCCTACTTGTGGTAATAATAATGAAAAAATCTCCTTTCTTATTCGGGCCCCTCCCCCCATTAAGTTTTTAATTTATTTTTATTATTTGTTGTTAGAGCGGCAATAGAAATATACAATCTGTGAACATTTCAACTATCTACCTGTTACGGTTCATGAGATACAGACTGGTGACAGACAGACGGACAGACAGACATCGGAGCCATAGTAATAGCGTTCCCGTTTTTACCCTCTGGGTACGGAACCCTAAAAAGGGTGAGAAAAATAAATTAAATAAAAATACAATCCAGATGCAAGAATGCAAATTGTTAATAATGAGCTAATTGTCTGCTTAATAGATTTTCTAACCAAGAACACCTTTCGGTGAACTTATCAACTAATGAGTATTAGTTTAGTTCTATACAGTGATGCCAACTGTACGGAAATTACCGGGTTCTAGCGTAATTTAGAGTCATTCATAGTAACACGGAAATCCTGCCATTTACATGGAAATTCGAACGCAACGGAATTTTTTGATTCGATCTGGTTACAAGAAGTATCTTCTTTCCATATGTTTGTTTCTTTTTTTGCTCATAAGCTGTTGTCGCTGATGCATTGCTGACGAGATAAGTTTTTTGATTGAAATGTTTTAAACCAATTGTGCTTTAGATTCGAATGAGTAATTATGAGTAGTGAACGGGAAAGTGGTAGTGAATTTGATTGTGATGAAATTTCTAAAAAAAAACAAAAGCGAAGAAAACATTATCATCAAAAGTACAATTATGATGGCATAGCAGGAATTAGTGAAATAAAGCGACATTCCCAAAGTGTTTCACACATTAAGATCGAAGAGCGCAGAAAGTCTAAAAAAACAGCAAACTAATTTGCAAATAGTTCTAAAACAAATTGAACTTAATATACGAAGCACAGTTAAGGAATATAAACTGGTAACGGCAGCATTTCTTGTGGAACATGATTTACCATGTGCTGTAATGCCTCACTTAACAAATTTAGTTAAAGGAATTACCAGAAACTGTACAAAAAATGCTGTAGCAGAAATGAATGTAGGGAGAACGAAAGGTTCGAGGATGATAAAAAATGTATTGGGCGCCGAAAGAAGGGATGCGTTGCTGAACTTACTAAAGCAACGTAGATTTTCAATAATAATAGATGAATCACCGGACTGTAGTTGTTCAAAACAAATGGCTATTATAGCAAGAATTTGTCACGATTCTCTTAAAATTGTGGATACATTTCTAGCACTGCTGGATGTAGAAGAAGCTACTGCACCTGGATTGTATGGATTAAGAACGGGTAAATGGGCATTGAGGAACTGGTTCTTGAGTTAATAATCTTGGCTTTTCACCTTTTTCAGATTTCTTTAATCATCACAATGTAACTTATAGAAAAAATATGATTGGTCTGGCTGCTGATGGGACCAGCGTAATGATGGGACAACATAATTCGGTGTCATCACTGTTAAAAGCGGATTGTCCGGGATTATTTTTATTAAAATATGTTTGTCACTCATTCCATCTTTGCGCATCACAAGCCTGCTAGAAGCTACCTCGGTTCCTTGAAGAGCTTTTGAGATAAGTACACAATTATTTCTCAAACAGCCCTAAACGAACCTTTGAATTTCGATCGTTTCAAAAAGTTTGGCATCTTAAACCAAATAAAATTCTTCATCCGTCAGCAACGCGCTGGCTTTCTCTTAACTTATGCATTCAAAGATTTTTGAAGCATTATTTACCATTGAGAATGTATTTTAAGATTCAAGCATCAATAGAGAAAATCGCAAGGACCATAAGAATTAGTAACAATTTAGAAAATCCCATGACAAAACTCTACCTACAATTTCTAGAATATATTTTACCTAGTTTTAATAATATAAATCTAAAAATTCAAAACGAAAATATTAAAATTCATTTGATTTATGATAGAATCAGATCATTTTATAAAATGATTTTGCAATGCTACATAAAAGAAGATGCTTTACGTGATATTCTAGTAGAAAAGATAGACTACAAAGACGTGACAAATTTTCTTCCTTTAGAAGAATATATCTTGGTGGCAAAGTAACTGCTGCATTTCTGTTAGGGCATATACTCTTGAAAAAGTTGAAATTGAAAATTTTCGGAAAAGCTGTTTGAATATTTATATTGAAACTGCCAAGCAAATAACTTGCCGTTTTCCATTTCAAACAATGTCTTACTTTAAAAATATGGCAATAATAGATCCCAAATAGTTCAGAATAATTTGCATCAAAAACTTTCCTTCCAAATCTTTAGAAATACGTGACTACTGGAAAAAAGTCTCGAAATTAGAAAAGGGTGATGGTACATTGTTATTTCCTCATCCTATTAATTTTATAAAGTATTTAATTTGCTTACCACATACTTCTGCAAATGTGGAGCGAATTTTTTCTGTTATAAATAGAAATAAAACTAAATTACGAAACCATTTGAATACGACGTCAATGGAAGGGATTTTACATGCAAAGCGACATTTTATTAAAAACTCATGCTTTGACTTACATATTAATGACCCACTTTTAAAAAAATTCAATAAAAATAGGTACGACTTCAAAAATGACTAAGTAGGTTTAGCCATTTCACTACATCGATTGAATTGCAGATTTTTGATTTATGTATGTATACCAACTACCGAAATATATTTTAGGTGCATATTTACATTATTAACATTGTACCTGAATTTAGAATTTTGTATTTTTTTTTATTGGAATATTTTATGTTATGTTAGTAATTTTACATAGTTTTCTAGTCTTTTAATAAAGTTACTATTAAATACATGTTCTCTTTCTGACGATCTATATGTATTATTATTTACTTCCCTTAAATTTTCTCCACATAATTTTTCACACGGTAATTTAAATGAAAACACGGAAATTTTAAACCCAATTTTCGGTAATTTCAATGTATAGAGTTGGCATCGTTGGTTCTATATTTGCTGTCTGGTGAAGTTCAGAGGTGGAGAAAAAATGCCATGATTGTTTTAAGGCAGCTATAGACACGTTCAAGCAAATCTTGCGACCTGTTGTTGATCTTCATAAGCATGTGTATAGAATGTCGGAACTTGAGTGTAGAGAACATGAGTGAAATCAGCAGAAACTATTGCGTACAAACAAAATTTATGATTTTACAATAAAATTGAACTAGACAAAATCGGATATTAACTTTTGCCTCCACTCGCAACGAATTTTATTCAAACTTTAATTCATTTCTATAGTAAAGTTCATTTAGGTTTACACGCAATAGTTTCGCCCGATTTCATTCATGGCAAACTTCAGTCTCGACTCAAGCTCCAACTTGCGATACACACGTTCAAGCAAATCATACGACTATGGACAATGTATGGCCCCATCGTATGATTTGCTTGATCGTGTATACTGGACTAAGAATTTTGTTTTGCATAACTTTTTTTAATTTATTTATGTGAGAACATGCACGGGTTGCTCCGACGAGGGGGGGGGGGGGGGGCGAACCGAAACCCAGAGAGTCAGTTTTGTTTTAATTCACACCACTTACACAGATAACAACTTACAAACTTTTATGAAATTTTCAAAAAACTAAGAATTTATTATGATTGGATATTGATTGAAACCTCGGATTATCTGCTCTGCAACTGCGAAATATTGCCCAGGTGGAGATTAATTACTCAACTCCACACTTCAAGCATGCTTTTCCTCTACCAAACTACGTGTAGAACTATAAGCCCCAGACTGGTAGTACAATTTATTAACAGTCCTAAACCTAGTATGGGAGTAAATCGAATAGATCTTTCAGGTAGCAGTGAATGCGAGGACAGCGCCTGCATACCCCTCCATAAATCTAAATCTTTCACAAACCCGCCAAGTATGCAAAATTTATAAAAATATGGGTAATGGTCATGTCACACATGTCGCCTATTTGATATGGAAAGATTCATATACATCCGGCGGGGCGTTGCGTGCACTGACGTCCATATAAGCTTAAACACAATTACGACGAATAGAGCGGCCGACAACCACTGCAGATTCCTATACGAATTTGAACGAATCTGAGGTTTACTTACGGATGATTGACATTTTTGCCCTAAAGAAATGAATAGACGTCACATTCCGTATGGGTTATTATTTTTACATTTAATTTTTAAATCTAAAAATCGACATTATAAAAAATATGAGAAAAATCTGAAGAAAAATCGGTAGCAATTCCAGAAGCAATATCTCGCTTTCTTAATTTTCCTATTGAATTGGGCCCTCCAAACAAGGACACATATACTACCCCCCACAGACAAATACTGGGTGCGCTACTGGCATATAATATAATATACAAGCTTATTTTCCAGGCTCACAGTTGTTCCTTCTATTTATATATGGATAATCGTGGATTTATTACCATAGTTTTATACCTGTAAATGACAATAGTGTTAGTGTTAAAGAATACTCGTTTTGTAATAAAAATAAAATTATAAATTTTATGAAATAATAAAACAAAACTGTTATTATAATATGTTTTTAACACATCTGTATTTCATTAAGTATCTAAAAACAATAAAAAAAATCATTTTTTCGGAGTAAATTCTAAAATTTTCATATGAAATTTTGCAGAGACGATAATAAACAAAATTGTGTGTGTCTTAAACTAAGAGTTGAACATCCGAAAATTTGTGATATGATATGTGTACCTGCCCTGGGGACTCCTGTATAAGGCCCACTACTTTCTTGTAGGTTTTTGTGTTGAACGAAATTTAGAGAAATGTAGAACGCCCGAAATTAGCTTTTTATTGTTATACAGGGTGGGCCAAAAGTCACCATGGGGTTTAAAAATTAAATTGGTAACATATGGTAGGATGAAAAAAAGGAGGGGTAAGGTGGGGTGGGGAAACATGCTTACCTATGAAGAACAGACAGTTGGCTATCATGTAAAAAAGGAATGAAGAGAAACGGTCAACAGGGTGTGGAGCAATGTACAAACGAAAAACTTAGTTATTTTTAAACCCCATGGTGACTTTTGGCCCAACCTGTACAAAGCACCTAATACAACTATTTCCATTTTAAACAACTAATTAATTGTAACTTAATGATTTGATCGCGCAAGTGAAACCACGCCTTGTTCTGAAACTCGTAGCTGTAAGCCTTAATCGTTCTTATACGCGTTCGTGAGTTTCGCACTCGGTTTTTCTTCTGTGTTAGTGTGCTAATTAAATGGAAATCATTTTAGCACTGGTTGCATTCAGAGTGCTGCATTGGATGTGCTTAGACAAAACCCTCGAGAATACTTCCCAAGCCATGAAACAGAAATCTATATGTGTGCGTTCGGAGTCCCTTTTCTAAAATGGTCTATATCGATACTTATGGAAAAGTGCTAAGCATTGGCTTTATGTATGCCACAGAGCCTAAACTACTATCCATACAGGAAAATAGTCTTCTAGTAACTTACAGCTTGATTCCTTATCTTTCCAAAGGCTACACTTCCTATATACCTTACTTAACAAAATAATAAAATAGTTTTAATTACAAATTAACCTTACAATTTAACGCTCAATACCTCTCAGCACAGTGATAATTGCATGTGGGTATGTGCAGCCGGAGACCGAATCTGTAGGCAGCTACATTCGATATCATCAGCCCACGGCATGCCATGACGGCACAGCGACATTACAATGATTACTCAGCTGAGAATTTTTGTTTGAGAAATCGTAGTCCTTTGGTTAAGATTCATTTTTTTAAATAATTTTGTTAGGAAAGGTATGAAAATTTTTTTACGGTTCGGAAGATAAGAAAGCAAGGTTCAGATTATCAGAAGACAATTTTTCTGTATGAATAGTAGTTTAGGGCGGAGAAGCTATTCAAATCAAACTTTTGTCAGTTTTACATAAGAACACTGCACATATTTTAGAATGTTAGGACTCCGTTAGGCCTTGTGGTAGGGAGGGTGTCTGTTTCATGGCTTGTGAAGTATTCTCGAGATTTTTGGCTTAGATAATCGAGTCTCTATATATGTATTAATATTAGAGGATTTAAAAAGGAATACTTTGGGGAGGGGGGGGGGTGTTCCTATTCCCTCTTCCGGAGGGGGTCAAATATCCAAAATTAATAAAAAATCTTATTTTTCCCAATATTTGTCATTTTTTTTCATATTCTTTTAATTTCTTTGGAAAGCCCCATTTAATTCCTTTAACTTGATATATCGCACGAAAGAATCAAATAAAGGCTTAAGCACAATTGCGATGACAGACGACAAACGACGACGAAATATCGCTGTCAAACTTCTAAAAGCACAGGATTTTATGCGAATGCACCAAATTTCGACGAGTGACGGTGAGCAATCGACGAAGTTATCGTCGAGATTGATCAATTTCTAATTTTGCCGTCGTCGCTGCAGTACTACCAACTAA
The DNA here is from genome assembly GCA_963924295.1 of Dioctria rufipes. NCBI lineage: Eukaryota > Metazoa > Arthropoda > Insecta > Diptera > Asilidae > Dioctria > Dioctria rufipes. The sequence continues at coordinate 26,322,514 of OZ002744.1, read as the reverse complement.
ATTAATCGAATGAAATTGTTTTGGCATTCAGTTTTGTCTTTTTTATGTGGTAGCATGCCGCGGTAATTTTAAAACAATGAGCACCCCCAGTGAAAACATTAAAATTTGAGTCACCCAGTATCCAAGACCGAGATCGGCAGGCTAAACAAACAAAAACGGCTCGTATAATTTTTTTAATACTTGACTAATTCTGAAAGTTTCATCGAGATCGGAGAGGGTCTGGTCCAATGGGTGATCGTTTTGGTATGGAATTGCTGCATATATTTAGAAACTGCCTGAGAGCGCGTCGACGTAGAGAGCTGTAATTTTGTATACAGCGTTTTCATAGAAATAGTAAATAAAACTTCATAAAATAAGTAAAAAACGAGTTTTCAAACAAAACTGAGGCCAAGTCGCATGAAAAAGTAGAAAATAAACTTTTATTCACACACAGAGGTAGACTCAGATTTTATTCGCTGACAATCACCGATATCGATATATTTCAGTACGATCAATCAGAGGTAATAAGTGATTGGAAATCATGAAGAGAAAGAATATTCAAGTGAAATGTCCCAATCAAAAAATCTGAGCCCACCTCTGACAATTTTCTTGGATATTCTTTCTCTTCATGAATCAAATCACTTATTACGTCTGATTGATCTTACTGAAATATATCGGTGATTGTCAGCGAATAAAATCTGAGTCCACCTCTGTGTGTGAATAAAAGTTTATTTTCTACTTTTTCATGCGACTTGGCCTCAGTTTTGTTTGAAAACTCGTTTTCTACTTATTTTATTTTCTGCCTTTTTCACGTTAACTAAATTAGAAAATTCTTTTTTCCTGAAACAGATTTATCACTAATCATATCGATGAAAATTTTTCCGTTGATTTTCCCGCTTTTCCAGGTTTTCCATGGAGTTTTCCACAAAAGCAAACTCCGGAAAAGCGTTTTACATGAATTTTCCTCGACTTTTTCTGCAAGTTTTCACCATTGTCGGAGAGAAAGTAATGATGTCAGTTGATAGGAAACTTGATCCTGCATAATTTAGAAAACTTTTTTACCGGAAAATTTTCCGGAAGTCGGAAAATTCCGGAAAATTTTTCGGAAAAATCGGAAAACTCAGCATTTTTCCTGAAACGGATTTATCACTAATCAAATTTGTACCAAATTTTCAAATGATTTTGCCCGATTTTCCGGGTTTTCCATGGAAATTTCCGGTTCAAATTTTGACTGATTCAATTGTCACGCGACATGAACCTGTGTACCAAATTTCAGCTCGCTGTGATGACGAGAAGTGGGTCTACGAGAGTGTCGAAAATAGTAAAGAAATAGACAAATTCGTGTACGAGTTAAAGGGAATGACTGGCCTCAAAAAATGAACTAACTCGCTCCTTGGTGTTGCCATATCAAACTTCGAGTTTTCACTTTATTTAACTTTTATTTATCAGCTAGGGAATAATATTATTAGTCGTAGACCAATTGTAACTTTTTCTTTTGTTTTTCTTTTTTTTTTTTTGTATTGTATTTCATTGAAACGCCCCAAATTTATGTCCGTTCAAATTTACGACTGATTCTGCACGACATTTTAAAATTGAATTTTGTTATCGGTTAGTAGGTTAATGGCCTCGATCGAAATAGGTAAGCATCTGATTATGTAATAGACTTTCATTTTTTTTTATTGTATTCACATATATTCTATATAAGACGGTCTGAGGAGAATAATCTCCTGGTGGAAATAGTGATGCAAAAAAGCATTTAACTTAACCAGAATTCCATTTGAATTTTGGGTAAAAATTCGCTGAATTAACATTTAAACTCCCCAATCATTTAAAGATCTTTGAATCAAAATAATTAAAAAAAAATACATCAATTAACTAACTGTGACGCATTTTATTCGTAATATTATCTATTTTTCATATTTTATTTATTATGATTTCGAAAACAAGTCCATATGACAACGATCTGCATAAAGAAGTTATAAAATCTTGAGCTCGATCTTCTTATAGTGTATTAACCTAAGATAATTGAAATGATATGTAGCTCAGGCAATGGAAAGACATTTCTTTCTAATATAGCTAGATACCTGTTACCACAGATTTTCAACGTTCGAATACATATACGACTATATTTGTATAAAAAGTAAAGACGAATACATAAACATATGAACTTATCTCACTGAAGTTTAAATACGAAGTGATAATCCTAACGAGATTTGAAATAAGCAACTTGAAATTTAATTCCATTCTTAAACAAAAAAACAATTTTTCTTTCGTGATATTATCCTATTTTTTCCTTTTTATGAGGGACTAAATATCTCAGAAAAATTTGGAAAAAATCCTCAAATAGACAGGCTAGATCATCCTTGAAAACCAGCTCAGATATGAAAGTGTCATAATAAAGCTTTTTCGATGAACTGAGTCGATCGAATCAACCATATCAAATAATTGATCTACACGCTCCTCACATTCTGTAACAACAAAAACTGCTGCAAACATTTTAATCAAATTTTAAAATATGCTACACAACGGCACTGGATGCAAAAACAAATATGGCTTTTTTCTTCTTCTTCTTCCTAAGCATTTCAAATTAAAAGGAGATAAAATACAAAACTCATTACTTTTTCTCATTATTTATATTATTTTCATATTCTAATAAATTTAAAATCACGTTTAAGTTTCCATAGGTCGCACGGATTTTGAAATAACAATAATCATTTAATCTGTGTTTGAAGTAATCATTATAAGCGCATTTAATTCGTTTCCAATTCAAAATTATTTCACATTATTTCGGCTTAACCAAAAAATCCGCCACCCTGTCCACCTCCAAGACCTCCACCTTGACCTCCTCCATAACCAACGGAACCAGCTGAAGATTGTGCATTTGCATAACTGCCACTGCCACTATATCCACCACCACCTCCTAGTCCGCCACCGCCACCTCCACCGAAACCTCCGAAACCTCCGTAACCAGGATATCCGCCACCTCCAAATCCACCATAGTTAGGAAGAGCAACACTAAGGGCTACAATAGCCACAAGTACACACAAAACTAGTTGAGAACGCATTTTGACAGAATTTGAAATGCTCTGATCTAGATCAAACTATTGACTACCAAATACGATGAGACTCAGCAACTTATATATAAAAGATGATCACGATTTTTTTTCTAATTTTTTTTTAATACAACACAGCAGAAAAAAATATTTTCGAGCTCATATTAATTCACATAAAAAGAATTTCGGAATTTCCAAAATTCGAAACAAATACACGTGAAAGCTTAGAATTGTTGGCGGCGCGGCAACTGTTTTAGCACGATAATTTTTTTTTTTTTTTTTTTTGATCAAAATCAAGGTTTTTTTTACATATTTAATGATTATGTAATAGTTCAAAATCTTTGTTTTTTATGTAAACAAACATCATCTGTCAATGCACTTTCGACATCATTTGAAATTACTTAATGTTAATAACCCGCGAAATATTCCACGAAATTGAATTCCATTCTGTCTGTGGTCAATTGAAATTTAAATTATTTTCTTAATTTGATTGATTTTGTATCACTTTTGGAGTATGGATGAGTTTCTGGATGATTTGTGGATTTCGGGTATTGGTAAATGAACACCACCACTATAATATAATTACCCGTATGAAATCGCATTTTATTTATTTCCAAAAATGTTTACTTCATATGTATATACTAGTTACAAAAGGAATATTATATTTCGGTGCTAGAACTAGAAATTCATTCATCTCTAATATTAGCAGATTTGCATTTCCAGAGTAGGTACAACATATGTCAGGTAAAGGCCAAAATACAGTGAGAGCGACACAACAATGTTGGCAACTTAGTTGGCGATAATGTTGCATTTAAAAGACAGTGAATGGGACTCGACAAATGTTTTTGACAGCTATCTCCGTTTTATTTATTGTAAAAGAAATGGCAAAAACTTAAAAATTAAGGAAAATCGCTAGTATAGCTTATGCGGCTTACTTATAAATTGCAAAGCATAAAGAAAAACTAAAAAGAAGACTAAGAAGAGATTTCTATACATGGGATGACGTTTATTGCACAACATAACTTTTTCCCTCATTTTCTCTATTAATTCTTCCCCCAAAACCCATAATTTGTCAAACTAATAAATGAAATTAATTATATACAAGTTTTTAATAACTAGTTTATTTACTATTACCTTTTAATTTACTATGTTTCATAAAAATATTCAAATCCACACAACATGAATGTCAATTATTCACTATCCACACAGAAAAGTCAATTATGTTGGCGACTAATTTAGAGATTTTCCCAAACTTTTTGTTGGCAACTTATCGCGTCGCCCTCATTGTGTTAAGTAAATGGTACTTCCATATATTCGAACCTTTGACAGCAACCAATTTACGGCGACTTTGTTGTGTCGTCCTCACTGTGTTTTGGCCTTAACATTTAGGTTTGAGAGAAAACTAAAAAAGAAGATTAAGAAGAAAACAAAAAAATCCAGTGAGAGTAGGCGTCATTTGAACAAAAAAAAATAATGCCTACTTGTGATAATAATAATGAAAATATCCCCTTTCATATATGCCCCCCCCCCCTCTTAACTTTTTAATTTAATTTTATTTTTATTATTTGTTGTTAGAGCGGCAATAGAAATATACCTACAATCTGTGAAAATTTCAACTATCTACCTATTATGGTTCATGAGATACAGACCGGTGACGAACAGACGGACAGACAGACATCGGAGCCATAGTAATAGCGTTCCCGTTTTTACCCTTTGGGTACGGAACCCTAAAAAGGGTGGGAAAAATAAATTAAATAAAAATACAATCCAGATGTAAAAATGCAAATTTTTAATAATGTGCTAATCGTCTGCTTAATGGATTTTCTAACCAAGAACACCTTTCGGTGAACTTATCGACTAATGAGTATTAGTTTAGTTCTATATTTCGTCGTTGCTTTCTTTATGTGTCGCATTAAGCTATTTTGAGGTTATGGAATCAACGGCAATCTTGCTCTTTATCTATGGGAAAAGACTCCTTTGTGAAAAAATATTCTTGTACATACTTATAAAGCAGAAAGCGAAGGGTATATGCCTTATTTCAATACTTATAGTTGAGAAGAATGATCAGTTTTGTATTTCATTAAGTATCTAAAAACAATAAAAAAAAAATAGTTTTTTTCGGAGTAATTCTTAAATTTTCATATGAAATTTTGCAGAGACGATAATAAACAAAATTGTGTGTGTCTTAAACTAAGAGTTGAACATCCGAAAATTTGTGATATGATATGTATTAATATTAGAGGATTTAAAAAGTAATATTTTTTAGCCAGGGGAGGGGCTTCCTCTTCCGGAGGGGGTCAAAAATCCAAAAGTAATAAAAATTCTGTTTTTTTTTTTTCAATATTTGTGAATCTTTTTTCATATTATTTTAATTTCTTTGGAAAGCCCCATTTAATTCCTTTAACTTGATATATCGCACGAAAGAATCGAATAAACCGACCCTAAGTAATCAGCAAATTAAAAAAACACGTTCACAGTGAAAATATTAAAATTTGAGTCACCCAGTATCCAAGACCTGAGATCGGCAGGCTAAACAAACAAAAACGGCTCGTATAACTTTTTTAATACTTGACTAATTCTGAAAGTTTCATCGAAATCGGAGGGGGTCTGGTCCAATGGATGATCGTTTTGGTATAGAATTGCTGTATATATTTGAGAACTGCCTAAGAATGCGTCAACGCTGCAATTTCATACACAGCGTTTTCATAAAAATAGTAAATAAAAGTTCAAAATGAAATAAATCGGGTAACCGCTTCTTGGTGTTGCCATATCAAACTTCGACTTTTCACTTTATTTAACTTTTATTTATCAACTAGGGAATAACATGATTAGTCGTAGACCAATTGTAACTTTTTTTTTGTATTGTATTCCACTGAAACGCCCCAATTTATGTCCATTAAAATTTACGACTGACTCTACACGACATTGAATTTTGTTATCGGTGGTAGGTTAATGGCCTCGATCGAAATAGGTAAGCATCCGATTATGTAATAGACTTTCATTTTTTTTTTGTATTCATATATATTCTATATAAGCCGGTCTGAGGAGAATAATTTCCTTGTGGAAAAAGTGATGCAAAAAAGCATTTATCTTAACCAGAATTCCATTCGAATTTTGGGTAAAAATTCACTGCATTAACATTTAAATTCCCCAATCATTTAAAGATCTTTGAATCAAAATAATTAAAAAAAAAATACATCGATTAACTAATTGTGACGCATTTTATTCGTAAAATTATTTTTCATATTTTATTTATTATGATTTCAAAAACAAACCAACATGACGACGATCTGCTTAAAGAAGTTATAAAATCTCGAGTTCGGTCTTCTTAATGACGACATAAACGAATCGGAAGATGTTACACAACTTTTTGTAGGGTGACAAATTTGGGTTTTTTTTTTTGTAATCAATTCTTAAAGATAATTTGAATAATTTTTATTATCAGTAATTTATTTAATTCTTTGGGCTAAAAACCTTTTTTTCTCGTTTTATTCTTCTTTTAAAAGGGCAATCACATGGAAATTTTGTTTTCGGAACTATAGTTTCGATGAAATTTACGCACATTTTAGATTTTCTTTGAATTCGTTTTTATTCTTTATAAGTCAAATTCCGGTTTAGGTGGGAAGATAAAGTGCGTCCAAAAATATCGATTATTTATGTAAGCCTAAGAGTATTTTACTCCGCAGATGAGAATAAAAAGCGTAATAACATTAAAGCTTTATTGATAATATTTATGTATTCGTAAATATAAAAGAATATCAAAACATAAATTTCGTTATAGTTCTACTTAGTTTTCGTGCTGATAAGATTTGTCCAAAATGCGTGCCTTATTTAGTCTTGGTTTACTTTTGGCTATAATAGCATTTAGTACAGCTCTACCAACATTTGGTTTTGGAGGCCACGGAGGAGGATTTCCAGGTTTCTTTGGAGGTGGTGGTGGAGGTGGAGGTGGACTCGGAGGTGGTGGTGGATATGGTGGTAGCGGCAGCTATTCAAGTGCATCAGCGCAATCAGGCTCTTATGGAGTAGGATCTGGCTATGGCGGTGGCTCTGGAGGAGGCCTCGGTAGTGGTTTCTTTGGTTAAAAAATATATACTATATATATATATACATTTTAACTGTGTAGATATTAATTTACAAAGTATTTATTTAAGTGCAGTTGTATAATTGTAAAATTTTGATGTATTATATCATGATAATAAGCTAAAAAAAAAACAAAAACTTAATGAGTTTTTCTATAGAAATCCCAAATTTTTAAATTTTTATTTATTTTTTTATCTCATCACAAAATCGTTTAGAGATAAGCAACCACTTAATGCAGAATTAATCATTTTCAACGTTTTGTTTTTAAATTGTTACCAATATCTTGTATAAAGTTAATTTTCCGTTTCGTTTGTATTGTCTTGGGCTTGCTTTTTGGGGATTCCTCAGGTTAATAGCTTTTTGTTTTTTTTTTTTTTTATACATATAAATCGGACGACATAAGTCAAAGTAGGCTGCAATCGATTAATTAAAATCCGGTTTGTCTCTTAGACAAAAAAAAATTATCAATTCTGTCAATTGGATATTTTTAAATTCCGGTTTAAATTTAAGAGTAAAAAAACACAGAAATTGTTTATTTCAACATCTTATAAAAAGATACATATATAATCTGAAAATGTCGGAGATTTTATTGTTATTATTATGTCTTTCCTACACTGCCGGTTAAGTTTAGCGTTGCTGTGCGCAAATGACTTAAATTAACGTTGCTAGTAGCATGATGGCGATAATGAATATGTTTTTTTTTTTTAACTGAATAAATAGTTTAAGAATCTACAATTGAAATTCATGCAGTTTAGATTTGAGAAAAATATAAAATGATCGAAGTCTTTGCTGTTTGTAATGTGGATAATACAAGATCTTCTGCAATTTTCAATTTGCAATTTTTCATTCAATATTGTTTTAGATCCCAAAATAATTAGTTGCTCTAATCTGTGAGATAATCTTATAATAAACAAATTTAGATGAGGTTTTATTCCAAAATCGATGTAGGATAATGGTCTCCTTTTGCTCGCGTACAGCTTTTATGTTAACAATACCAAATAAGGTAAAATTTTCAGTTTTAGATTTTTACTATTTTATTTTTCGTTCGTTGCTATGGTCTGTTTGCAATCTTCAGCTCAATAAGTATACTTAAATTAGAGACATTCACGTAATCCTTCCAATAGATAATTGCAAAGTTTTATCTAATTCTAAAGGAACAGTTACTTAAACTCATGAAAAAATAATACCACTTTATTTAAAAAATAAAATAATTAAAAAAAGGATCTGTTCGTCCAGAGATATATAGTAGTTCTCCAAATGGAACATCAGAAATTTCCTTAATTATCTTCGACCAATCAGAATTTTAGGTTTTTTTGGACAGTTGTTGAAAATATATATATTTTTTGTTTGTTTTCAGGTTTCTAACCGAGTGTGTAGCAATTAGGGTTCCAGTTAGACGTTGAAACCAACCTTATTGAAAATTTCATTCGAAATTGATGAGTTAGGTAATTGATATGAATTACATTAATAGCGTTTTTGAACTTTTCGAAAGCATAACCAATTGTCGCTTTTCTTCATCTTCTATACCATACTGATTGCAACAAGGAAAAAATGGTTAATTGAAAACTACAAAAATGAAATTGGTATTAAACAAATTCTAAATTTGATAATGTAATTAGAAATATTGGTTAAAAAGTTTATTAATGCAACTTCGAAACGACGACGCAAATCAAGATCTTGTTGAAATTTCAATAAGTTTACAAAACAGAAAAAATTCAAAAAAAAAAAATCTTTAGTCAAATCACCCAACGAATATAGAATTACTCATCAAAATGACTATTCTCTAATTTCCTATCATCACCGGTGTCAATGGTCAGTAGTTAGTAAAAAGTGTACTATAAAATAGCAAAAATTTATTTTATAATTTTCGAATTAGATGTTCATTCATCCTGGCCTAATGAAACCATCCCGTAACGCTCCCCCTAACCTTATTATAATATTAATAAAATTTTGGTTTACATTATACATAGAAAAATATTTAATCTTTTTAGAACGACTGGTACCAGTACCATCTTTATGTATGGGTCCCACAATCCATGGGACCCCCCTCTACGATAGTAGATGAACCCATGAACAATTTCTCAACCAGTAAAACTACCTATAATAACTTTGTTAAGCTGTTAGAAATTGGCTACTGAAAGAGACTGTGTTTATAGCCTCAGTATTTTTTAAATTTGTCATATTCTTAATTTTTCCATGGTTTACTTTTAGTAGCTAAATCAGATAAAATTTTTTATGTTATTAATTAATGTTAACATAATACTGACAGCTCTCCTGTCTGTCTAAGGATATTCGCTACATAATTTGATTACAAAATAACTAAACCGGCTCGCACGATCGGGGCTTTACTCCACTTTAAATACGACATTCGGACGGGGATTCCCCTTAGTGGCATTTTGAGTTATCTTTTTTCTCGGTACTAAAAATCAGTATAGAGCAACGACATTCGATTAGGTTTTGCCCGGTCGCTTTTTCGGTCCAAATGAATCCCTCATGATTAACTTGACAGCGAAATACGATTAGGTAAAAAACCGAACCGGTTTCAGAACCTGAAAGTAAACGTGGCTGGCCACGGTTTGACGACGGCTAATTTATACGGTTTATTGCTGAATGCAATGCAAAACTTGCTGAGTGGAGCAATGTCACGCGACATACGATTAGGTTTTTCCGGACGGTTTGTTGAAATCTAGTGCAGTACAGTAATACAAAAGCTGAGATAACTTACAACTAAATAAGAAAATCTCCATATAAACCCGGGTCACTTCTTCAAAGCTCTTTAAATTTTTTTATTCAACCAAAGAAACCTATCTTTGCGAAGAATTTATGTGGCATAATATAGCAAGAGAGAGAGAGAGAGAATGTATAGAGCTTTCTATTAGAGGGCCATTAGCTCGTTTTAATTCGACCGCTTTTTTGTGAATTTTTCACATCTAGATGTAAATTGTCTCAGGCAGAAGTAAGCAATGTTTTTGAACGCGTCATAACACATGAAAAAATCGCAGTGATCGTATCGAGAAAATTGTATAAATGGTTGTTGAGAGAGTGAGTTCGTTAGTTGTATACTTTACATTTTCTGGAACATATGAAATGTATTCTGTTGTCTATATAAATAAAAATTAAATGCTGTTCGTTGGTAATTGCATCACTTGTGAAAGTGTGGACCGATCTGGCTAATTTCTTTTTTTTTTATGTTCGTAAGAGTCCGCATAACGTTTTTAAGGAAAGAAAAATTGAAACTGGCAACCCCTTCTTGGTGTTGCCATACAAAATTTAGGTTTTTCACTATACGTCGACGTGGTGAGCTCAAATTTTGTACGCGGCGTTTTTAAAAAAAAAATGTAAATTTAATTTTAAAAGTTGGACCAATCGGGTGACTCCTTCGTAGGGTTTCCATGCAGAAATTTCGTTTTTATTTGGGCACCACCACCTGAGAATGCGTCGACATAGAGAGGTTAAATTTGGTAAATGGTGTTTTCATAACACTGGTAAAAAAAAGTCCAAAATCGATTAAATCGGGGTACGCACTTCCGTTTTTATTTATTTATTTAGAACTTCATCAAAGATCTGATTACTGAGTTTACAAAAGTGAAATATAACAATAATAATGAAAGAGAAAAATAACTTTAACAAAGCTGATGTTTTATTTGACTTTTTGAAAAATGAAAGTCAATGCAATCAAACTGGCTCGTGCATGTGCATGCAAGGATCTTCGTTATGAATGGATCATTAAACTCTTTTTAACATGTCTTTACAAACCCCAGATTAGCATTAGCCCTGGCAACGATTGTATTAATATAATGCTCGAAGGAAAGACGAGTATATCGGAAGACAACCAAATCTTTGGTTTTGTCAAGTCTAAGTTAATAAGCATCTATCTAAAGTATAATTGCAGTCCAATGGTCTCCTTTTACGAGAAAAGGGCATAATAATAAATTTCCTGATATTAAGAGGAAGACAGTTAAAGGCACACCACTCATGAAAGGTGTCTAATTCCGAATTTAAAACTCCAAACTAATTTTCATCAGAAACAATTGCGGAAGATTTTGACATTGTCAGCATAGCAAAGTATTCTTGAAATAGCCAAAATCAGAGATATATCATTAATGAAAATAATAAAAAGGAGTGGTCCGATATGGCTGCCTTAAGGAACGCCAGAAGTATTGTCTGTTACGTCAGAAAGAGTTTAGCGAAATATACCTCACTGCATACGATCCGATAAATAAGAACGACGCTAATGGACAAAGACTGTAGTAAAACCAAGAACAGTCAACTTATGAATTAAAATGTTGTGATTGTTTCGGTCAAAATACGCGAAAATGCAATCGACTTGCTCTCCCCTTTTAATGGCAGAAATTCAAAAATTAGTAAACTCTAACAAATTAGTCGTAGTAGACTTTTCTTTCATAAAGCCATGCTGAAAAGAACGTAGGAAGGGTTTACAGTGGAAGTACAAAACATTGCATATCATGGCTTCAAATATCATACCAATACAATTTAAATAAGTATAGGTCTGTAGTAAGAAATGTCGCACTTGTTGCCCTTCTGCAAGGGAAAAATCAAAGAAAGATTCCACTGTTTCGGAAAAATACCACAAGTTAAAGATAAATTAAATAAATAACACAAAACAGAAACGATGGAAATTGGAATTGGAAATTATCTGAGAACGCGTTAACGTGGAGAGATCAAATTTTGTACATGACCTTTTCATGAATATTGCAAATACAAGTTCAAGACTGGACCAAATCGGGCGACCGCTTTTTGATGAATATACATACACACAGGCACACAAAATGCAGACACAGTGGTGAACCCATGAGTACAGAATTGCGCGAACGAGTCAGAAGATAACTTAGATATTATGCATCTCTAACCACTCTACCCCTTTCAACCCCCCCCCCGTCGGGCTCCTCCTAGCAGCTCATAAAAAGCGTAAATATTGATAAATAAAAGAACATTATTGAGCTTTGTATAGTTGTTACTTTCACCCCCCCATCTAACCAAAATGCTGGATACGTTCCTGCCTACAGATTTTTTTCGCCAACCTTATATTATTTTCAGATTATTTAACTGCTACATCTAGTATCAAAGTCATCACTTATTGTCACTTTCTAAGTTAATTAAAATTTTGTTTTTCTCTTTTCATTTTCGCATGTTCTATAGATTGACGAAAATAATAAATAAGCAAATCCCTTAAATAACTTTTACAAAACTATGTAACAAAATTCCAACCTCTATCGTTCATCCATGTTATATCTTATCTTCCAGAAGTAGTGGAAGATACCTTAATCATTTCATTTCCCACGCAGACTGTTGTTACCACCTACGTAAATGCAATTTTATCCGATTTTACTAATCAACAGATGACACTTAAGTTATTCTGGGAATTAGTATGTTGCGCTTTAAAGAAAAGTCGAAAAAAAAGTAAATATTTTCCTGTGATGAACAATTGAAAGTGTTGGGTTTGGGTTCCAACTCAGGTAAAACTTGTTTATATTTGGTGTTATAAATCATACATTATGTGGTGAATTGTGCGCCTTAAAATATTTCACATGCGGTTTTGTATCTTTTGCAAGGGGTCACTTCAAATATTTGTACCACCACGGACATGTGCAAAAAATCCATAGCCCGGCCTTTATATAAATAATAAATTAAATATGTGTAGCTATAGCAATTTTTTATTCAGTAACCTACTTTGCGAATATTATTATTCTTGGTTACATAAAAAGTGTTATTTAATTTAACTCTGTTAATATACGATCATTTCTAATTAGTAAATTAGAAATGCCCAAGGTACAATACCCCACTATCCATCAGCATATTATACCTTGGACCGAAAGCAGGACCTTCATATTTTTTTTTATATATCCTGAAATATAAATTTTTAACTGCATATTCGACTATTATTGTAAACGTTATGGATTAGATAATCTATAATTATCGCTTGCTTAAGATTTGTCTCATTAAAAAAAAAAAACAGACTATTTTAAAAAAGGTACCAAGGTACAGAACCTTCCCCTATATATACACAAAACAAGCCTAATATTAATTTTCATTTTTCATAACGAAATCAATATAAGTACATTTTATAAACAAACATTTTCATTGATATCTTCTTATTTTTAATATTTTATTATTTCTATTATCTTTACCACTATTAGAATAAAGAAAAACATCTCAAATAATCGTTACTAAAGAAAAAGAAAAAAAAAACCCCGAACAATTTATTTCGAATTTGTTTAGCTCATCAATTTAAAATAAATAAATGTTATCATCAGAATAAATATCTTATCTATAAGCGACAAAATAATTAATCTAATTAATTCAAAAGTAAAAACAAACTTAATTAAAAAAAAAACAAAAGTCACAACATGACGTGACGATTGGCATTTGGGACACGAACAAAAAAAAAATAATAAATGTGAAACAGTAGCTTTTATTTGCGTATGAAAATCATTAAAAAAACACAACTATTGCGACGATTTATTTATTTATTTATTTTTCAAGAGTTCAAAATTCCTTCCTCAAGGCCATCATCATTATTTTTCTACAATTTTATTAATTTTTTTTTTTTTTGTAATTTTTTTTGTATTCTTCCACGTGCTAACTCCATTATTCTAATAATTCTCGAACTTACTTAAATCTCAACAACGATTTTGTTTATCTATCTAGATAAAAGTGACATGCTAATATTTTTACATCACTTATGTGACTGACACTGACAAAATTCAAAGTCAATTGGAAATATTTTGCCCGATTTTCTTTATCTTTTCAAAGAGAGTAGTAATTATATGGAAGTTAAGTTTTCATGATCATGCGCTTATTAATTAGGAGAAATCACCATAAAAGATTACCTTTTTGTCGTTGTTGTTGATGTTGTTGTTGTTGCTGTTCAAATTATAGCAAACAAAAACCGTAGACTATTTAAATATTTAATATCGGACTATTTGACTGCATTATAACTTATGTAATTTAATTAAATACAAATTTTAAACATTTTTGGAAATACCTGAATGTATTTGATTTTTAAATATGCATCGCTTATTAATTGGTTCAAATGACGCATGATTTAATCTGAAATCTGGAGGTGTCTAGTCTTTGGACAAAATGGAATAAATTAAAATTATTGAATCAAACTGGTTTTGTGTTTTTGTGGGTTTTGGATTATTATCAATTTCAGAGATTATTTCTTACGTTCTTAAAGATGTTTTCGGAGTACCTTACCTATATGGATCACTATACTTACATATGTATATGCAAGAAATGAGAAATTAGTTTAAACCTTCAGTGTTCAGTGTTGACAATTTTAAATATGATAATTATATACAGTTTTATTTAATTAGAGTTTTCATCAAACTTAATCCTAAACGTTAACTACTAAAAGTATTTAAAACATTTATTTAATTTTTAAATACTTCAAATAAATGGCAATATTAATATTAAATCAAGTGTTGTGTCGTTTGTGCAAAAAAAAAAAAACAAAAAAAAAGTGGCTTATGTATGGCTTTACTATATACCTATATAAAATTTATATTTATTGAAATCAAATCACATTTCTATAATAAATGTATGTTTGTGTGCGTGTGTGTATTGAATATATCTTAATCATTGACCTGTAGTTAAGCATAACCTATTAAAAACTTCTTTTTTTTCTATAACACACGAATTGTAATGTGCTGCCGTATTTTGAACCCATCAGATATAAAGGAGTAGACGGAACAGAGCCTATGTCCAGAGCTCCATGGATTTGCACATAGGCTGAAGTCTACAAAATTAAAAACGATTTTAGTTGTTTAAATAATTTTTTTTTAACAAAATAATAAATACATTTTTTTTTCATTTTTATCAACTTAAAAAAATGTTAGTGCTTTTATTTCTATTTTTTTTTTAATGTTCTAATTTTTTTAATCAAAAAAAATTATTTTGCACCAAAAATTACTTTCTCCGTTAATATAAATTTATTTTTGTGAAGTTTTAGTACACAGTTTCATTATTTTTGTCCCCAAAAACAGATTCTAGAGAGGTACGCTCACTCCTTCTTCCATCCTTCGAAACCAATGGTGAAATGACTGTTTTCGAATCAAGAAGAAAACCAAATTGGAGCAATTGAAAATTACGAGTCTATTCTAAGAATGGTATCCTCCCACCAGTGGTAAAATTCTTCTTCCTAGGTTGATTCAAACACAATAACTTGGAAAACAGCTACCACAAAATATGTTAGCAGCAACAAACTAATTTTAAAGAAGCTAACATTTGACGTCCGATACTTTGAATGTGTTGATATCTATAAAATTCGTGTACATGAACGTGGATATTCTTAGAGGTGCTTGAAATGACATAGAAAATATTGAAGAAAACATACCGTATAAAAAATGTATGTTCAGCTGCTTGATTTTTTTACATTTGAAACAGCTGACATACACCTGAGTTGCTTGGCGTTGTGACAGCGACTAAGATCATTTTCGCAGGGTTGCCAGACAGACTATTGAATTTTTCCGAATAATTAATTTTCCCCAAATTACTAAGGCAGAAAAAAAAATTCCCCAAGCTTAATTATGAAACTAATTGAATGTTTTCTTGAATTTAAAAATTTTTTTAGATACTTAATTTGCACATGTATCCATACATATATTCTTATAGGTATTTTAAATTATAAATACCTGTAAATAATCAAAAGTATATTTGCGTTATTTCACTTCAGCATAGTCCAAAATAAAGCGAGAAACACAGTGCTAACATTTCTAACATCGACCTCAGTATAACTTTAAGAACCTCAACCTGATGAGCCTTGCAAACTTTTCCAACTCACAATACGAACTTTGACAACTTCTGTACGATAGCAGTTAATTGGGCATCAAATGATAACGAAAATTAGCTGTCAAAGTTGGCAAAGTTCCAGCTGAGTTGAAAGTAGACTAACTCGAGCTCAACCTCAACCTGGCCGGCTTTACCAGCTTTGCCACTGGGAGCTTGATAACCTGATCTCATATATTCTACAGAACTGTCAAAGTTGGTAAGGCTGGCCAGGTTGGAAAAGCCAACACGTGTTTACGCTTAATTTACCTAAATTTTTGAAAATGCTTGGAGACCGTCATCATCTTCTTGAAAATTACTTTTGTAGAGCTCTTCAGAGTTGTATTTTTGTAACATTTGTTTGGTAGGTTTAAAATGTGTTCAACCAACCAAGAGGTATCATTGAAAATCGTTCCCGCATTATTTTATCTGCAGTGTCAATAGCTAGTCTATTTCTCAACTTATTTTTTACACAATTGAGTTATAGAGAAAGCAGATTTTTTTTATTGATACATCAGTCCAAAATTCTTCAGCTGTATTGAGTTCCAATCATTAGTGAAGATGAATCAAGTTCCATTTATCAATTGTGGAATGAATACTTCCTATGGCAAAAACATTGTCAAATTTTACCGTAATATCTAATATATCCGCTATAATTTGGCAAACAGCTGTAACCAGAGAAAACACACAAAGTTTTTCCAGTCATACTCTATTTTGGAGAACTCTACATGTAATTGTTCGTATAAAATTACTAAGAATACAGACTAGCTTTCTTTGATTACAGGAACAGGAACTAAGACTGTTGATTACGTACGTTTTATTTACTACGTAAAAATTAAAGTAAGATTTATGTTTTTGATACTTGAAATATCCCCATTTTTTCGCAATTTTAAAAGAAATTTCCCATGATTTTTCGCAATATTTTCATTTTCCCAAAATTTTCGCCGGGAAGAAATTATTCCCCAGAATGGGGAAGAAAATCCCCAATCTGGCATCCCTGCATTTTCGGTAGAGGCAGATGCAATATTTTCAAACATATATCTTTTTGCCCCGCTCTCTATATTGATCCATACTATGTACTCTGCAAACAATTGGATGAAATTCGGCCGTAGCGAAATAGAAAAAACTTAAACAAAGTTTTAGCATCATGCCCTAATTTCCGAGAATTCGAATAGATGAACCGCTTGTGGCTCAAAATCTCTTCAATTTTTTTACCATGAACGACATTTTCAAGAATGCCGAAATTTCCGATAATTCGAAATAGATGCATCGCTTATAGCTCGCAATTTCTTCGATTTGTTTGCTATATATAGAAGTTACGATACGGCTCATGTCAATTATGTCAATTTCCGAGGAATACGCAGACATTGTAAGTTGAGATTTTATTGAGTGAAGTGCAAAGTGAAATTTTACTACAGTGAGTATTTATTATTTATTTATTCGATATCGTATTTACTTAGTATTTGCAAAATACCTTGCAAGAGAGGTCGATACCAGATTGTACTGTTCAAAAACATCGAATCCAAAACGAACCACCAACACATACAAGAACTTCGAAAGAAAGTCGAGCTAGCGAACCACTGAAGCACGATGGACCTAGCCGCTAAACCAGGATACCTTGCGTAACACCTGGCTGTGTCTCTAATATAATATAATAATGATTCTCAGACACAAACAAACAAATAAAACCAGAGACACTTTTGCTTACAGAGAATGGAATGTCATCTGTGACGCTTAATCAAACAAAATAAATTTTTCAAGACTTTTGGTATCATATCCGAAACACCATTCTTTCCATATCAATCCTTTCTTCTACATATATATATCTCTATACATAGTGAGCCACATACTCTCATATGTAATATATCTCTGTCGACTACCATAACAATAGTCGCTAGCCCAACTCCCCATTTAGGGCATATCCTTCTCTTTGAATTGCGAAAATTTTCTTGTTTCCTTGCAGCTTATAAACTTTTGAGGGACTCAACAACTTCATTTTACTTCTGCTTGTTTGTTTGTTTGCTTTCTTCCTTGCATCCCATTTGCTGAAAAGAATATTTACTGGTTTTGAACAACAAGCCCACATTATTCGTTGGTTATATGATCATTAACAGAAACTACTATCGTGCTACTTTCTAACTTGAAAATTCACTCTGAAACGGTGTGACGGCCGCAATTTTCATGAGATTCAACATACTAAGGAGAAAAAGAAATTTTCTTTTTCTACACTGCACACAAAATCTTTATGGTAAATTTGTTCTCAATTTTATTCTGACAAGTTCTTGCGGAAAGGAATTTTTTTAATTTTATCAAGTCTATCTTGCAGTTGAGAGATTGAAGTAGAGGAAGAGTACGGTTGAAGGACTTTGAGGGAAATTGTTTTACGAGAAATAATAAAAAAAAATTAACTAGAAATCGTAGCTTTACTAAATATATACTTTTACATAAGTAAAAATCTGTATAACTCTTTATTCTTTGTGTTTGTTTTTTTTTTACATTTCAGAATTCGAATGTTGAACGCATCACTAGGATTGTCGTGAGCCAGTAATTTAAGCCAGACTGTCATTCGAACGGTCGACGTCAATACACGTTACCTTGGGTCATACATATAAAGAAAAGTACAGACTCTGCCTGTAACGAGTTTGAATCCCAACATGAATTTGTTTTAATCAAAAATATATTTAAAAATATTAAAAAAAATAAAAAATTAATAAAAAAAGTAAAAAAATAAAAACTTAAGAGTTCTAAGAACGGGCGCAACTTTAGCTAATTTTCTATGATTTCTTTTCTCGAATTCTGCAAACGCATTTGATTTATAACAAAGACAGTAAAAGTGAGATTTTTTTAATCTTTTTTAAATAAATTGTAAAAAAAAAATTTATAAAGCTTGCTTAAAGCAGAACAGGTAACTTTACGCCATTGTGTCGAATTAAGAATAAAAGTGAAGTGCAGACCCATTGGCCTAGTCGAGGACTATTGCTCGAATCAATGATGGCCTACAGCACGTAGACAAATCGGAAATGGATAATGAGCTTGCAATTAATCCAAACAAGTCTTACTGCCTGCCGGAATGTAAACCCCTCTAAAATAAAGATAGTCCTTTTTACAAAAAAAAAGGTAGGAGCAAAGTTTCAGACTTCCCATGCTGGGCGGTGAGTATTTTACTCTCTCCAGCGAAGCAAAGTATCTTGGAATCATTCTCGCTCCAAGCTGTGCTGGAAGGCTAATTTAGAAGAACATGTTAAGAAGGCCAGTGTGGCCTTCTACACGTGCTGGTAGCTGGGCATTAAAGTCCAGTATGGTACAGTGGATGTACACAGCCAGAGTTTGGTCGATCCACTGCTACGTCTTCATGGTTTGGTGAACGGCACTGACGAGGAAATTAAACGTGGATGTGCCCTCAAAAATCCAGAGGGCCGCTTGCCTGGGAATAACGGAGTGCTTGCGCACCATGTCCACAGCATCACTGGAGGTCATGATAGATTTACTGCCGCTAGATCTCTACTGCAGGAGTGTAGTGGCAATTAGCGCTATCAGGCATAGAATTGGTGGATGGAGAGGGGTTTGGGGCATTCGAATATACTCCGGAAGATAGACTGCAGTGATTGCAGGAAAGAAACTGACTATCAAATACCTTTCCCAGCTTTTGGTGGGGGTGTGAATGTAATGATGCCCACCAGAGTCCGGATATACTAACTCGGAGAATTGTGGAGTTGTGGAGATGAGAGTTCTTTCTTAGCTCTCCACTCGGAATTCTGTAACTCGGGGAATTTATATTGAGATTTACCAAACTCTCTATTCCACTCAACAAAACTCTCGGATGTGCTAGTTGTGGAATAGTAAGAAAAATATTTCTCAATTGACAGTATTGTCTGCTTTGTGAAGGTGCCTATTTACCTAGGATTTTCAAATTGAATTATGGATTCACTGCATATCCTGGCTATGTTTACAAAAATTACAAATTATAGAAATCATTGCAATGCTTACAGGGATAAAAGGATTTTGGTGGTTCAAGGTGCCCGCTAAAAATTGTAATTCACGCGAAAATAGTCATATTGGTCGTCTTCCAGTACAGAAGAGATGGTACAAAATTTTTAAATATGCACGTTAAAGCTTGTATGTAGGATGAAATCGCATCTACATTTTGTCCCCTGATTAGATATGTAATTAGTTTTTGAGTCCGGTATATACATAGTTTTGGAGATAACTGCAAAAGAAGTGAATCAGCAGTTCCTGATAAAAAAAAACTACACCACCCGATTACCCACTTCTCCCTCTTTTTTGATACCAAACATGACGTATTTTGGACAACCCCCAATTTGGGGTTGTACGATCCACCATCCCCAAAAGCTCCTCCCCCAGAAACTGTTCACCTATATTTTTGTACTCTAGACCCTAAATCCGTACAATAAAACCCCAATTCTCTACAACCCTCCCACACAGAGTCCTTCAATATTTCGATACTTCTCATGTTTTCTTTAACTCCCCAAATATGTTAGAGAATCGCGAATGGAGAATTAGAGAATTTCAATCGAGGAAAACGAAAGTTCTCATCTCCCAAACTCCCAAACTCTCCGAGTTACAGAATCCGGCCCCAGGTGCTAATATTAACATCTATGTGCAGAGAGTCCGCACGGCACATCTGCATATACACGGACAGCCAGGTAGCTATTATGGTGCTGGATGCTGTGCTGGTTAAATCAAATTGGGTGCAGTTATTCAAAACTGGCCTTGAGGAATTGACCACAAGGTGACCTTATGCTGGATACCTGGCCACAGGGATATCGCAGGCAGCAAGATGGCTGATGGGTTGTCCAAAAAGGGTTCTGAAATGGATAGCTCCGCAGCAATAGCTTATGTGAGGATCCCGATTGGAGCTTTAAAAGAGGAGATACCGTATCACGAGGCAATTATAGCCTACAAGAGGGGAAGAGAACTGCTTAATGGCAGCAGAACATATACCCACGAATCTAGTAGGGGTCATTGGGTCATAGGATACCCCGCTTGAAGGCTGGGTATAGCGGCCGGCGAACAATTTCTGCAGGAGCTATAACGACTCGGAGTAAATCGAATCCATCCAGCACGTACTCTGCAAGTGCCCCGCTCTGATGAACAAAAGAGGTAGGGTATTGGATAGCTACTTCCTTTCAAGTCTGGAGGAGCTGTAAAGCAAAGAGTTCAGATACAACCTGAGTTTCTAAAGGTAAACAGAATGGATCTAGGGAAATTTTTGTTAGGTTATCCCATGAGAACAAGGGGCACGGGTCTAAGTCAAGCAGGCTAGGTACTTATAGCGGAACTCCTCTTACCTAACCTACCCTACTGCCTTCCGGTATATAGAAGCATTTTCCCAATATCTCATTTACCATCTGTTCGCTTGAATAATTCCATGCTTGAATATGTTGAGTCAGTTAAGAATTTACGATTTCAACTATTCAATTCTAAATTTAGTTGTTGCGACTATATCAGAGCTTTGATGAGAAAAATTTATACCAGTCTTTGACAACTATCTATTTCCTCTAGTTGTCTGTTTGTGTATTTTCGCAGGAAATTGGCGATGGCTTTTTTTATCCCCCATTTTAACTACAGGAGCTTTATTTTTAGCAGATTAAACTCAATTTGTCAAAGAAGATTTACTGTACCCTTTGACGATGTCATACGTTATATTTATAGACTTCTTCAGAGCGCTCATATATCTACTCTTGCTACGTTCCTACTTGTAACCTCTATCGATGCAAACCTCTATCAATGCCGATAGCTTAATTTCCACTGAATCCCCTGCATATCTCTCCGAAAGCCTACAGTTCTTGTACTCGAATAGAGATCTTCAACTGCTTGTCCCGAGATGTACATCTAGGTACCATGAATGCTCTTACTTCTTCCAGGTTGCCCGAAAATGTAACTCTCTTCGGAATTAGATTCAGCGCACAGGTTCTGGCCTGAGCTTTACTACATTAATCAAAGATTACCTTAATTAGTATTAGATTCTGGTTGGTATTAATTCTTAGACCTTCAAATTCATTGTCTTAATTAATTTTTAATTTTATTCAGTTTTTTTTCGTTTGTTTTTTTATTATTTATTTATTTTTTATTTTTATCTTATTTTTATAATTATTTTAATGTTACGTACGTTTTATTCGATATTTTATTAATCTTCTCTACACCACCTAATAAATGTGTATTGTGTTAATAGAATTCTCTGTATTTCTCTGTAGAGTTTTAAAATACTTCCACGTGGCGCCCAACTAACTTCCACGCATCAGCGCAGCGTAACACAAAGTCGCATAGTTTAATTCCCAGAAAAGTATTCCACAATGGTAAATGACACACTTCGGTACAAATAAGTTATTTTCATAATCTTGAATTATTGAATATACTTAGAAGACCAACAAAAATCTAAGATTACAAGGATCATTATTTCCGTTCAAACTCAAAACATATATAAAACAAAAACATTTTACAATAACTTTACCCAAGTTGTTTATAATTGGATTAAAATTAATTTCCAATGTGGTTGTCTCCCCAAACATAATTCCCAGTTATCATCTCGAAACCAATATACCTATTTCATGTGGTTAAATTAAAAACAAAAAACAAAAACAAATCCACAAGAAACTACAGAAGATAACCGAAAGTTTCTGACAAAGTCCATTTGTATAAAGTGTACGTGGCGGGACAAATTTATTCCCTACAGGGAAGATCTGATTATCATTCATGGAAAGTCATGGGATTAACTATTCAACACCACAAACAAACATTCTAGTGTATGCGCGTATATATGCCTAAGTAAATTTAGTTACGAAACATTCGCCTTGAAAACTTTCTAAGAGTTCATTGTTTCTTCTCTCTGGTATTGCTGTTGATAAATCGCAATAATCCTAAGGCAGTAGAATCCCTTACCTTTCTTAAGGACACGCCTCTAAACTATTTCACAAGGACTGGTTATATAGAAATTTAGTCACCACAAATTAAATGACATATGTAAGGACATCCTTAATTTGAAACTTATTTGTTTTTAGGAGATTGTCAATATTCTTTTTTTGAACTGATAAAGTTTTTGTTGAAATCTTTTAATTTGGGAATTGGGAAATCTTTTGAAAAAAAAAAAACAACTTTTGATTTTAGAAGTATACGCACAGATACTAACTTTAGGAAGGGGAATATTCATTTTAAGCCCGACATCAACAGACATAAGAGTTGTCGTAAACAATGCATTATGATACTCTGAATATATTTTTTTAATAAAGTTTATTTCGATTAAGCGGGGGAAAGCTTGGGGTATGGTCAAAGTGTGATCGAGTACATTTTGGAAAAACTAGTACAGAATCGAATTTCTTAGGTTCTGAGAAGAAGTTTGAGTATCCACACTCGTATACTCAGAGGCATATAAATAACCATCCCCATACTCACTTTTTTAGTATTTTCCTCTTTTTATTCGAACTGAGGTACTAGATATTTCGCACCTTAGATCGGCTTTAACTCGGTAGTATTATGTCCAATCGGAAAATGGGTTTCAATGTTCGTCTCAGCTCATTGCCAGCTACATACAAGAAATTTTTTCTCTATATACAGGGTTTTCCAATAAGAGGTGTTATTTTGATATTCAAAGAAAAATGCCATTTTTGAGATAAATGATCGGATCTTTATTTCATTATAAAGAGGAAGGTATGCCGTTAATAATGGAAAATAACATCAGCCAAATGACCACCATGACCACGCCTACAGGACCATATCCTTTTCATGAAATTTCCTCGATAGCCTCACGAATTCCATCTTTGAGGTCTTGAATCGACGCTGGGCTGTTAGCGTAGACCTTCTCTTTCACGTGGCCCCAAAGGAAGAGGTCGCAAGGTGTTAAGTCACAAGATCTCGGTGGCCAATTGGGATCACCTCTTCGAGAGATAACACGGTCCGGAAACTTTTCCCGTAAAAGATCAATGGTTTCGTTGCTTGTATGGCACGTAGCGCCGTTTTGTTGAAAGTAAACGTTGTCCAGATCAATACCATCCAATTCCGGCCATAAAAAATCATTAATCATCTGTCGATAGCGCAATCCATTCACCGTAACTGTTGCTCCAGCCTCATTTTCGAAAAAGTAAGGTCCAATGACCCCGCTGGACCATAAACCGCACCAAACAGTCACACGTTGAGGATAGAAAGGCTCTTCAACAATAACTCTTGGGTTTTCCGAGCCCCAGATGCGACAATTTTGCTTGTTGACGAAGCCATCGAGGTGGAAATGGGCCTCATCACTCAAGATGAATTTTCGATGGAATTCCGGATCATTTTCATGCATTTCAAGGACCCAATCAGCAAAGACTCGACGTTGTTGATGGTCGGCCGGCTTGAGTTCTTGTGTTAACTGAACTTTATAAGCCTTAAGACCCAAATCTTTATGAAAAATACGGTGTAATGACGTTTGTGGAATGCCTAATTCCAAAGAACGATGAGGAATGGACAAACCTGGGTTTTCTTCAACACTTTCGGGTACAGGAGCAATATTCTCGGCTGTTCTTGAGCGACGTGCACGGGTTTTATTCTTCACATCACTAACTTGTCCCGACAGCTCGAATTTTTCTACAAATTTCTATATTGCGGTCCGACAAGGTGCTTCACGACGACCTAAAAATGTTCGAGTTTTACGAACCGTCTCTGCCACATTTTCACCATTTTTATAGTGAATTTTAATAATTTCAATGCGTTTTTGAATCGTGTATCGTTCCATTTTTATTAATGGCGTAGTTTCTACTTGTCAAATGTCAAAAAATTACAACTCCAAAAGTGACATCTACCGAAATAGCGGGCTAATTAAAACAACACCTCTTCTTGGAAAACCCTTTATTTATAGCAGAGTAATGATTTATTTCTTAAATTAAAGGTAATGAAAAAGTCTAGTAAATAACTTCGGCAAAAATTAAAAAAAAAGTGTTTTGGAATGGAGATATTAGCTCGGAAAATTGTAAAAAATGGTAAAAATTGAAGTCTTTTAAATCAAATTCCTGTGGGTAGGTATTCTAATTTCTTTAAATTGTGACTGTTTTAGATCTAACAAATAATGTCGAGTTTTTTTCATTTTTAAGGGCGCTTTTTATAATTATTTGACTCTAATAGTACTTGTTTTTTCTCCCGATATTTCACCGACGATAAATTACAATATTTCGTGGAAAGTTGTTGCAATACAAAGCAAAATAGCATATTTAACGATTTTGATCAAAAAAAAGTTTAGGAGAGTTAATTCTCGCTAAAAATTTTCAATTTACTATATGTCAACTGCTAATTTTCATTTTTCATCTTAAATTGTATGACGGATGTTGGGTTTCTTTCTTTTGGGGTAGATGTCTCTAATGTGCTCCGTGGTCTAGGTCTAGGCTAATTTTATATGAATTTTCTCATTTCAGGACACAAACCTACGTATAGTAAATTTTATTACCTACAGGTTTGCTGTATCTAAATTAAAACTTTTGCTGAGTACTAACTTCTGTTAAGGCTGGTTCTATGTCATAATTGGGACAACTCGGTGCACAGTTAGCAAGATGGAGCGGGGCGTTAAGATTTTTGAATAAATCGCAAATTGATTAATGGAATATTTATTTAAACATCTAAGGAAACAAAATAACATTTTCTAATTTTTAAATTTGTCCCCCAATTTTTATTGAAGATGATTTAAAAATAAAAATTCAATGATTTTTTTTAATTTCTCTTGGTTTGCGGAGCGGGGCTGCCACAAATTTGAACTAAATTAAATAAATTTTTAATATAAGCTTTCTGAAGTTAATAAACAGAAAATAACGTTTTCCGATTTTTAAAAATCCGCTTATATCTGCGACAATTTGATGCAATAGATTGCTTTACCCGCATTTTACCCATTAAGAAATTTTCATAAAAATAAGTAGAATTTTAAAAATCGGAAAACGTTATTTTCTGCTTATTTACTTCAGAAAGCTTATGTTAAACATTTTTTAAATTTACTTCAAATTTGTGGCAGCCCCGATCCGCAAACCAGAGAAATTTAAAAAATATCATGGAATTTTATTTTTAAATCATTTTCAATAAAAATTGGGGGACAAATTTTAAAATTAGAAAATGTTATTTTGTTGCCTTAGGTGTTTAAATAAACCTTCCATTAATCAATTTGCGATTTATTCAAAAATCTTAACGCCCCGCCCCATCTTGCTAACTGTGCACCGAGTTGTCCCAATTATGACATAGACTGAGCCTTAAGCGGGGGAAGGCTTCGGGTATGGCCAAAGTGTGATCGAATACATTTTGGAAAAACTAGTATAGAATTGAATTTCTTAGGTGCTGAGAGGAAGTTTGAGTACCCACACTCATATACTCAGAGGCATAAATAGCCATCCCCATACTCACTTTTTTAGGATTTTCCTCTTTTTTATTCGAACTGAGGTACTAGATATTTCGCACCTTAAATCGGCTCTAACTCGGTAGAATTATATCCGATCGGAAAATGGGTTTCCATGTTCGTCTCAGCTCATTACCAGCTACATACAAGAAATTGTTTCTCTATATACTTGTAGGGTGGGGTGTATGAGCCCCCGGCGGAGAGGTGGTGGTTGCAATACAGCATACGACATGTTGCATATCAAATTAAAAGTCCCGGTGATTACTATCGGGTGGTGTACTTTTTCCCCGAATCAGAAAACTTTCTCGAAACGT